>BSBK01007949.1:70000-579891 GCA_027943335.1 Chamaecyparis obtusa
TTAATTTTTCACTAATTACACTTTACTTAAGTTTACTTGCGATAATGCATTTTCATATTAGTTGTCATTGAGACACCTAGGAGTTTTCATCTCATACCTCTTTATGTGTGAGATCCACCTTTAGTGCTCTTATCACATTATCATCCTCTCATTGTTGCACATACTTTGATGTAAAATGGAGGATGATCCACCTTTGGTGGACATGTGATTCCACCTAGTGTGGTTGATAGCTTATCATCTCCTTATCATGTAGTCTTATTGCATTGCCTATATATTCAAGCACTCCTACTTTGCATTTATCCATTATCATTTGATCATTATTGAGTTATTCATTTAATCAGATTATCTTGTCTCTCTTATTTGTCTCTATTATTCATTGCCTTAGGCAAATTCTTACATGCTATCAGAGTTGTAGAATGTTTGATTGCATAGCCATTGGAGAGCTCTTTGCTTTAACTTTTGGAGGGCCACAATTCAAATCTGGAGGTGCAACAACTTTTGGGAGTGTCTAGAGAAAGATCTGACCTCACCATTGCATCTGGGTGGCCATTTCGGTGAATTTTGACTATAAATTTTCCTACCTTGGGAAAAAGTCAAATTTAAAGCAATTTTTTTTTTGCAAATTGGACTTAGGCAGTTCGATCTGCAAATTCAGTATGGATTTTCAAAATTATTTTTTAAAAATTTTTTGATCTAGAATTATTTGGTTCTTTCAGTATATTTTTCTGTAAAATTTTGGGGTTTTGTTGAGGTCCCCAACCTTGGTTTTTTGTCAGATCTGAATTGTACATTGCAGACAAAGATATAGAGAATATTTCATGAATATTCTATACCAACAAGGGACAAAGCTATCAAATCTCGACCCCTGATCGAAGAGTTGACTCACTGCCAACCTACCATAGATCATGACAACATACTGCAAGCTCCGTCTAACAAATGACTTCTCACCGAGTAAGCTATTGCGGACTTGGAATTTAAAAAAACTAAATTTCCCCATCCCATTATGAATGTGAGACTAAAGTCCCACATCCCCACTATCGAGCACTGGCTTGCCACCACTTCTCTGAGCCCTAATCCAAGCTCATGCTAGCTCATCTCACAACATGGTATGTAAACTCCCAGTGCACAAGACTTCAACACATGGCATCAAGGTATTGGCCCAAGGACACCTCTCACTTGACACATTAGCGTACGGTTCTACCACGAACAACCCAATATCAATTTTTTGAGTTTTTGTCAGCTTTCATGGGATTAAATTTGACACCCATTGGAAGTGTCCATTGGGTATTTTTTATTTTGCTTTTAACGACCTTTAAACTATCAAATTTAAGCTAGTGATTGCATCATCTATTCTGCAAGTTAAATTTAACGGTTGTATGACTGTCATTTCTGAGCCCTTTTTGCACTATTTTGATGGCCATTTGATCATCAAATTTAGGCTCATATATTATTGTTGTCAGGAAGTTTTGAAAAAATTGCAACCCTCACCATTCGCATTTTGGATTTGGTAGTCCAACTTCAAGAGGCCATAACTTGGACATCTGGGCTTCAAATTGAGTGCAAATTTTTATTTTTTTTTGGCTAGAATTCCTAAACTTTTTTGTGGTGCTATTATTTTATGGTTTTGGTTCACATATTTTGTAGAAATTATAGTTTTTGGTGATTGTACCTACGTGATCCTCAATTTTACAACTTCAGAGGCTTTGTTCGAGCTCATAGGGACACATTTTCAGGTGTCATTTTTTTAAAAGTGTATAATTTTTTGAGTACTTTACAAATTTGCTATCGGATTGTAATCTTATTCAGATCTAGGTCCTTTTTTGGCCTTGTATGATCATTGTAATGCTTGATCTTGATTTGATTCTAAGAAATATTGATTTGAGTTTAATTTAGCCTCATTGAGGTGGTTGTAAACATCAAAATCAAAAGTCCACTTTGCCCACTTTGGCAAGTGGCAATGTCTTATGTGCTTGTGTCTCTTTCTCTCTTGTTCTCTTTCATTTTTGCATCATGGGTTCACCTAGATGTCCATTGTTAACTTCACATAACTATGCTACATGGAAAGATAAAGTATGGAGTAAACTAATGGAAAATGGTTTAAATCTTTACATAAATGGAACAATTAAAGAACCTACTGGTCCTAATGTGGATGATAATGCAAAAAATGATTGAAAAATCAAGAAAATATGGCTTTAGGAATTATAAGGAGTTGTGTTCATGAAGATGTCTTCTTCCACATTTCAAGCTTTAAGGATTCCAAGGGTGCTTGGGAAAAACTTGAAGATTTGTATGGTAAAGTGGATGAGGAAAAGGGGTTTTCAATTGAGGATGATCTACTTCTCTTGGATCCTAGAAATTTTGACACAATTCAAGACTATGTCAACAAAGCCAATGAGTTGAGAACACTATTTAAGGATTGTGGTAATCCCATGAAGGATGATAGGTTGATTCATCACATATTATAGAGACTACCTTCAAAATATGTAGCTTTTGTCTTGAGTTACAATACTCACAATTTGACCATGGGAAGTGCCTTCACCAAGCCATCATTTGATGCATTTGCATAAATGTTGATGTTGGAACAGTCAAAATTGATGGATATGGGTATTCTCAAGTCTTCAAAGTCTATGGAATTGGTGGCTAATAATGAGAACCAAAGAAATCAAGGTGGAAAATTTTTCAACAAAAACAAAAAGAAATGAAAGCCAAAATCACAATCAAATACACACCAATCTTCCTCCTCAAAAAAAGGAAATTCTTCTTTCAACAAGAAGGGAAACAACAACAAGAATGATAAACTATTTTGTGCATATTGCAAGGAACCCAATCATGATGAACATCATTGCAAGACTAAGAGAATTGATGAGTCAGAAAACTTAATAAGAAAAAAAGTCAATGTGCCAAATGCGTCCAAGGATTCATCTCCATCCACTTCAAAGGGAAAATGACAAGCATTTATGGAAAGTTCAAGTTATTTAGGGGAATGATTCTTGAATCAGGTGTGACATATCATATGGGTGCTTCAAAAGGGCAATTTTCTTCATTGGAGCCATCTAAGGTACCTTGCATCTTTGTAGGGAATGATACACAAGTGGAAGTTGAAGGGAAAGGAAAAGTTGAGATGGATAATGGAGAGTTCAAAGATGTTCTCTATGTTCCTAATCTTAGCATCAATCTCCTTTCAATTTACCAAATCACTCACTATGGAGGTGGAAATAAAGTTGAGTTCCTTCTTAATTTAGTCAAGGTGCAAAATCTTAAGGATGATTCATTGGTTGTAGTGGGTAAAGCTAATCATGACACAAGGATTTATTCTTTCTCCCACTTTGTGCCTAAGTATCATTCACATGACTTGTTGACTCATACTGAATCACAAAGTAAATTATGGCATGAGCGGTTTGGACATCTCAATTTTTTTTTTATCTTTAGTAGCTTAGCTCAAAACATATGGTCAAAGGTCTACCTACCATCAAATTTTCTAAGGGTGAATGTTCAACTTGTTCCATGGATATGCATCTTGAAGAAAAGTTTTGAAAGGGGGAGTCTTGGAAAGCATTAGTTTTTCTTGAGTTGGTTCACAGTGTACTAGCAAACCCCTTTCTAGTGACATCAATCAACAAGGATCGCTATGTCCTCACTTTCATTGATGAATTTTACTGCTACACATGGGTCTACTTTCTTGGTCACAAGAATGAAGTGTTTGATAATTTTCTAACCTAAAAGCATCACGTTGAGAAGAAATCAAGTAAAGCCATCAAAGCTCTTCATGCAGACAATGAAAGATGATATGTGAACTCAAGACTTAGAGACTTTTATGAACTCGAGGGTAGTGATCTTTAGAATCCAGTTGCAGAAATGAAGATTATAACTCTTAAGGAAATAGAAATTTGCATGATTCAAGCCAAGTATCTTGATCCATCCCTTGTGGTAGAATCTATAAGTTGTGTCAATCACATCCTTAATAGATCTCCTCATAATGCCTTAGATGGAATGACTCCTTTTGAGGCATGGTGTAGAAGAAAATTGGTTGTGAAATACTTCAGAGTATTTGGTTGTCCAACATGGGCACACATATCTTCACAAATATGCAAGACACCTCCACCAAGGCCTTGTACATTCATTAGATATGAAGAAAGTGTTAAGGCATATAAACTTATGGATCTTGAGACTCATGAGATCTTCATAGAGAGGAATGTTCACTTTGAGGAAAGTTCACCTAGCTTATTCTCTACTCCTCTCCATACTTCAGATATTGTGGAAACCAATAGTGACAACAGTGGCAGTGATTCAAATGTTTCATCTACCTCAACCCCTACACACAAAATTACACCTTTGCTTGGTAAACTTAAGGTCGAGGATACTCCTACATCATCTTCCACTAGACCTCGTTGGGTTAGACAAACTCTTGATTCAATAGGTTCACTTGTGGGAGATCCATCAGATAGTCGCAGGACAAGGTCACAACATCATCACATTCCACATGCCTACATTGCTACAGTGATAGGTCCATATGATTCATCACAATAGGACACACCTTGTCTTCTAGTTACAACATCAAGGGATGACTACTTGATAGACATTGCAGGTTTGTTTGTGGAATCCTACATTGCTGATATGGGAGAAATCATTGATGATATACACCCTCTCTTTGATGGGGAAGATCCTTCTTCAGTTATTGTGAGGGAACACTCTGAACCTCTTGTCTATTCTCTACATGACCAGTCTTTTGAGGTTGATGTAATGATGGATCCTTATGTACAATAGTTGCAGGAGGTATCTTTATCATTAGGGGAGACACTTGGTTCTTTGGGACATGTTCTACATCCATCCTTGTTTGATCCTAACTTGTTCTTTTCAACAGTTTTGGAAGGGGCAACCTTCAATATTGACACAAGGACAGTTGAGCAATTTTCAGAGATAACATTCATCTTGAGGTTTATTCCTATAAATTGGGGAGACATCTCATATACACCTATGTAATTGTTTCTTCATAAGGGGAGGAAAGTTATTTTACATTCATGGACCAGATTCTACATTCATCCCAAAGTAGCTATCCATGCTGGGAATTCTAGATTGAGGGAGGGATATCGTGTCTCTCTTCTTATACTACTCTCTTATGGTGGGAATTTTTCCTCATATGGGGTTTTGTCTTTTTCATACTTCTCTATTCTATATAGATGATGTATGTCATAATGGGGGGTCTTGATTACTCTATCCATCCATGCATCTTTTTCTTCATCTCTCTTTTTTGGAGAGGGTTTTTCCCATGAGGTTTTCCCTCTTTCTCCTCTTTATGAGAGATTGCATTGAATTTCTCTTTCATATTGTACATGGGTACCTAACATGGCCTAGTATTTGAGACCCATCATGCATTGTCATCTAGCATTGTGAGCTTAAGTGCATTCCCCTAAGTTACACTTAAGGGAGGTTGCTAGTGTTATTAATTATTCAGTAATTATACTTTACTTAAGTTTACTTAGGATAATGCATTTTCATATTAGTTGTCATTGAGACATCTAGGAGTTTTCTTTTTATTTTAGCACATGAATTTACACTTTAGGTGGTGATATTTGTCATCTCATACCTCTTTATGTGTGAGAACCACCTTTAGTGTTCTTATCACATTATCATCCTCTCATTGTTGCACATACTTTGATGAACAATGGAGGATGATCCACCTTTGGTGGACATGTGATTCCACCTAGTGTGGTTGATAGCTTATCATCTCCTTAACATGTAGTCTTATTGCATTTCCTATATATTCAGGCACTCCTACTTTGTATTTATCTATTATCATTTTATCATTATTAAGTTATTCATTTGATCATATTATCTTGTCTCTCTTATTTGTGTTATCTATTGAGCTTCTAGATCTTGGCATTAGATTCATTGCCTTAGGCAAATTCTTATACTTGTCCATGACACAAGTCTTCCTCCTAGAAAGAATGTTCCTCCACTTGTGCTCTTTCTATCATCAATGTTTCCTACCCAATCTGCATCAGTAAAAACAATCAAAGAGAAATCAACTTTGTGAGCACACCAAAGACCATAATCTTATGTCCCTTTAAAGTACTTGAATATCCTCTTCACCACTACCATGTGATATTCCTTAGGATTATCTTGAAATATAGCTACTAACATAATGCAACTTACGAATTATGGATCTATAGAGAGTTGCATCCACTGTACTTGACTCATCATCCTTAGATAACTTACATCCTATCACCATTGGGGTTCTAACTAGTTTGGAATCTTCCATTCCAAATGTCTTCAATACTTCCTTTATGTACTTGGACTGACTGATATAGATATCATACTTTAGTTGTGAAATTTTCAATCCAATAAAGAACTTAATTTTTCCTATCATTGACATCTCAAACTCCTTCATCTCCTCAGTAAATGCCAAACGCATTTCAACACTTTCTCCAAAGATTATTTCATCCACAAACACTTCAGCTAATAGTATCTTATAATCTTCAACCTTCAAGTACACATTTATATCTCCACTTGTTCTTATGAAATCAATCTTGATGAGAAAAGAGTGTAATCTTTTGTACCATGCCCTAGGTGCTTGTTTCAATCCATAAAATGCCTTTTGTAGCTTGCAAACCATATCCTTCTCATCTTTCAATGAAAATCTATCTGGTTGTTCTATGTAAACATCTTCTTCAAGAATACAATTCAGAAAAGGAGATTTGACATCTATTTGAAAAAAATTAAACTTCTTATAGGTTGCATAAGCAAGTAAAATTCTTACCCCTTCAAGTTTTTCCATAGGAGAAAATGTCTCTCCATAGTCCAATCCTTCCTCTTGTGCATATCCCTTACACCCAATTCTTTCCTTGTTACGAACCACTTCTCCATCTTTATTCAATTTGTTCCTCAAAACCCACTTTGTACCAATCACATTCTTATCTACTAGTCTATGAGCAAGTTTCAATGTGTCATTGTTCTCAATTTGATCAAGTTCCTCTTCCATTTCCTTTTTCTAGTCTTCACTCTTTAAGGCCTCCTTCACAGGTTTAGGCTCAAACTTTGAAATCAGACATGTACTTTCTCTGATCTTCCTTCTAGTTTATACTCCTGCATCTTTAAACCAACAATCTAATCAATAGAATGATTCAATTTCACGTACCTTGTAATAACAGGTTCAGGTCTAGGTGCTTCTTCTCCTTGTTCCATCGGTTGAAAAAATTCTTCCTCATTGTTATTTTCAATGGAATCTTTCTCTTGCAGTTGCACATACATAAATTCCTAATTATTTTCTAGTTCTTGCTTGCTTGTATCATCATATTTGTCTAGATATTCATCTATCTTTACATTTTAACTTTCAACCATCTTGTTAGTCATTTTATAGAAACACCTATAGGCCTTGATTTTAGTAGTTTATCCTAATAAATTATCTTCATAAATCTTAGGATCGAACTTTCTAGTGATCTCTCTTAATATCATCTACAACCAAAAAATTTTAAATATTCAATACTAGGTGAATGACCATACCATAATTCATAAGGTGTCTTACTAGTTCCTTTCTTCACTTGTACCTGGTTCAATGTGTATACTACAATTCTAATAGCTTCTCTCCAATACATCTTAGGTAGATCACCTTGAATCATCACTGTTCAGTAGCATCCACTATAGTTTTGTTCATCCTTTCAAAAACACCATTCTGTTGTGGAGTTCTAGGTGTAGACATTTTCCTTTTGATTTCATTCTCCTCATAGAATTGAATAAACTATGATGAAGTAAACTCTCCTCCTTTGTTAGACCTTACACACTTCAAGATTTTACCTGTTTCATTCTCAACAAGTTCTCTAAAAACTTTGAACTTATAGAAAGCTTTAGATTTATCCTTTGGAGACAATTCTTTATTTAGGACTAATCCTTTTTAGTGGTTTTTTTGGATACAATGTTCTCCTTAGGAATAACCCTACTATGATGGATTTCCTTAATGAAAATGCTTGACTTAGTTATCCATTTGATTTTTTGACTAGCATAAAGCAACTTTCTATACTATGCATTCTATCTTTTACACCTCTATCCTTTTCTTCGCATGTCCCATAGTAAGTTTTACCTCTCTCTGTCTCTCTCTATCTCTCTCTATCTCTGTCTCTCTCTCTGTCTCTCTCTATCTCTGTCTCTGTCTCTGTCTTTGTCTCTATCTCTATCTATCTCTCTGTCTCTCTCCCTATCTCTGTCTCTGTCTCTCTCTTGTGGATGTTCCTTTTGTCTTGGTTTAATATTTATGAGGACCTAAGTCACTTGGGGGCTTGGTGTTTTCTTGTCCCATAGTAAGTATTACCTCTCTCTCTCTCTCTCTCTCTCTCTCTCTCTCTTGTGGATGTTCCTGTTGTCTTGGTTTAATATTGATGAGGACTTAAGTCACTTAGGGGCTTGGTGTTTTCCTTGTCTCTTTTAGCTTGATGAGGTCATTTCCCCATCCTTTGATCAATTTTAGTGTGAGTATGAAGATGTTTCATACTCCAACTAAAATAGGGGATAAATTTAGCATCCTAAATTGTAGGAACTTACAATTTTGATCCTTAGGCCTTATTTTAGTGTCCAAGTCTTCCATTCCTATTATACTTTATCACACCTAAATTTTGTGCATATTTTCAGAATTCTCATGTCAAAATGGGCTCTTGATTAAAAATTGAGACTTTTTGACCTCATAAAGGGTGACCCAAGATGTATAGGGAAACCCAATTTGCCCCTACATCAAGAGGAACTCCTTACATGCTAACTTGGGGCCAAATTTGAATTGGAGGTTGGTATTTTGATTTTAGGTCAGATTTCAAATCCTTGTCAGTCTCCTCTGACTTTTGAGCTCCTAAATGACTAGGAGATGTATAATATAAAGATACCTCACTCATTGTGGATCCAATTCAATCCATCCATAAACTTTAAATTGGAGAGATTACATTGTAATCCACTTAAATAAAATAAAAAATTCAAGGAGCAGTTTCCAATTCAAGCATCAAGCATGGAAGGTATGGAGTAATATCTAGATCCTAGCATGTGTGAAGGCATTCATGTTTTGACTACCCTAGATCCAAGGTCAAGAGTACATCAAAACAAATTTAAAGCATCTTCATGAGAAATTTGATAGTTTTGAGTGTATAACATATTTTTAAGCCTCTACTACTGATAAATTACTTTTTCTTTTATGTAATTTCAATTCATTTTAAAGGTTAATTCCTATACAAGTGTTTGAGTGAGGCAAACCCCTTTCTCCCAATATTTTTTCCCTTATATGTATGCAGGTGACAAGTGGTGGAGATTCAAATTTGGATTTAAGAAGGAATAACAATATTATTCATATCCTTTTCTTTCTCATAAACTTTTGCTAGAGAAAGGTTGAATCCAACAAGAAAGGGTGAGTTTAGTAAACACCTACACTCCAAGTTCCCCCTGATAGATAGATTGAGTTGAAAATTTGTGTGTAGGTCAGTAGATTTGTTTGTTTCTTAGATCTAGTTTTAGAATTCACATATCAATATTTTTTTTGTATATATAGACAAATTATCTCCATTGTATCCTATTTACCTCATTTCTTAATTTTAAATTACATCAATCAGTCTACTCTTAGTGAAGGACAAATAATCCTACTCCTATTCAACAATTGAGTTCCCTTAATCCTAGTGAGTACTTTCCCATTCTTAATTTCATGAATGAAAGAGATAATTTGGGATGTGTGCTTCCTAGTTTGCTTGATCATCCTAGTGAACATTCATTCAATGGCCCCCCTTTTTCATCATCACACATGGAATCATCAGTAATGACAAAGCCAAAACATCATCTCTATAAATGTGAATGTATCTAGATATCACCATATAACATCATGACACATACTCACAAAGTCATCATGCATATATGATTGTCATTGAACCACATGTATAACCTACCATCCACATTAGTAATGATACCATATAAATAAAATAATATACTAGTGTAACATACAAAATGGTGAACAATGCTAGGATAGATAACTCACAAAATTATAGGTACATGTAGGAAGATCCAAGAGCTTGAAAAAAAGAAACCCTGATTATCCCAAGGTAAGGTGCCAATTCATGATCTTCACAATGTAGGGTTTTGTATTGTGGTCTTCATTTCCCTAAGAGAAGGATTCGTAAATGATATGAAAGAGATGAAACTAATCTATGAAAGTTGATGAAAATAATGGAGATATAAATGTGTGCACCTAAAAATGAGTGGAAAAGGAATTCTTTGAGGCTGATTTTCTCCCTATTGGAGTCCCAAAATGACCTAATTTTTGCACCCTATAGCCTACACCTTACAAATCTAGAATGGTTTTTTCTTCATTCTACTTCTGGGTATAGGCTAACTTGGGGTATAGGTTGACTTCATCCTATACCTAACTGTATTGAAAACAAAAACAATTTCTAGGCCTGGAGATCTTCTGCTGGGCTTTCTAGGTCTACTAAAAAAATGTACTTATGAACTATAGGGTATAGGTCAACTTTGACTTATACTTGAGAGTCTCAGGAAACAAAAAGAAAGCTGATTTGGGAATTTCTTCCAAATGGGTCCTAATATTTGCAACTGTATTTTTCTTTGGAACCTGCACCCGCACACAAGAGAGAAGGGAAAATTGTTGGGGGAAGGGGGCTTGCCTTGGTCAAGCCCCTATTTAGGAATTAAACTTGAATTTAAATAAAGGAAATTCTAACATGTAGTAAAGATTAAATATAACAATGGAATGTATCATACAATGTAGATGCAACTTTACTTAGTATGTGAATAAGTATGTTGATGCAATAGCCTTGACTCAACACAAAAATCAAAAGGAAATTGTGTAAGACAAAACCTCATGTAGTGGATGTTTTTAATTCACCTCAATATAGGATTGAAGAAGAAGAAGATGATAATGAATTAAATTTATGAATGTGGATCTCCTCTTTTGATGGAAAACTCCTTTGTCTCCAATAATGAAAGAAGCTAGAGCTATGGAAGAAAATGTATAAATGCTTGAATGGATGACATATGTATTCAATGCTTGCTTGATGTCACCAAAAATCTCTTGAATGCACCTTGGAATTGATTATTTAAGTGTATAATGGATTCTCATAGATCACAATGATAGCCCAGATGTGTAAATGAGATGAAGAGGCCTCCTTTTAAAGTGATTCAATGTTTGGATTCATGAGGGCCGATAAATAAAAGCAGGAAAAAGATAATACTTTGCACTGGGACTAGGAACCAATCAAAATTCACAACCTTGGGTATAGGTCGAGATTGACCTATACTAGGTATAGGTCAAGGTCAAACTATACCCAAAGGTACAAATTTTGAGATAAAACTTCTGGAATCTGAGGAGTATTGAAAGATCTTGAGGAAAAATGGAAAGATAAGTGGGAATTTGATTGTAAATTAATTTAAATTTTGAAATTACCAAAATGGGGCCTAAAAGGGAAATGAATTTTATGATTGTAGGGATAAATGGGATATCATGCATAGAAATTAGAGCCAACTTAGAGTTTTGAGCAAGATTGGAGGAAGAAAGAGGACCTTGATTTAAATTACGTAAATGTAGTATGAGGTCCTAAATGTAATAAACACACTATGGAGGGATAAAATGGTCCCAAAAAGTGCATAAAAAAAGCTCTTACTTTTTAGGACAGTACATTTAGCCCCCACTTTAGTAGGAGTATGAGGCAAGCTCATATTTACAGTAAAGTAAGAGATAAAGGAAAGAGAGAGAAATATGACTATGGAAAATTGAAAAGAGATAGGACATCACTAAGTCTAAGCACCTAAGCCCCCAAACTAAGGATCCTAACTCCACATCCATGCATGAAAGAAACGACGTCAAAATCAAAGGGGTTAGTATTAGAACAAAACTCCAAATCAGCTAGTGAAAGAGACATTTCTCAGAAAATATCTCTGCCACTAATATCATGTTTGGAAAGCTATTGCAAGAGAAAAATCAATCACATAGGAAGAAAAAAATCATCACCAATGACAATACCAACTCCATGATCAAATTAAATAGCATGAGAGAGAGAGAGAGAGAGAGAGAGAGAGAGAGAGAGAGAGAGAGAGAGAGAGAGAGAGAGAGAGAGAGAGAGAGAGAAGTATGATTATCTCACCCAATAATATTGTTTGTCTTACTATGAACCACACAAAAGATATAATTGAAATTTTTAGTAGCTTTGTGTGTTGCTCTAGTCAATCCTATAAAAAATATTGTGCCTAATGGTGGCTTTTCTTGTGTATGCATGTGTGCACCTCATGAATGGATCAGGGTTCATTGTATCCATGAGGACTGATTTTTCTGTGCACCCCATAGATCAATCAATACCATGGGGATTGGTTATGTTTGTGCACTTCATGGATGGATCATGGTCTATTATATCCATAGAGATTGGTTTGTGTATGCCAGGATAGGTCAAATGGTCTAGCAAATTATGTTATGCTAGTCAACCAATCTTAAATATATGAAAAGGGAGAGTAATTGGCCCTATAAAATTGTGTTATTATAGTGTACTCTATCTTTCATGCTTAAAGTGATCAAAATATATGTAATAAGGAGGCTATGTATGCCCCCCCACCTTTAAGATGGAAAAATAAGTGCTATTTTGTCATCTTAAGGAAGATAAAAGGAAGGATGAAGCACCTTTAATACCAAGATAGTATCCACAAGAAACACACAATCCACATTAAAGATGTCACAACTCCTATGAGGTCATGGAAGGGATGAATGCAAAGAGATACCATGCAATAAATATAAAAAGAATCCTTTGTGAAGGATGACGCAATGTTTAGTCTCCAAGGTAAGGGATTTATCTTGCATGGAAACACAATAGAAAATGATGAAAAAGGTTATGATCAAGTATACATATCCTTAATGTAAAACACCATTTCTATGTATGATTAGATGTCACATGATAGATAGATATCGCTTAACCAAGGGAAAAGTAGATCCTTGAGAGAATGAAAGAGATTGATATGATGTCCTTGTTGGAAACCTAATAATACATTTTTTCATTGATGTCAAACATCACCAATGTGAGAGTTATACTATCAGCAATATAAAGGAGTTATCAGACACTTAAGATAGTTATCAGGATAAGGGAGTTAGTTATCAGAAGCCGACAAATATGGGATAAAGGAAAATAATGTGTTTTAGCTGACAAAAGGAAAAAGAGAAAATAGTTTATGGAAAAGATTGAGATTAACAAACCCTAAGATCTAAGGTCAAGAATATACAGTTTAGTGAACAAGAAGCAGATCAAGGTTAAAAGGATCCAAGAAGAAGATTATAACGAGAGAGAGAGAAGAGAAATAAAAAAGGCGAAGAACAAGCAGTGAAGGAGAAAAGAGTTTGAAGATAGAGATAGTGAGCATAAGGGATCTGATAAGCTTTGGAGGAAAGCACAAATATGTCAAGGACTATTGAAGTTCATTGTATGAACCTTTGTAAATGATTTAACAGGGTGAATGTCGTATAGGAAGGATAAAATCTCTTAGTGGTGTAGTCCTAACAAGACTATAGATGCATTTAACCATGTATCAATCACTCCTAATAGGGTGAGGCACTCAGAAAGTGACACTTTATAGCCTTAACCGAAAAACTCTTTTAGCTATAGTGAAGAGTTGTGGGTACCATCCCCACCTTAGTTTTCCCTCTAACCAAGGGTTTCTATGAGACCAAAAATCTATGTTTTATGGGTGTGTGAATATTTTCATGAGTTACTGTTATTTACTTTATGTTTTTTCAATTACAACATATCAGTAATACATAAAGGACTATTGGTAAATTGGGAATGAAACTATATGTTTATGATTAGAAGTTTGAATTGACACAAATCTATTAGTACTGATTCACCCCCCCTCTCAGTACCTAATCTTTCCAATCAAAAATTGGTATCAAAGCACAATTCTCTAAGAGGGAAATTTTAATAGCTTGAGAGTAGATCTTGGGATATGGAAAGCTATAAGAAATAAAGACAAATGGAAGAAGCCCTAGATGAATCCCTTGCACAAAATGAAGATCTAAAGAAGAAGTTAAGAGAATCATTTGCAAAAAGAAAATAACTCATAGAATGCCTGTGGATAAGTTTGGACAATATTGAAGAACTATTGGAAAAGACTACAAATTTTGAAGAAGTTGATGCAGTAGTTGCAAATCTATTGGAAAAGAATATAGACCTGTAAGAAAACCTAAATGAGTCTCAAAAGGAACTTCAAAGTCAATCTATAAGGATGATTGAAATACTTGAAAGAATGAAGACTGTCAAGGAAGCCAAGGAAATCCTTGAAACCGATAAGAGAAATCTGGGAAAAATGATCAAATACAAAAATGACATCATTAAAAAGATACAACATGAAAATAAAACACTAGGTGAATATTTGAATGACACAAATGAAGAAAACATGCAGATACTTACCAAGAACAAAAATATGAGAAAATAAGTTAAAATTTTAAAGACCAATCTAACAATTGAAAGATAAGTTAATGAAAGACTCACTAAGTTTGATCTAAGCATGCAGAGAATTGATGAACAACTAAAAATTCAAAGAAGATCTAGAGACACAACCAACCTAGGATATATTGGTGACAATAAGTTTGAAATTAATGAATCATCAAAAGTGGTGGCATAAAATCTATCACAAAATCCAAATGAGCATATTGATACACAAGGAAAGAAACCTACAAAACCTACTTATTACAATTGTGGAAAGCTTAGTCAAACATCAAATATCTGTAGAAGTAGATCTCTCAACACTCCAAGCGATACATCCTTTAATGGACATTACTACAATTGCAATAAGTTTGGAAATTAGGCAAGAGAGTGCAGATCAAGATCTAACAAAATATTGTCAGAAGGAAGTTTTGCAGGTTACTGTTACACATCCAATTGGTATAGACATAAAGATGAACACTGTAGATCAATAATTTTACTGACAATAACACCAACCAAACTGATAAGAACATTGAAAAGAGAAGGAAATATTCCATCTATGTGTAACATTTGTGGACACTTTGGACACATGAGGATGAACTACAGATTAAGGAATCTAAGAGGAAATTTAGGACCATGGAGATAAACTGGTATGGTATGTTTTATCTATCACAAGTATGGACATATTACACAAAATTGAAAATACCGACAAGCCAGTAATGCAGATAAAAAATAAAAAGCTATGATTAATCTAGAACAAGTGAAAAATAATATGAAGAAAAAGTGGATCAAGAAGGAGAAAGTCAGTGAACAAGAAGGAAGCCCTCTAACCTATGGGGAGGAGGACTCATTATCAAGATAAGAAAGTAAGTTTTTCCTTAGGGACCAATAAGAAATTGCTAAATTTATTTGTCCCTTTATAAGAAAAGATAGGATGGATCACATGTTAGCATATTATAGATATAGTAGAACTCATACTAGACACATTTAATGGAAATAAATTAGTATTAGATATCATTTCTTTATCATTTTGAAAATAAATAGTTATCGATGAACAAGTGAAAGGAAAGTAATCATTAGAAAAGCATTAATATCAGAGAAAAGAGATGAATATCGACAAAAATTTACCGTTGAAGGAATTTACTATCTAAATAGTTGTTTGTACACTTTTTGGTAAATAAATGTGTGTCGACGCTATTCATTTTTTACCTTACTTTTCTGAAGCGATCATTTGAGTAGACTCTATGAATCTAGAGCAATCCTTTGAGAAGTGTTATCAGAAAGAAATAAATACAGAAGTGATTGAAAATATTTTTGTGCCCTAGTTTAGTAGAGTCAGTTGAGTTATAGAAAACACTAGTGGATGACTTACATTTGCGAAATCATTTGAGCACAATGGAAGCTAATATCCAAAACCCTTTACTTGTAACCATCAATATTGATGAGCCAGCACCAGAATTCAAATTGTACCCTTTGAAGGTAGTCAAGAAAGACAGTGTTGGAGCTCTATCATTGTTACCTCTAAGAGTCATGCTTATAGAAGACATCATAAATTTCATTCATAATAAGGTTGTAGAATTGGGAGATGAAGAAATCAATAAACTATACTACACAGTGTTGATCATTGAAGGAAATCTAAAGGATGAGCATAAACATTTGGAGACAAAAGGATTGACGCATATGGTTTTTTTACCAAAATTAAATGAGGAATGGGTGAGACATGTATTAAGTCACATGCACAAGGAATTTATGTGGTTATATGAGGAAAGGCCAATCAAAAAAACAAAAGACTTTATTCATATGGTCACTGGATTGCCTATGGAAGGAAAAGAATGCACCCTACGTGTGTGAGCAACATGGATGAGATGAGATAAATTACTGAAACATCTAAAGTTGGGAGAGACATGAGATTAGACAAGGTCAAGGACTTGGAAACATGTTTTGAAACAATGATTATTGGTTACAAAGTGTACCAATCCAGTCGACTGAACAACATACTCAATAGTGTTGTGTATGCAGCCTACGATTTGGCAGACATATTTTAGATTCAATTGTTTGTAAATATGAATTGAATACAGAGGGATCAAAAACAATAAGTTAAGTATGGATCATTTCTTGTCTATTTATACTTTTATGTCAAGAATTTCTTCCATGGAATAGGACATATAAATTGGAAAATAGATAGACCAGTAATCTATGAGATAAATGATTATATTTCACAATTAGAAGAAGAATTCAATCAAATTATGTGGGGATATTTTAAATAATTTCAAATTGAAATGCAATCACACTATCAGATATCTCCATCAGTTGTAGAAATGTATAGAGATTTTATTTGTTTTCTTGTAGACACTAACACATGCATAATCCAACCTATGCAACCAAGAACATCTTGGGTACCATCATTTGGATAAGAGGTCACTGAGGATGTTGCAGAGAGATGTGTTGATCATATACTAAGTTTACCCATTGATAGAAAGGTTGAAATTTTTTGAACTTATGAAGAGGCATATGAAAGGATCATGTTGGAAATTAAGAAGCCAAAGATTTTGAAGAAGAAAGAGAAAATATTAAAGAAATTGACAGCCAAATATGGAGAGAGTCAAGAAGAGAGAAGTTCTCAATTGGAAGAAGCAAAACAACAAGAAGAAAGGTCACTACAACTCCCTTCCATACCATCCAAGAAGTAGAGGACAACACACGGTGAAACAACTACAAAGACACAAGTCCTAATAGCCATTAAAGATATTGAGGAGAGTACAGAAGAGGAAATAGAACTGAGAACACCAAGTACTATTAGAAGGAAAGGTAAAGTAGCAGTAGAGAAAGAAGAAGCTTCAAAAAGGCAAATAATCAGAAGGAAGAACACACAGCTCACAGATCCAGAACACAAAACTACAAGGAGTCAAGTGAAAACTCCATTGACAAAGAGGATACAGATAGAAGCTAAAGAAGAAGGTACAAAATCTGAAAAAGAAATCATGACATGGGGAAGAATTCAAGAAGGAAACAATTTAAGACACTAAAAAACCCTACTAAGATGACACAATACATCATTGAAATAGGATTAGTTGGATGGATCAAACCCATTGCATTTTTTGGAAGAAGATAAACAATTAATTAAAGATACAATTGTGAATCATTTTCATGCATACAACAAATACCCTAGAGATATCAAAGATAATGTACCAAAAGAATTATACAAAACTTTACTTGTCAGATGGAATTCAATGTATCATAGAGTTGAAGAGATAAGAAAAAAAGTGTTAAAAGAACTCATGCCACATTTATCTGATAATGATATAGAGATTTATATAGAAAAGCATAAGAAATCATTTAGAACAAAGACATTAACAACTATGGTATTAGTTAATGAAGAACCAAAATTGGAACATGATATCAAACAGTTATGGAAGGATATACTAAATAAAGAGCAAGATACAACCTACTCAGATGAAAGACCATCATAGATTGATGATTCATTTACAGTCAATGAATTAATCGACAATGCACCTAGTGCAACTGACATGCAAATAAATAAGGATGAAGTAATCATTGAGGATATTACTAAAGAAATGGAGAAACAAGAAGGACCAGTACAAATGCCTACACAAAGATAAACTAAAAATATTAACACATCTATCAACACATCTACTGAACAAAGAACACTAGCAACCGATAAAGACACATAATTGACATGACACTATATTGATCGCACAACAAGAAGAGTTACCAAAACACACAATTACAAAGTACATATGAAATATTGCAAGAAATGAAGAAGCAAGAAGTGTTAGGCACAAATGATTAGAACCCAATATTAGCTGAACAATAACACTTACCACTCAATCAACCACAAACAAATATCGACTAGGAACCATCTATCGAGAAACAATAGGAAATTGAAGATACCAGAAGCAAAGATCAGGACAAGAGTGATACAAGTAGAAATGATAAATCATCCCAATAACCAAAAGATTCAAGGAAATAAAAATCTAGTAAAATAAATGTCAGGGATGATAAGAAAAGAAATATGGAGACATAAACAATGATGAGGAAAAAGGCAAAGATGTTGATAAGGAGAAAAAGGAGACCGAAGGAAAAAGGAAGTGTGAGGATGAAGATGATGAAGAAGACAGTGACGATCTTCAATTTGAGATACTCAAACAAGACCCCAGGAAGACGAAGAAAAAAGGGATAAAGAAGAATATGCAAGAGTGTTACATTTGAAGGCAAAACTGGACAAGGAAGATCCAAAATGTTAAGGACAAGAGTTCTCAATAGGACACTAAATACATTTTGAGGAATTAATGCCATATGTAATTATTGATGAAGAAGAATCATTGGAGCAACAATTAATAGTATATATTGATCAAATCCATGAATCTGGAAATGATTTGGATAAAAAGCTTTCCTAAGAAGCAACAAAGAAATGGGAAAACCAACTTATTCAAAAGTTATTAACAAAGTTAGCAGTTTTGAAAGTTGAACTGTCAAAGGTTATTGAAGTTTTGAAAGGAATTATGACAAAAGCTATATCAATGTACAATAAATTATGCAATTTTATTGAATTCAAAAGGGAAGTAGATAGTAAGATTACCAATGCTCATAATGAGCTAGTGTAACATATCAGAAACATACAATTGATAATGACAAATTTTTTAGAGCACTCAACAAAGATGAGAGAATTAATCTTAAAGGAAAATGAATTAATAATAGAAAAAGAGAGATTACATATGAGGATTTTGGAATTACAAGGTATTATTACACCTCATATAGCTATAATTAAAGAAGATGTTGAAGCAGTAGAGAAAATTGTACAAACACTAGAACTTATTTCTTTGGATAGCTTATAAGAGCTAGCGCCTGATCTCAATGGACACATTATTGGTTTAAACGCATTAAAAGATTCATGGAATATAATTTTGCAAAATACAGGAGACAAGTACACGTTTATCACAGAAAAATTGTAGAAACTATACACCCCAACAAGCCTATATATAATTTGGCATTGATTGCCAAAAAAGGGGGAGAAGTAAGTAAAGAAGTAGTAAAAGGGGGAGAAGTAAAAAAAACAAAGGGAAAATTATCATAGGGAGAAATATCGATAGAACAGTTTTGAGAATTTTGAGAGCCAAAAAGGAATTAGGGAATCAAAGTTTTTTCCATCAATGCCAAAGGGGGAGATTGTTGGAAATCTAAGAATAAGTTTTGTCATTGATGTCAAACATCACCAATGTGAGAGTTATACTATCAAAAAGCTAAAGGAGTTATTGGATACTTAAGATAGTTATTGGGATAAGGGAGTTAGTTATCAGAAGCCGACATATATTAGATAAAGGAAAATAATGTATTGTAGTTAAAAAAAGGAAAAAGAGAAAATGGTTTATGGAAAAGATCAAGATTAAGGAACCCTAATATATAAGGTTAGGAATATACAATTCAATGAAAAATAAGTAGATCAAGGTTAAAAGGATTGAAGAAGTAGATTAGAGAGAGAGAGAGAGATCTGATACGCTTTGGAGGAAAGCACAAATAGGTCAACTATCTTGTAAGGAATCCTACCATGTTTCTACAAGGTATTGTAAATCCCTTAACTGGGTAGTCTCTAATAGGACTATTGAAGTTCATTGTATGAACTTTTTGTAAATACTTTAACAGGGTGAATGTCATATAGGTAGGACAAAATCTGTTAGCGGAATAGTCCTAACAAGTATGTAGATGCATTTAACCACGTATTAGTCACTCCTAACAGGGTGAGTCACTCAGAAAGTGATATTTTGTAGCCTTAACTAGAAAAATCTTTTTGTTGCAGTGAAGAGTTGTGGGTACCATCCCCACCACAGTTTTTCCCTCTAACTAAGGGTTTCCTCGAGACCAAAAATCTATGTGTTATGGGTGTGTGAATCATTTCATGATTTACTATTATTTACTTTATGTTTTTTCAATTACAACATATCAGTAATACATAAAGGACTATTAGTAAATTGGGAATGAAACTATATGTTTATGATTAGAAGTTTGAATTGACACAAATCTATTAGTACTGATTCACCCCCCCTCCCATTAACTAATCTTTCCAATCAATAGTCCTTGCCCCCCAAGTGTAGGAAAAAGGGTAAAGGGGCCATATTATTCTAATCACAAAGTGTATGACACTATGCATGAAAATGAGCCCCCGAGGAGTAGGCTAACAATGTTACATAGTGTGGAGAAACATAATAGGGACTTAGATGTTATTTAAAAAATTAGTATTGAAAAATAAATCATTGTGAGATGGTATACAAATAATTGTATTATCAATAATTTTTTGGATTTTGTAATGTAAAGCTTGACAATCATTAGTAGAGTGATCATGCTAGTGGTAATATATGTAAAAGGGAAGAGTCATAAGATGTTGGCTATGTTTCTTTTTGTGTTTAGGTCTAGTAATCACCTTAGCATGAAGAAGCTTAGGCAAAATTAGTTCTTGATTAAAAGTGAATCTAGGAGAAATGTTAGATGATAAAGGAGAGGATGTGGACTAAGAAGGAGACTCAAAATCAAATGCTTCCATAGGTTTCTTACTATTCTCAATACTTTTCTACACACATCCCGAATCATGTTTTGGAGTGTTATTCATGATTGTGTTAACAATAATTGTTTGCGGCTTCCTATAAGGATTAAATCATAATCCATAAGAATTTGCACACCCCTCATTTCCTAAGGGCATTTGAATTCCTTGTTCATGCCTATATCCATTCCCATTGAGTCCATACTTCTCTAATAAATGATAACCAAGACCATAATGAGAAGCCATATTAGAAAGAGTTAACAAAGTCTCATTTGCCACTATGTCATTACAATCAGGTCTGATAGTTTCTCGAGAATCGTTAGGAGCGGAAGCAACAAAAAAATTGTTACTAACCTCATTAGAAAGAGGATTTATTTTGAATACTTTGTCAAATTTAGATTTCATTAATTGAAGGCTTGAAACTTTGTATTCTCTAATAAAAGTTGGTGTAAAATCTAAGGATCCCCAATCGACATTCGAAAGATAACTAGTGGAAGGAGGATCGTCCTTAGGTTGAGAATTAGTTTTAGAAACAAGGTCTTGTTTTACTTCGATAAACACATGAGTATTGTTTGATTTAGAATTCAAGAAACTATTTAGTCTATCATCCACATGGAGAGTGTACATCACATTGTTATAGAGGATTTTGAATTTTCGATGAAGAGTTAAAGGAACAACATGCATATTATGTAACAAAGGTCCCCCCAAAAGAAGGTTATAATTAAGAGGTCCAAGGATCACATGAATAGGAGTATCTAGAATAACTAAAACTACTTTGATAGGTAAAATGATGATGCCTAAATTTTTCTTAGAAAGATTATCAAAGCCACATATAGGAATATTATCAAATTTAATAGATGAAACATCAAATTTGTTTTCTTTGAGAATGTCCATACTACAAACATTAAGCCCGAACCCATTACCAATTAAGGTCCTACAAATGAGATTAGTTTTGATAATGACAGCTACCATAAGAGAATCATATCAATATTGAAATTCTTTAGGAGGTAAATTATTTGGAGTAAACACAATTTGAGGTGGGATAGGAGTAGCATTCATGAATTGCAAAAAAGAATTGATATTGTCTTGATTCAGAGGAAAAGTTGGAAGAGTAGTTAAATATTTTTGCAAGGCTTCATGATATGTAGGAGAAGTTCAAGAAGAAGTTCCCAAAGAGAAATCTTGGTAGGGGTATTACATAATTTCTCTACCAAATCATACTCCTTTCCAATATTTTGAGGAAGACGGGATGGAGGAGGAAGAACACATTAAGAAGGTGGGAGAGAAGTAGGAACAAGTAGATTAGAAGGTTGAGGATTATTTCTTGTTTGATAGGTGTGATCCATCGCATGATAATCCTAAAAGAACCCCAAGAGATTTCTAAGTTTTCCTTTCACAATTATGATAGGCTTGTTTGAATTTTGAAGACAACTTTGAGGATTATATCCTTTAACTGTAATCATAGGTGTAGTGGAAGTTTGAGGAGTAGATTGAGGATAACCCTTAATAGTGATGATAGGTTCATTAGGAGTTTGAGAAGAAGTTGATTGAGGATATCCTTTGACACTTATCACATGTTCATTGACTATCATAGGTTGAGCATGAATATTAACAACAATAACTTGATCATATTCTTCAGTCTTCATGGTTTCATTGCTAGAAGGGAGAGAAATAAGGAAACTGATATTATACTATTTTCCCAAGGTGTCCTTAGAATAAGGATTAGTGACTTCCTTTAATGTTTCATTGCTAGAAGGAATGTCAAATGAAGATAAGTTGGTATGAATTTTTCCTTAAAATATCTTGCCAAAGGGGGGATGACTTAGGAGAAGGAGAAATGTCAAGCGTGAATGGACAATCTATAGGAGAAACAGATGAAATGCCAACTATTGTATCATCTCTTCCCACCAAGTTTGCTTCATGAGCAAGAGAGTAATCCATGTCATTATCCAAAGGCTCATCCCAAATAGGAGAATCATCAAGGGTAGGAACATATCTATCAACAAAGAACATTGTAGAAGAGGAATAACCATGGTTCATTAAAGATTGGTCCGTAAAGGGAGAATAATTGAAAGGAAAAGAAGGTGAAGTTTCATCTTTAACCAAAATATCCTCATAGATAAGTCTTATATTAGGAGAAGAGTAAAAATAAATCTTCAAATCTCCTCCCCAAAGAGGAATATTATTGAGAGAAAGGTTAAAATCATATTCTTTCTCTAATATGTCCTTATAAGGTAATATAAGAGAGAACAAAGCAACATCACATACACTAAGTTAATAGGAGGATGTTATTTTATCTCAAAAGTGATAGAATATTATGGGGAGAATGGTTGAAATTGTTGGAAAGTTGAATACAATGATGTATATGACTATGATTTAGTGTTTTCATTATGGAAACAAAGTCATATGAAGTTTTGGATTCAGTGCATTGCTTAGAAGATCAGGAAAATGGCTAAGTATGGAAGACTAGACAGTCAGCAGAGCACCAGATGAACAGAGCATCAACACATGTGTGTATGACCGAGTTATGACATGCACCCTTGAAGATAAAATTATAAGTATGTAATCATGCTAAGTATAAGAGCGCATGATCATATGAGTTAGTATGAAGTAGTTATAGCCAGATGAAGTGGCACAGACAGTGAGCGGCAGAACAGGACAGAGCATAGAGCCGACTGTTGGTATTTTGGTTGGTGTGTATAATATTGTTTTGTAAAGGATATGTGCCTATTGTATTTAGGTTATAGACATGTTAATATCATTATATGTAAACATGCTTGAGCCAATTCATTTGGAAGCATTGTGTGTAATTAGTTAAAGGCTGACTTAAATGAATAGTTTTGTATGCGCATATAAATAAGACATGCACCCTTGTATTTGAGCATGCATTGAGATATAGAGTTGATAGAAGTAGAGAAGAAGTATGCGAAGAGAAGTTATAATGTTGTAGAGATTTACAAGAGGCTAAAGCATTAGGGCACAAAAGGAACTGATCTGACAAGCAATGTCACTGCAGCAGTTCACCTTGCAGATATAGTGTGTATTTGAGATCCAGAAGGTTGTAGCCTTCACCACTTGAGAAGTGAGCTCTAGGATAGTGTGTCCCCACCCCTAATAGGGTTATTGTAAAAGAATCATAAATGGTTTTGACCCTTGACCATGTCACTGTACTTATTGCATTGTAAAGATCAACTCCTAATAGGGTTGTAAGATCTTCTAACAGGGATCATAATACACTAGTGCAATTCTTAGTGGGTGTCCATTCCCACTGGGGTTTTCACCTATTTGGGTTTCCCCATAATAATATTTGGTGTTATGTATTGTGGTTGTTTATCTACTTGCATTGATATTTATTTCAGTACTTAAGAAATTAAATTAAGATTCAAGATATCATAAAAAGAAATAAGATATAAAGAACACTGATTCACCCCCCCTCTTAGTGTTCCCATTCCTAACAGAAACAACTTGTGCAACATGAGAGGAAAGAAAAAAGTTCATATAAAATAGATCTAGATGTATCTAAATGCATGCAAAAGATATTATAACTACCAATGCATATAAAATAGATCTAGATAACAAAAATGCATAGAAAGAGGATCTAACACCCAAAATCAAAAAAGAAAATGTTATGAGTTAGGTTCACCAAAATTTAACATACAAAATGGTGAGAAATTCTAGGATAGATCACTAACCAAATTATAGGTACCATGTAGGAAGATCCAAGACCTTGAAACAAAGAAAAATTGATTGGCCCAAGGTATGGTGACAATTCATGATCTTCACAATGTAGGGTCTTGGATTGTGGTCATCCTTTCCCTAAGATGAGTCATAAATGATATGCAAGACATGAAACTAATCTATGAAAGTAAATGAAAATAATAGAGATAGGAATGTGTGCACCTAAACAATGAGTGGAAAAGGAATGCTTTGAGGCTGATTTTCTACCTGTTGGAGTCCCAAAATGACTTGATTTATGTACCTTGTAGCCTACAACCTGTAAATCTAAAAGGGGTTGTTCCATATATTTGTTCTTCTAGGTATAGGTTAAATTTGGGTATAGGTTGAATTTGACCTATACTTGAATCTCTTGATTTTATAAATAGTTTTTGGAATCAGTAGATCTTCTGTTGGGCTTTCTAGGTCTGCAACTGAAAATGAAAATCTAAAATTTGTATCTATCTTCTAAACTTGTGCCCCCACACAAGAGAGAAGGGTAAATTGTTTGCTGAAGCGAGCTTCCCTCAATAAATCACATGTTTAGGAATTAATCTTGAATTGAAATAAATGAAATGCTAACATGTAGTAAAGATTAAATCTAACAATGGATTCTATCATACCATGTAGATGCAATTGTACTTAGTATGTGATCAAGTATGTTGATGCAATAGCCTTGACTCAACACAAAAACTAAAAGGAATTTGTGTAAGATAAAACCTCATGTAGTGGATGCTTTTAATTCACTTCAATGTAGGATTGGAGAAGAAGAAGAAGAGTTGAATGTATGAGTGTGGATCTCCTCTTTTGATGACCAACTCTTTTATCTCCAATGAATAAAGAAGCTAGATCTATGGAAGGAAATGCATAAATGCTTGAATGGATGGTGGATGGATGTCTTCAATGCTTTCTTGAAGTCACCAAAAATCTGTTGAATGCACCTTGGACTTGATTTCTTGAAGTGTATAATGGATTCTCATAGATCATAATGAATTCCTAGATGTGTAAATGAGAGGAAGAGACCTCCTTTCATAGTGATTCAATGCTCGGATTTGTGAAGGATGATAAAGAAAATGGAAAAAAGATAATGCTTTGCATCGAGCCCAACAACCAATCAAAATTCATAACCTTGGGTATAGGTTGAGGTCGACCTATGACCGAAGGTAAAAATATTGAGATAAAAGTTCTAGAATCTGAGAAGTATTCAAAGATCTTGAGGAAAAATGGAAAGACAAGTGGGAAAATTGATCATAAATGCGTTTAAATCTTGAAATTACCAAAATGAGGCCTAAAAGGGAAATGGATTTTGCGATTGGAGGGATAAATGGGAAATCATGTATATAAATAAGAGCTAACTTAGAGTTTTGAGAAAGATTGGAGGAAGAAAGAGGACCTTGATTTAAATTATGTATATAATTAAATGCAATTCAAGGTCCTGAATGTGATTAACACACTAAGGAGGGATAAAATGGTCCCAAAAATTGCATAAAAGTAAGTTCTTACTTTATGGGATGGTACAAACAAAAATCAAATGCATCATAGAATTCTAACACAAAAGAACACACACACACAATTAATCACAAAGTAACAACATAAGAGTCTAGCTCAAATCAAAATAATGAGCATATAATAGGATACAAACATGGTAGGCATGAAATCCTCCCCCAAGGACTAGGCTTACTCCCAAAATCCTATAAACAGATAGGGTTAGGTCTCTCTTGATTGTGAAACATCCTCCCAAGTGGCAGATGTCTCATCATTTAGGTCCAATTAGACCCTTGCTCTATGTCCCAACCCCTAAGGGTCATCCTCCAATATTGAAGGATGCTATAGGCTCTAAAGAAATCTACCTACCCTTGACCTATAAGGCACCCCAATCAAGAACATGGGTCACATTAGAAATATATTATCTAAATAATAAAATATGAAATATTTTGTGGATGCAAGATAGGATAGGTGGCAATGCCATGCAATAAGAAACTAGACCAATCCTCTCTAATATATCAAATGGCTGAACAATATCCACTTCTAGATTAGAGTCTTTCCATAATAGATGGGGCTCTTCATAGACAAACACTCAAGAACACATTATCACCTAATAAAAAGTGATGATCCACTCTACGAGCATTGTCATACTTCTTCTGTTGATCTTGAGTTATCGCCAAATGCTCTATAAAATAGAAAACCTACTACTTTGTATTGTAAATAATCTTTAGACCTAAGACTAATAGATCCTCTTAATGGTTCCACTCAAGGGAATACAACACAGTATCCCATACAACACTTGAAAATGTGACATACGAAGAGAACTATAGTACCCATTATTATAATCAAACTCTACTAGGTAGAAATAGTCTTCCCAACATGATAGCTAGTCCATGACATACATGGAAATCATATTCTTTAAAACGTTATTAACTTGGTATGTTTGATCATCTGTCTTGAGGTGATATGCATAACTAAAAATGAATTGAGCACCCAAAGCATGTTGGAGAGATGTCCACAATGTTGAAGTTAACATTAGACCTCTATCTGATATGATCTTAATAGGGATACCATGCAATAAAACTATATCCTTCATGAAAAGTTGAGCTACAACTAATGCGGTATAAAAGGATCTATGGAGGAGAATTGGATCACATTGGAAAACTTGTCCAAAGTAAGTATAATAGCATCATGGTGGTGCGATGTCATAGGTAGGCCAATAATCAAATTGAGTGATATTAATGTCTCATTTCCACTTGAGAATGGAATGTGGCTACAATAGAGTTTCTAGATGTTGATGTTCTACCTTCACTCTATGAAACTCTAGACATCTAGCCTCAAAATTGGCAAAATCATGCCTGATTTATGCTCAATGGTACAACTAACCAAGGTCAGAATGCATCTTCTTGACACCAGGACGCATCGAATAAGGCAAATGGTGTGCCTCAAAAAGGATCAAAGAGAGAAGATCACCCAATGTTAGTACAAAGATACAACCTAAATACTATGAAATCTCATTTGAATCCAAGGAAAATTATGAAAATATTCCCTCCAAAGCTCTCCCAAACTCTATTTATATTCTTACTTCTCGGTACCATGTGTCACTAGAAAGAGCATAAAGGATATGAAACTATAAACCTACCCCAAGAGTCAAAACTTAAACCTCGTTCCTCCGACTCAAGACATCTACAATAATATTTTTACTTCCCCTTAATGTAATTAACATCAAAATTATACTCATAGAGAATCTACATCCATTAAGATTGTTATGTGCTCAAGTTCGACTAAGTTAAAATATACTACAAGCTGTGGTGATCACTATGCAACTCAAATTGATGACCCAATAAAAAGTGTCTCCAACATGCAAGTGTGTGCACTACTACTACTACCAAATCCAAGTCACGAGTGGAGTAGTCCAGCTCATGATCCTTGAACTTATGGGACTCATAATCTACTACTAATATCTCCTACATAAAAACTATCCTAGTACCTTCCAAATATGCATCTATATACACAACAAAATTTTCTTCTAGGGTCAAGCTACGATAGAATCAATATGATAGTCAAATTGTCCTTAAGAGCCTAAAATGTTGCCTCACACTACTTCAACCATACACACTTCTTCCCTTTCTATTGTAGGGAAGTGATAGGGTGGACCAATAGAGAAAATTCCTTCATGAATTGGTGGTAATACCCTGCCAAGCTCATGAAGCTATGAACCTCTACCACATTAGTTGACATTGGATAATCCAAGATAGCCTGAATCTTAGAGGGACCCACTAAAATTCTCTCTTCTAAGATGATCTGACATAAATATATCACCATTGTTAGGAAGAACTCATACTTTTCCACGTTGGCATACAATTGATTATTACCTAAGCACTACAAAACCTGACATTTATGGATATCATTCTTGTCCAAAGTCCTCAAATATACCAAAATATCATCAATAAATACCAACACAAATTGGTCCAAATACATATGAAACACCCCATTCATCAAGCTCATGTACACTAAAGAGAATTGGTTAACTCAAATGGGACAATCGTAAATACATAATGTCCATAGTACGTACAAAATGTTTTACAATGAATATCATCCTCATGAATGTGAAGATGATGGTACCCTAACTTGAAGTATATCTTGGAGAACACTCTGCTTCCCTTCATCTGATCAAACAAATAATTAATCCTCCATAAAGGATATCAATTCCTCACCATTACCTTATTTAGATATTAGTATTCAATGTACAAATGAAGAGATACATCCTTCTTAACAAATATGATTAGTTCTCCCTATGGAGAAACACTCGAATAAATATGGCCTTTAGCCAAAAATTCCTCCAACTACAACATGGTCTCACTTAACTCCTTAGTAGTCATGCAATATGGTGCAGGAGAGATAGGTTTAGCTCCAATAATGAGCTCAATATGGAAACTAATGTTGTGCTTAGGTGACATACCTAGATCTCACTTAGAATCACATCCACATATTCTCGAAGAAGTGGGTGATCATTGAGAGACACCTCCTGACTCTCATCCTCATCCAAATCACTCACTAAGACTGCAAATGGATGGCATCCATATGTTATACTTTGATTCAACTACATAGTTGAGATCATGGAAATGGAGATAGGTCTCTAAACTCTTACTAGCTCTACTCTCCCAGTGATATCATCCAAACACTAAACCAACTTCCATTGGCAATCTATGCAAGTTTGGTGGAAAGCCAACCAATCCATGCTCACCATGACTCCATAAGATCCCAAAGGAAGGATGTGAAGGTCAATAGTGGTGGTGAAGTTTTTCAGTTCCAACAAATAACTACATACTATGGAGTCTACAACCACCTTAGAACCCATGGCTAACTTAACCTGCCAACTATCCACCTTGCTTGCTGCCACTAGACCACATTTCTCCACTAGAGAGGGGGAAATTAAAGAATCATAAGCATCAAAAGGAAATTAAACATATATAAGTGGTAATCCCACACAATACACCTGAAGTCTCTACAATAGTTTCTTGATGCTTAACTTGATAGTTATCAACCACTACAAATAACCTATGTGACCTACATGCATTTCCCATAGTGGGCTCAGAAGTAGCTATTGTCTAACTTGGTCCTAAAATTGATCTTTGAGGGAAATGAGTTTTTATATGACCATTTTGTTCATAATAAAAACATCCCTTTCCACCAAAATTACATCCCATAGATTAAACACTAAAATGATTAGAACTAGCTCCTCTGATGCTTTTCTCACCACCCTGAGACTGTTGACTATGCTTGAAATTTTGTATGAAAATACTGTTACACTCCCTCCTAGACATGAGCCCTATGATATGTCTGCTCTCACAATTCTGTGAGGACCTATAACTCTTATACTATCCTAATCTAGATGGTGCTATTTGTTCCCTAGAAGACCCAATGGGGTGTGACTGGGGGGTTCATGTATGTGAACCAAAAGGGTTTGTACAACCTATCTACACACCTATATGCCGTCTCATTCCTTTGGCCACTTTTTCCTTTGCTAACCTTTCCTTCTCAAAGGCCATCCTAGGGTCTTGGGGTGAAACATATGAACTCCTCCACTAATGCAGACATTAATACATCTAATAAAGTGTTGTACAAGCATAGGCTCATCAACAGAGTTAACTGGCACACTACTTAAGATCAAAAAACCTATTCTTATACTCATCCACTTGATAATGCTTGAACCAATATAGAAAAATTTTCCATGAAATTTTTGTGATATCAAGATGGAGCTTATGCTCCTTCATACATCACCAAGTACATGCAAAGCCTCTAAGGTGCATGACAACGAACATGCATTTGTGTTTCTTTTTTATGGGTGCATAGAACACAACCAATATAGGTCTATCAACCATGTGTCTAACTCTGTACCCCCACATTTCCCATCAAATGTAGGTGGATGAGATCTCAAAAAATATCTCACGTTCCTTGCTAAATAGTATCCTCATTCTCCTCTACTAAGTCTCTCCTATGTGGACTTTCTCCATCTCTCTTTCTATTTATCCTACATCTACTTGGGCTATGAGAATTCTCTTTCTCACCCAATCCACTTTGATGACCCTAGGACTCCTCATGTTGTCACATATCTTGTCTAGGATCTAAACGTGCAATAGTCTCTTGTAGAGTATTGAGGACTTGTGTACCCGCAAGGCCATTGTTCTCATCACCCCTCTATTATTCATGATATTTTTCATCTTGTCTTTGTTCATCTTTCTGTTCATTTTTTTGTTCTTCCTTATGATGGCCCTTTTTTTGTTCCTCTCGATGACTATTTCATCTTATCCCCATACAAGGACTCGTGTAATGTCCTTGATTTCTATAATTTGGAAGCATCCTTCACAATAAAATAAGAAGGTATCATAATCCAACATAACCATATATTTCAAGATATCTAAAGTACAAAAAAGTAAAAAAAAAAACACTAAAGCCACACACACTAATCACAATTCTCACATATACACTAGAGCTCCTAGTGTATGAGCACGTGTTCTGATACCAAATGTAATGGCTCACCAAGGAACCCTTGGACTACAAGGTCAGTACATATGGAAAAAGAGATAGAGATTTTTTTTTGTTAATACCAAACAATACACCTTAAGATACTCAATATTGCATTAATAGAATCATAGTTACTCATAACATCATCAACAAGTGCTATAAAGAATGATCAAACACAAAAGACAAATATTTTTATTTAGGGGTCTCTTGACATGTAACTCAATACCCAAAAACATCATAAAAGTGTTCTAAGTTCACTCATGTCACATAATTCAAGGATTTAGGGAGGTATAGGGTGATGGTACAGCCAAATTTCATTATCCACAAGGTCTACCCCCAAAATTTGGTACTTAAACCTAATGTTTTGCCATTTTAAGAGATGGTGCTAAAGTATAGTGCCAAGGTGCCAAAACACATGTAGAGGTGAAAAAACACAAATAAAGATGCCAAAACACAAATAAAGGTGCCAAAATATAGGCCCAAGCACCAAAAATTAGGTAGGGACACCAAAACTCAAGTTTTGGTCTAGAATAGCCTCAGACCAGATAGTTGAGGTGCTAAAGTACGAGCACAGGTGCTAAAGTATTTGCATGGTTCCAAAATGAATCCTAGGTGCCCAAAATAAATTTAATTATTGATCCCTAAACACTATTTGACCTAATCTAATGTAAATGAAATAATTAATGACATGAAAAAATAATGAACACCCAAACACAAGGCTACAACATGACCATATCAACCATCCAATTACATACTCTTACAAGTTGATCATCTTGGGACTGCTTGATGCATGTACACCAATCCCTAATGGTGGTTGGTTACACCACCCAACCAAGTGGTACCATAAGGTCCACCTAACCATGCTTAAAGAGATAACCATATAGCCCAAGAATACACTAACCAATCATGCAATAAGACTTAACAAACCCAATACCTAAGTATATATTCTTGCACGATAAAAACAAATCATTGGACCAAGACCATAATGTAAGTGGTAGGATATAAAGGAGCATAGAATCACTCAAGTCATACAAATCATACCAAGATAAGGAGACCACTCAACATAGGATAATGATGAAAACACAATAAAATTATCAAGAGACCATGTTCACACTCAAGCAAGGATAACTATTGAGATTGTTGAGATGTTGGCATTATTGTCATTGATGTCAAAACCCTTGTGTCAGATGTATGTACTAGCTGGTTAGGCTCTGGGTAATGTGCAGATCAGATCTATTATATGCGGCTTCTTTTGGTAATGGATTGTGTGGATGAATGTCAATGTTCTAGTTATGGTAGTATATCTATTTGGTACATCTATGGTATACAATCAATGTAGAAGTGTGAAGTTTTTTATGGATATAGTTGATTTTTGCATTTTAGAGTTTTTTTGGGTACCTCCTCTACCTAGACATTCATGCAGTATATTAGGAGTCTTTGGTATTGTAGTTGTATTCAATTTTTGGACTAGTCCTATCTGGTGCTATCCATCAGCTAGTTTAGAATTTTTGTAGATCAAGACATGGTCTTGGTTGTGGCATTCCCATCATTCCCAAAATATACTTATGTTTTGGTGTTCATGATATGCAACATATTTTTCTTATGTATGACCTATCTTTGGGTCTTGTGGTAGCATGGTAAAAGTTCTCATATGTATGACCTATCTTTTAGGTATGGTTCTAAAGTGTTAAACTATATTGAAATATCTTTTTGTAATTCAAGCTAACATGTTTTTGCTAGGCCGACATATGTATTTGTTTCATCAGATTTGTATATATATAGAACAACTATTTGTATATGAACACATCAGAGTGTGAGTATGCTAAAGGTGCTATGTTGCAAGCATGGCTATGAATACTTGATGGTAAAGTGTGTGAGCAAAAATAAGAATTGTGAAGAGTAATAGTGAAGATAGAGGATAATAATAGAAAGGAGTAATTATTTTTATAGAAGGTTGGTGAACGTTGGCATAAGATATCTAACCAAATATGTTGCAATTGGTTGATGTTGTACTACTAACTAGAATTGTTTCATGCATATACAAATGCAACTATATCAATTCACATTTTTTCTGTAAGACCCTTTTGTAATCTGTAATTTTGTATCTGGGTAGTTCACCCTATTGATTGTGAGCCCACTGGTAGTGAGCCTTACTTGCAATGAGAAAATTGACAATGAGCCTTTGTAAAAATCAACTTAAACGATGTTTATATTCATGAGAATTAGTTTCTCCATGATTTTTCCCATCTTGGGTTTCCACATTATATCTAGTGTTATGATGTTTACTATTTTTTCTCTTTCTAGCTTTCATCAGTCTTAATTATCTAAATGGTTTAAGTTCAAACTGGTTTAACAAAGTTTGTGAAAAGTTTTTTGGAATAATTGATTCACCCCCCCCCCCCCCCCCCCAAGTTATTCATCATATTCAACAGTAACCAGTCACATCATACCATAGGGTCACTACTCAAGTCTACCTAGATATGGGTGGAGAGTCCATAAGTGGTAGTGTCATCAATTTTATCTTGTTTAAAATATATTTATCCTCATTCATTTATTAGTTTGTGTGTTATCTCTTGTATTAATCATCTCCTCAATTGGCCTTTCCAACAACCCATTTGTGTTGTGACATCCCCAATCGGGATAAAATCAACTACTCAATTGTCTTTTCTGATGGTCCCATTGAAACTATGACATCCCCAATTGAGCTATTAAGCAACTCTTCAATTTTCCTTTTTGGTAGCCCCTTGGAGATACGACATCCTCAATTATGACCCACTCCCCAAATTTGACTCTACACCCACCCCAAGCTCAATGGAAAATGAAAATAAAAAGGCACATTGCAATGCAATTACATTCCACATCTATTCCCAATTATCATTATAAATTGTTGGCATTATCCTCGATAATTGACTGTGTTGGTTCACAATCAAGAATACAAGTCCACTCGAATCCTGCATACTACACTTGTACCATTGCAAGATAAACATATATTCATCATCCAAATCAATTAACCAACATTACAATATAACATTCATGACCAAATTCATTTCAAAACCATTCTCATGCGAGAATTTCCCAAAATTGGGGTCATCAAACCTCCCAAGCTAAAATCATCAAATTTTCAAACTTAACGAATACAAAATCTGAAAAACCCATTGACCCCCAACACAACACCATCACAAAAATGCATTCATATTGACAATTCACCCACCAAATCAAATTTTGGCAGCAAGACATCATAAAATCCCTCATTTTCTCATAAAACATAAGGAAACAATCAAATCTCCATCAATTTGCTTCAAACAAGTTTGCAATAGATTTAAATTCACAAAACATTTCATTTCCATGTATTCTTGACCATTAAATCAATGACAAGAGAAATGTTGAAAGAAAATAATAAGAGCTTACCCCTCACAAGAAAGATCCAAGAAAATGCAAGAAGGTGTGAAATACTCCTACAAATACAACAAGATCTAAGGCAAATAGTTTCAATGAGAGGAATTCATCAAGCAAATACCCACAAAATAATTTACACTCCAAATCTCTCCACAATTCAAATTCGAATTCTTCCAAGAGAGTTTTTGGAGAAAACTCATGAAAATTTAGAAAAACCAAAGGCAAGATAATATAAGAATGCACTTTTTTCATTATATGAAAATAGCTTGTTTTTAAAAAACAAAATATAATGCTTCACTTAAGTCAAAGTCTCAAAATCAAACTTTGAAAATATTAAAACCAAGATACATAATAAAAAGACCAATTTAATTAACACACACTTAGATTACTTACCAACAACAACGACAATAGTAACATATCAACGAACAACACTAGTAATTAAACATATATTTTATTTTACTTAAGCACTAGTTGACAACTATAATGGACAACAAGAATGCGCAAACATAAAACATTAGTCTCAACCCATTTATAAGGGTAGCTAGATGTTACCACACAGTAATTAGACGGGTAGACATAGAAACATGGCAATTGTTGCCCAAGAACAAGAACAACAATAAGGTTTAGGAACATGATTGACCATATAACTATCTCTAATTTTACCACCATTTGGGATATTATAGATATGCTCAGACTTGTGGAGATAGGTGGAGTCAATGCTCAGTACCTACCATCACTCAAACACCACATGTCAAGTGTACTAGATCATATATACATAAATAACTGAAGCATATACATCATCCTAAAGTAATAGTAATTGGTGAAAGGGAACTTTAGCGACATAATCATTCTATGAATGTTACAACACTACCTTTTCTCACATAATTAAAATCATCATCTATTATCAAATATCATTAATTAACGTTAAACAACATTAATCTTCATTTAAACATCACAATTATAATCTCATCTAAGTTATAACATTACACATCATCAATCATCTCCAAAAGATACAATATATCATTAAAATCATTAACTAACATTAAGATTATTTAATCCATATTAACAAATATATGACAATCCCCGAAATAGGCTACTGACAATATATGATGAACACATCATAACACATTGAGTCAATGATACAATATCACACTCATCATGAAATCATTAGTAATGCCAAAGACAAAATATCATCTATATAAATGTGAATGTATCTAAATATCATTGTATAACATCATGACACATACCCACAAGGTCATCATGAATATATGATCCTCACCAAACCACATGTATAACCTACTATCAACATTAGCAATGATACCATATAAACAAAAGGATATATCAGTAATCAAATGCATCATAGAATGCCAACAGAAAAACACACACACGACCAGTCACAAAGTAACATATAAGAGTCCAGCTTGGATCAAAAGCATGTGCAACATATAGCAAGATGCAAACGCAAGAGGCACCACATCATATTGGTCCACATGCTAGTTTGTCATACTTGGTGAGTTATAAATAAATTCCTAAAGAGATAGTAATTGATTTTAATGGTAGATATAAACACTTGTATTTACAAATTTCTTGTCCTATTTTTTATGATGATGTTAAAAGAACTTATATTAATAATCCCAAAAAGAGTCTAGTGATAAGATTTTGTTTATTGAATTCACTTGTTTCACTACATTTGATAAATATCAACTGTTGGGATTATGGAAAGGTGATTTACTAAGTGGGGGGTGAATTAGTAACCCTACAAACTTTTTGATCTTTATCCTTAAGATAATCTCTTTCATTAACTGACTATCAGGTTATCATTTCCATTTATTCTTAACATAATTGAAATAAGAAATGCTTTCTAATCTAACATATAAACATTCATGAAAATTCATACACAATACACAAGTATTTTGGTATCGCAGAAACCCTTGTTAGAAGGTAAAAACTACGGTGGGGATGACACCCACAAAGCTTCACTACTGCAATAATAAAGTTTGTCTGTTAGGGCTACAATGTTGATCACTTTTGATGATCTTACCCTGTTAGGAGTAAAAATTGAGACCTGTTAAGATCTACCTGGTTAGAGGATTTAAGCAACACTGTTAAGTGTGCACTCGGTTAAGAGACTTACAAAAGACTAGTTAGGTCTACTCTGTTAAGAGATTTAGTCTGCCACTATTGTTAGAAAGTAACAGTAAATTGATCTCGATGTAGAAACTTACTTTGTTGAATTTCAGATCTGATTAGCCCTTAATTGATATCACCTTCTTGTGATAGATGTCCTTCTAATACTGCTCGGTAGCCTTTGGTCTGATACTGGTTCAATTTTGAATACTTGTTCAATGCTTAGCTTCACAACCCTATCTAATCTTTAGATGTCTCCTGTAGGTGGCTACTTCTCATGTGTTCTCTCTCGTAAAAATGACATCTCAACAATTCTTATATCATAAGGATTTGACCTAATTAGGGTTATGGAATCATCTAGAAATTATTAGATCTACGATCCAAATGAATAACCTAAAACAATATTGCATAGGGATCATCACCATTTAATTATTACATCTCCAATAAATCTTCACCTCAATTTATGTAAACCGTTTACCTTGTATTCTGTGTCATTCCATACTTCTATGTCATTCCTGTATTACTCGGTATATATTGCATTCCCGTCTTGGCAAAATATTGATGCTCGGTAAATATGAATGCTCGGTTATAACTGTACTCGGTGCTTGATAATCATCTAGCTTGATGTATGTGCTTGGTCAAGATTGTGCTTGGTTACCTTGTCATTCTACCTTGTTCTTTGCTCAGTTACTATACTTAGTGTGTTGACCAACTAGCCTATTTTCATCCTTTATCGACTATATGTGTGACAGTAATGACAACCCATAATGTAACTTTTATTAATAATTTCAAAAAGAGTCTAGTGATAAGATTTTGTTTATTGAATTCACTTGTTTCACACACTTGTGCACTACATTTGATAAATATCAACATCAAATAAATCAATATAAGCCTCTCTCATCATTAGCTCTTGTTGATAGGAATGAGGATGTTTCCTTTGAAAAATATTAGAAAACAACCCAAAAACTTCATCAAAATCAGCAATAATTCTTCCAATTATGATGCAGGGGCATTCTAGGGTACTTGATGAATTTGCATGGGGGGTGTATGTTTGGCCGGTGTTACTCACTTGTAGCCTTGACCAACGGCCTCGGTCATTGAAGGAAGCTCGGTTGCTGAAGGAACTTGGTAATCTCTAGCGCTTGGTGATAGTGTTACTCAACGATGTCTGTGGTGCTTGGTCGACACTGGTACTCGGCGATGCCTGACATGCTCGGTTATTTCATTGTTGCTTGGTAGTTTTGGTTTACCGACTAGAGTTCTGTGTGATTTGTTGGGCCAACTTGGTGCATTTATTATTGGTAGCTATTGTTATAGGCCGACATGTTAGATTAAATGTTTGTAAGACTTTTTTTTTTCCGACTTGTATTGAATTTAATATTTGTTGGGGGGGAGTTAATGATTTCATCCAACTGACCTGTAGCTGATGATTAGTATTTATAGGATGTTTGGGTAGATGTTTAGGGATAATCAGGAGATCAATTAGAGTTCATGACTTGGAAGACTTAGCGAATCAGATCTGAGGTTCTGATAGCTGGAGTTGGAAAAGTTGTGGAAAAGATATTGCATGATCTTGTAGATCATATAGCTATCTAATAAGTTTGTAATTGTAGAGCTAGTGGTTTGCACACTTGGAGATAAGGAGATTGCTTGGAGGCTTGCGAGCTCAAGTTTAGATCTACCTTAGGGTTTCCATCAGCTTCTGATTGTCTTCAAAGATGAACTAGCTGAGATTGTATTGGATCTGTTTGGATCTTGCAGAATTATTTTTTTATTGTAATTGGCCCTAACTCGGAAGGCCCGGAAGGCCTTACAGTCGGGCATGTTAATGAAAATCAGAGTTAAACAATTACTTTGTTGTTGTGTTGTTGAGTATTTCTCTATGTTGTTCTGAAGCTGCAAGGTTTGGGTTGTTCTTAATTGGATCCACCATCCTTGACTGCATCAGGTGGTATCAAATCTGAGAGTTGATCTTGTGGAGAAAAGGTTAACCTGGCAAGGCTAATCTTGTGAAGTTGATCTTGTTGGTGAAGAGATCGTATGATTTGGATTGCAAATTCATGGTACTGAACTTGTGGATCTCGCCCTAGTTGTTTTCAAGGTGGCAGGTTGAGATCTAACTTGTACACAACTTGGAGATTACCACAAGGTGGTCGGTGAGGTTTTGTTGTAGAGGGTTTTTGCATATATTTAAGGATGCCTCTGAGGAGATTGGACCCTAGAGTTATTTATGATCTTTGTGATACTGTTGAATCTCAGACCACAGAGAAGGTGAAATCAGATTTTAGATCTGAGATGGAGTTGATGAAGAATGACATGGTCGCTGAGATCATGAGAGTTGTTATTTGTATAACTCAGAATGTTGGTACTGAATATGGTTATGAGGAAGCTATTGAAGACTTTGAACATGTTGGATCTAGTGGTGATGACTGGAGGGATAGATCTGGTGAAGACAAAACTACTCGGTTACCTAGATCTGGAGCTTAGTTAAGTAGTAGTTACCGAATGGAAGTTTCTACTTTCTCTGGTACTTTGAAACCTAAGGACTTGATTGATTGGATTGGTGAGCTTGAAGATTTCTTTGAGTTGGAAGAAATTGAAGATCCTCTTCGGGTGAGATTAGCACAAACAAAGTTGAAAGGACATGCTACTCTTTGGTGGAAGGAACTACAAAGAGATAAAGAAGATGAAGGTGAAACGAAGATCAATCGGTGGAGGTTGATGGTGACTAAGTTGAAAGCTAAAAGGAGCTTGATTTGTTTAAGTTGCAGAATCTGAAATAGAAGGATCTGTCTGTGGAAGATTATATCAAGGAGTTCTACAAACTTACTATTCAGTCTGGACACTAAGAGCTTAGTAAGGAAAAGGAAGCTCAGTATGTGAATGGTCTGAGATTCAATATTTAGGATGAGCTTGGTATGCTTAAGATTGATTATGTTGAAGATGCTTATTAGTATGCTTTAAAGGCAGGAGATAAGTTAAAAAGGAAACAACATAGTAATCCCTGAGGGAAGGAAAAGATTGATCACTCGGTGAAGGATAGACCGATTGATGTAGAAGATGAACAGAAACCTGTGGAACCGAAGAAGACAAGTAGAGTTATGTTTAAGGGTACTTTCTATGACTATGGAGAGGAAGGACACCGTTCTTTTGAGTGTACACAGAAGAAGCTTGGTGACCGACGAACTACTGTGGTGAATGAGAATGAACCTGAATATGAGAACTTGCTGCTTCGACGAACATTGCTCGGCACAAAGGAGGAACCTTGTCAGAGGAGTAACTTGTTTAGGACCCAATACAAGTCTGGAGGTAAACTCTATGATGTTATTGTTGATAGTGGTAGTACTGATAACCTTGTTGCCGAGGACATGGTTCAGAAACTTGGGTTGAATAGAATGAAGCATCCTTGTCCTTATAGGATTGGCTAGTTACAAGATGTTCATGCTCTAAAAGTAAGAGAACAATGCTTTATTGATGTTCAGATTGGCCAGTACAAGGATCTTGTGTTATGTGACATTGTGAAGATGAATAGTTGTGATATATTGCTTGGTAGAACTTGGCAATATGATTGCAGAGCTATGTATGTCTGTGTGAGAAATGTGTTTACTGTTGAGAAGGATGACATGAAGTTTCCCCTGATGCCTTTACTGGATACAACGCTCAGTAGGAGAAGCCTGAGTATTGGTAGCCAGGTTGAGGTTGTGGATCCAGAGAAAATGAATGATCAGTATGGAGAATCGACCTGTGTGTTGTCAAGAAAAGACTTGAAGAGATAGAGAAAGCTAAAGTGGAAGAGTATGCAAGCTGAAAAGGTGGAGGACTTGTATGTGAAGAACCAGTTTGAGGTTTATGTGCTGAATCCCAGAAGATGTTCTTCTCACATATGAACATCTTTTCAAACTTGGGGTGTTTGATGCAGGGGCATTCTAGGGTACTCGGTGAATCTACATGGGGGGTGTATGTTTGGCTGGTGTTACTCGATTGTAGCCTTGATCGATGCCCTCGGTCATTGAAGGAAGCTCGGTTGCTGAAGGAACTTGGTAATCTCTGGTGCTCGATGAAAGTGTTACTCAGTGATGTATGTGGTGCTCGGTCGACACTGGTGCTTGGCGATGCTTGGCATGCTCAGTTATTTCATTGTTTCTCGATAGTTCTGGTTTACCAATTGAAGTTTTGTGTGATTTGTTGGGCCGACTTGGTGCATTTATTGTTGGTAGCTATTGTTACAGGCCGACATGTTAGATTAAATGTTTGTAAAGCTATTTTAATGCCGACTTGTATTGAATTTAATATTTGTTGGGGGGAGTTAATGATTTCATCCATCCAACTTGTGGCTGATGATTAGTATTTATAGGATGTTTGGGTAGATGTTTAGAGATAATCAGGAGATCGATTGGAGTTCATGACTTGGAAGACTTAGTGAATCAGATATGAGGTTCTGAAAGTTGGAGTTGGCGAAGTTGTGGAAAAATATCTTGCACAATCTTGCAGATCAAATAGTTATCGGATAAGTTTGTAATTGCAGAGCTAGTGGTTTGCACACTTGGAGACAAAGAGATTGCTTGGAGGCTTGCGAGCTCAAGTTTAGATCTACCTTAGGGTTTCCATCAGCTTCTGATTGTCTTCAGAGCTGAACTAGCTGAGATTGTATTGGATCTGTTCAGATCTTGCAAAATTGTTTCTAATTGTAATTGGCCTTAACCTGGAAGGCCTTACAGTCAGGCATGTTAATGAAAATCAAAGTTAAACAATTAATTTGTTGTTGTGTTGTTGAGTATTCCGTTGTGTTGTTCTGAAGCTGCAAGGTTTGGGTTGTCCTTAATTGGATCCACCATCCTTGACTACATCAAATTATGTTTAATCTCAAGTGGCAATTGCAACTTCCATTGTCACTCCCTTCATATCTAGATTCAAATCTTGCAATTGTACACCTCTTTTTGAATCATTACATTCTATCATGCTTTGATTGATAAGTTATGGTATATTTTTCCTTCCTCCTATCTGTCCCATAGATATCTCTAAGCCTTTGCCACCTTTGTTTGACCAAAAAATGACTTTTGTCAATTTCATAGTCAAGTTAGCCATGACACCAAAAAGTATCTTTTTGAAACATGGAATCCAACACCTTATTGGCTCTAATGCTATAGTGGTGGATGGTGTGAATGATAAATATAATAAATGTGGCACCTCTTAATCAAAGTTTGCAAATCTTCACCAATCCTTTTCCTTCTCATTCTACCAATGTTGTTGAGCATGATGATTCAAGTTTCATTTCTATCAATGATATATCTAATAAAGACAACAATGATGTGATCCCGATTTAGCAAAGTAAGCTCTTAAGTGTGAACCTTGCATTACCATTGACTCAAGGGACAACATAAGTGCATTTCATAGACCAGTATACATTACTATGAAGATTAAATAAAAGCTCTCTCGAAGAATACTCAAAGATCTAGTATGTATGATGAATATAATTATTGGAAAACAAAAAACAAAAAAAACCTTTATACATAACAATTATATCAAGATAAAATTGTTAGAGCACATTTGTTGTTCCGCTAAAAGATCAACCTATTAATACCCAATGCAAATGCCATAGGTAAATGGATCCATAGGAGGCAATTAGTCCATGTCCCAAATCCAAAGGGAGACGATGGTGATTAGTTAAAAAATATGATAAATCTAAATGTTTAGATTAAAGTGCATGATGGTTACACTTGTTCCACTACATGTTTCATCACTCTTCTTGTCAAATTGGTTATAAGTCCTTAGATGTTATCTTTTCTATTATCCCTACCTCATACACAAATATAATTGAACTTGATAAAGTGTCTATTCATGGAACCCTTTGGGACCATATTAGGAAACATTATATACAAGGAAGGATTAATGGTGGACCCTATGAAACTTTCTTTGATCCTAAACCTGTCACCACCCAAGATTGTGCCAAAAATCAAGACATTTTGGGGACATACTAGAAGTGTTAGGAATAGTCCCAAGAGATAACTGAGAGTGGGGGGGGGGGGGGGGGGGGTGAATCAGTTATCTACTAGTTCCAATTCTTTATCCAATTAAGTATACTTAAACATAAAGCATAAACACAATGAAAGAACACTTGAACACAACACCAATATTTTGGTTACGGGGAAACCCAAATAGGTAAAAACCCCAGTGGGACTTGATACCCACTAATATTTTGTACTAGTGTATAATGATCTTTGCTAGAAGATCCTTTACCCTATTAAGAGTAGCTTTACAATATATTAAGTACAGTAGACCTAGTTAAGGGTCGGACCTTGTTAGGAGTCTTTTACAATTGTCCTTTTTAGGGGAGAGGACACACTATCTGAGAGCTCACTGCTCAAATGGGCGAAGGCTACAACCTTCTGAATAACAAATATACACTATATCTGAATCTTGGTGAACTGCGCTTTGACCTGCTGTCTAGATCAGTTTCAATGAATAGCACAAGTACTTTACTTGGTCACATAGACCTTCTTCTGATGGCTCAATACTTCGCACACTCTGCTCTGCTTTGCTTAATCAACCATGAACCACACTTCAACAATCACAAATGACTGCTATAAATATCTTTCCTCTAAATGATATAATCAAGTCATCTTGTTAGAACCACCTTGAAATCATATTAGAGAAACCATAATAAACTCCAACAAACATTCGGTCGGCTCTATTATGCACGCAACTCATTCTGGGACCTGTCTAATAAAATAATTGTAGACGCACGCTACATACTGTCAGCTCTACCAAAACAACTAGAACTTTCTTTGTAAGCTGAATTAACTTATGCGCTCTTAATCGAACATCAATAACACTTCTCCAAGCTTAAATCCAAGGGCGCATACCCTTAAGATAGGCGCAACTCAATAACCAATAAAATTTCTATCTGTTCTTTTGAACAAACACATGAAACTGCTACTGACGAATAGCAACTGCATAACTTCACTTGCATTCATCATCAGACTATGTGTCCATAAACTTAACATCACTAACATGTCTTTATCATATATCCAAGGGTGCATGACCATAGGACAAATGTACGTACAACCATACACAGAACACTGTTTGTTACTCTGTCAGAAACACTGCTGACATCAACTGCAATATATCTGACTATGCTAACAGTTAACCTCTGCGCCCATGATATCATGTTGATATCATGTCCATGCTACATATAATAGAAGCTTACTATATAAGACTTCCACGCATGCTACTTTCCATGTGTTGTCATCAATGACAAACATACAGTCAGTACTGGCTTGCTGACAAATCTCTAACAATCTCCCCCTTTGGCATTGATGGCAACATGTGGAATGAAAAACCATCACTAACTCAAATGAACATTTCTTTTATAACATTCTTCATTTCCTCTTCAAAACTCCCCCAAAGATGAATCCTCCATCTACTGAAATATTTTCTCGTATTCTCCATTTCCTCAACTGTATAACTGAATGTTGCTCCCCCTAGTACATTACTCATTTTTTTACTTCTATTTTTCATGACTCTATATATACTCCCCCTTTGACATCAATGGCAAAGGACACCATTCATTGTAAGCACCAGTACTACTCCTGAGGTAGAGTAGTCAACCTTCCACCAGTCCCAAAGGACTGATGCCTTTCCTTCTTTCTTCTAAGTAGAAACAGGGAAGTGAATGACTCCCAACTTCTCCCTGAGATACTCAAAAGTATCCTTAGGTAAGGGCTTTGTGAATATATCTGCCAACTGTTCTTTGGTACTCACATAGTCCAACTTGACTTCTTTCTCTGCCACTTTCTCTCGTAGGAAGTGATACTTGATCTCAATGTGTTTTTTTTTTGCATGCATCACAGGGTTCTTTGACATATTGATAGTGCTAGTGTTATCACAGTGAATAACAATAGGATAATCAATCTGAATTTGAAAATCTTTTATCATCTACTTGATCCAAACAATTGTAGAACAATTCAAGACTGCTGCAACATACTCCACTTCTGATGTTGACTGAGAAATACAATTTTGTTTCTTGTTTGTCCAGGTGACAAGTCTAGTACCAAGAAACATTGCTCCACTTGAAGTACTCTTTTTGTCATCAACACATCCTGCCCAATCTGCATCAGTGTACATGTGAAGCTCAATATTTTCTGAATTAGGATACCATAGACCATAATCTATAGTGCCCTGCAAGTATCTGAATATTCTTTTTATTGTCATGAGGTGACTTTGTTTAGGTTCTACTGCAAATCTTCCAACTATGCCAACTACATTTGAAATATTAGGTTTAGTCTGAGTAAGATAAATGAGTTTACCAATCATAGACTTATACAATGCTATATCTACTGCTGGTGAGTCATCTTCTTTTGTAAGCTTGCATCCAGTGATCATAGGAGTTCCTATCGGCTTGTAATCATCCATCTAGAATTTCTTCAGTATTTTTTTCACATACTTTGATTGATTAATGAAAATTCTTTTTTTGTCTGTTGCACATTTAGTCCCAAAAAGTACTTGATAGGACCAATCATACTCATCTCAAACTCATTCTGCATTTCTTTGGCAAATTCAACACTGAGTTTGTCATTACCTCCAAAGATAATGTCATCAACAAATATAGCTACAAGAAGCAAACCTTCAGATGTCTCTCTAATGAATAGATTACAATCTGTTGCTCCTTTCTTGAAACCAATCTTTGTTAAGTATCCATCTAGTCTTTCATACCATGCTCTAGGAGCTTGCTCTTAAGTCCATAGAGGGTTTTCTTCAATCTACATACTATATCAGGTCTATCTGATAGGGTGAATCCTTCTGGTTGCTCAATGTATACTTCTTCTTTCAAGTCTCCATTCAAGAATGTTGATTTGACATCCATCTAATAAACTTTGAAGTTTTTAACTGTAGCATAAGCTAAAAACAACTTAATAGCTTCTAATCTACTCATAGGTGCAAATGTGTCTGAATAATCAATGCCTTCTCTTTGCGTATATCATTTGCATATTAATCTTGCTTTGTTTCTTACTAGTGTAGCATCTTCATTCATCTTATTTCTGAATATCCACTTTGTTCCAATTACATTTTTATCACTAGGTCTAGGGACCAATTCCCAAGTGTCATTTTTAACAATCTGATCAAGTTCTTTTTTCACAACATCATGCCAATCTGAATTATTACATGCATCTTCAACACTTGAAGGTTCAATTTAAGATAGTAAACATACCGCTTCATTTCTAGCTGAGTTCTTTACTTGTGATCTTGTTAATACTTTGTCGCTCTGATCTCCAATGATGTCTGCCTTGGAATGATTTCTTGATGTAATCTTTGGAACTTTAGGTGATGCTGACTCATCAGCCTTAGGAGTATTTTTTTCACTTATCTCGGGGTCATTAAATAACACATCAATACTATCAAACATTTTTTCAATAACTGTCTCACTAGTAGAGGGCCTAGGTTCTTCTTTAATCATAGGTGAGTAATCATGATATCTTTCTTGAATCATAAACTTTTCATCAATCTTTACATAAGCACTTTCAATGATCTTTTTCAATCTTAAATTGAAACATCTATAAGCTTTACTCTTAGTAGAATAACCAAGGAAAATACCTTCATCACTTCTTGCATCCAACTTGCCTACTGCTTCACCCTTCTTGATGTAGCACTTGCTTCCAAAGATTCTAAAGTATTTTACTGTGGGAACATTACCAAACCATAGCTCATAAGGTGTTTTGTTTGCATCGGGCCTCAATTGAATTCTATTGATGGTATAGACTGTTCTATTGACCGCATCTCTCCAATAGGTGTGTGCAACTTTTCTTTCTATCATAATGATGCGCGTTGTATCAGGGATGATCCTATTCCTTCTCTCTACAATTTCATTTTGCTGAGGTGTTCTAGGTGCACTTAATTGTCTCTTTATGCCATGTTCTTCACAGTACTCATAAAATCTGTTAGAGGTGAATTCTCCTCCTCTATGCAATCTCAAACACTTTATCTTTAGTCCAGATTCATTCTCAACCTTAGCTTTGAATATTTTGAACTTATCAAAAGCTTCTAACTTATCTTTGAAGAACGCAACCCACATCATCCTAGTATAATCATCAACAAACAAAATAAAATACCTTTCACCATAGTATGATCTTGTTTGAGTTGGACCACATATGTCTGTATGAATCAGATCCAACTTGTTCTCTGCTGAATTTTGCTTGCTCCTGAATGAATTTCTCACATGCTTCCCCATCACACATTCCCTGCATATAGTATCAACTGGTTTTGCTATGCTAGGTAGATCTCTTACTGCCTTAACATTGCTTATCTTTACTATGTTATCAAAATTGATATGACATAGTCTTATATGCCACAACCAACTGTCATCAACTTTAGCAACAAAACAACTTGCTTCTGAATTGAGCTGAAAAATATTACCTCTTGTGTTTGTGCCTGATGCAATCATAACACCATCTTTGTTGTTAATGATGCATTTGTCATCTTTGAACTCCAACTGATAGCCTTTTCCAAGTAACTAACCAACACTGAGAAGGTTATGTTTCAAACCATCAACATAAAGAACATCTTCAGTACTGTTCTTTCCATCCAAAGTGATGGCTCCTCTACCAACTATAGGTTTAGGAGTGTTGTCTCCAAATCTGACCATACCTCCATTGTATTTGTCCAAACGAACAAACTTGTCTTTATCACCTGTCATGTGATGTGAACAACCATTGTCTATAATCCAGTCTATCCTTATGTTAGCTTGTGAAATCAATGCTAGCTCTTGATTTACTTTCTCATCTTTAGGAACTAATTTACTATCTATCTTGTCTACAATAACAATGAATCCAATTTCTTCTTCGCCTGATTCTTCATCTGAAACTCCATCTCCAGCATAGTAGCATTTCTTAGAATACTTAGGCTTGTAATCTTTTTTAACTTTTTAGCTCTGGTGGGACACTTAGATGCAAAGTGACCAATCTTATTACATGAAAAGCATTTAAATGGTAATTGACCTTCATATTTTCCTTTTCCTTTCTTTTCTCTTTTGGCGACTATAGCAATAAAATCATCTAGTGTTTTATCTTCATCATCATCATCATCAAAATTACTAGAAGTGTTTGCAGATTTCTTACTATGAACTGTTGCTTTGAAAACTGTTTCATTCTTTGGTTTTGTCTTCAATCTTGAAATTTCAAAAGCTAAGATTTTGCTGATCAAGGTTTCTCTCTTGAAATTTGATGTAAGCTGCATGGTCTCATCAAGGATGTTGATCTTTCTTTCATATTCAGGAGTAAGAGTAGTCATTACTTTATCCATAATGTCCTCTTCTGATTTCTCTCCACCATTGTTCTAGATTCCAACAACTGCTTCATTAATCCTCTGATTGTAAGCTCTGATGTTTTCTTCAGGCAGCATCTCTAAAGCATTGTATCTTTTCTTCTATGTCTTTCTGTGTGCATCCTTAGCTTGTTTGTCTCTTTCAATTGTGTCTTCTAGGTGCTTCCATATTTTATGGGTTGTATCTATCTTCTTTACTTCTAAAAATTCACCATCAGATAGGGCGTTGATAAGAGCTTCTTTAGCAATAACATTGTAATGAAACAATTCCTTTTGTGCGTCAGTAGCATCATCTTTTCCAAGGTCTTCGAAGGTAGGAATCTTGGCTGCTTTGATGGTTACATTAAAAACTTCAAAAGCAATACACTACAAATGGGTTACCATCTTGTTCTTCCAATCAAGATAATTCTCTCCATCGAACTTAAGACTTTCTTTCCTAAAGTACGTCATCTAATCAACCTCAAGCTGTTAAACTTTCTCTCCGAGGCACTTGGCTCTGATACCAATTGTTAGGAATAGTCCCAAGAGATAACTGAGAGGGCGGGGAGGGGGGCGGGGGTGAATCAGTTATCTACTAGTTTCAATTCTTTATCCAATTAAGTATACTTAAACATAAAGCATAAACACAATGAAATAATACTTGAGCACAACACCAATATTTTGGTTATGAGGAAACCCAAATAGATAAAAACCCCGGTGGGACTTGATACCCACTAATATTCTATACTAGTGTATAATGATCTTTGCTAGAAGATCCTTTACCCTGTTAGGAGTAGCTTTACAATATATTAAGTACAATAGACCCGGTTAAGGGTTAGACCCTGTTAGGAGTCTTTTACAATTGTCCCTGTTAGGGGAGAGGACGCACTGTCCGAGAGCTCACTGCTCAAATGGGCAAAGGCTACAACCTTCTAAATAACATATATACACTATATCTGGATCTTGGTGAACTGCGCTTTGACCTGCTGTCTAGATCAGTTCCAATGAATAGCACAAGTATTTTACTTGGTCACATAGACCTTCTTCTGATGGCTCAATACTTCGCACACTCTGCTCTACTCTGCTTAATCAACCATGAACCACACTCCAGCAATCACAAATGACTACCTATAAATATCTTTCCTCTAAATGATATAATCAAGTCGACCTGTTAGAACCACCTTGAAATCATATTAGAGAAACCATAATAAACTCCAACAAACATTCTGTCGGCTCTATTATGCATGCAACTCATTCTGGGACTTGTCTAATAAAACAATTGTAGACGCACGCTACATACTGTTGATTCTACCAAAACAACTAGAACTTTCTTTGTAAGCTGAATTAATTTATGCGCTCTTAACTGAACATCAATAACACTTCTCCAAGCTTAACTCCAAGGGTGCATACCCTTAAGATAGGCGCAACTCAATAACCAATAAAATTTATGTCGGCTCTTCTGAACAAACACAGAAAACTGTTGCTAGCGAATAGCGACTGCATAACTTCACTTGCGTTCATCATCAGACTATGTGTCCATAAACTTAACATCACTAACATGTCTTTATCATATATCCAAGGGCGCATGCCCATAAGACATGTGTACAGACAACCATACACAGAACACTGTCTGGTACTCTGTCAAGAACACTGCTGACATCAACTACAATATAACTGACTATGCTAACAGTTAACCTCTGCACCCATGATATCATGTCCATGCTACATATACTGAAAGCTTACTGTATAAGACTTCCACGCATGCTACTTTCCATATGTTGTCATCAATGACAAACATACAGTCAGTACTGGCCTGCTGGCAAATCTCCAACAAGAAGTTCATCAAGAGATGTGCTAGTATTACCTAGAATGAGGAATCTCAAAAAGCATTTAATGCTTTGAAGCATAAGATTGCCAAAGCCCCAATCTTCATTCTCAAATTGGAATAACTCATTTCATTTTCTCCTCTTCAAAATTAAATTGACCATTTACAAGAGTGAGGAAAAAAGGTGGTTTTAAAAACTTAAATTTTGATGCATAATTTTTTTAAAAAAAAATTACTATATGTTTCAATTTAAAGTCTTAAAAATCAAATATTAAGAATAAATCTTAATATTTTTTACACTGAATTTAAAAATGATGAAAATATAAAAGGTTTACGTCACAAATTTTACTTACCAACAAATAAATGACTATCAAAGAAAAGATGCATAGTTGAATTAATGAAAGGTTAGAATATAACATTTTGATAAATCAAACAATACTTACAATTTCTCAACTTAAAAAAAAGTGTTGCATAATAAAGAAAAAAAATAAAAAAATTGAAGAATCCCTATGTTGATCAATTTAGATGAAGAATTATACATGTAACTCCATGTCTTTATATTGTCTTTTTTATTTTACATAGTTATTTTTTTCTCTTTTTTTTATTACATTAATTATATGAATCTTAGCTGCTATGAGTAACAAACATTTGAAATTATTCAATGAGAGAGGCACACTAATATAGACAATACATAAAAGTACAACAACAAAACAAGAAATGGAAGTTGTAACCATGTCATTTCAATCATTGACACTTTATCATTTGTGTTGTTCTACCTAATGGTTGACATTTTATAGATGGCCAATATCATCCTATCTAGCATAAAATTATGCAAAATCATGTGCAAGAACATACTAATGCAAAATGTCATTTGTGATGATGCATGAAGCCACCAAGGGTTGCATGCTAGGTGCAAGAACTATATAGAAGAAAGTAAGGAGCTACACTTTCATAATTCATCTTCTTTAAAAATTAAAGAAAAAGCCCCTATTGTTTATTTCACGAGTTGTGCAGCTATTGTAGACAATGATTTGCATATAGCCTTACCTTATTAACAACTTTGAACAAATGGTGAACTTGGTGCATGAGTTTTGTAATTTCAATGACCTCATGTTGTGTGATAGTATGCAAATACTTGGGATCCAAGTATAAAAAGATGTTGAGTTAAAGCTTGCTCAGGAAGAGGAGGAAAGTAACACTGAACATTAGATGCAAACCCAAGTATTTCAAAGCTATTCTCACCAAGTAGACACATAATGGTGTATGGACCTGAGTGTAAAGGCTTCATTTTTTGATGTGGACTCTTAAAGTGTTCCTTCTAAAGATGCAACTAGACCCAATGACCAACCTTAAAGGTAGGAGGTGTGTAGTGCACATCATGGTGCTCTTTATATTTTTGTTGCTAGTGTGAAAATTTGTTGGTGAGCACTTTAAATATCTGATTTTGCTGAAGTTGCATTTAATATCTGAGCAAAACAAGCAAGCATAACCCAGATTTTACTTTAAGTCAGCTGTAATACTGAAACAGAAAGGAAGCAATCATAAATACACAAATCTTGATAGTACTCAAATGACAAAAAAAAATAGTCATATGGAACCTTTATTTTACTTATAGGCAAAACAACACTGAAACAAAAGCTAAAAGTAATGTAGTTTTAAAACTCTGATATTGTTAGTTATCAGATATAGTTCTTAAATAAGAGAATGTAGTCAAAATTCAGAATTGAATTGCATTTTGTGGAAGGACGGACCTGAAAGGGTTGTAAAGTGAAATATTATATTTTAATTGGCTCAGCTGAAAAACAGAGCAAGACAAGTTGGCAACTTGGCTGTCACTATCAATAGAATCTGAAGTTTTATGCATGATTGCAACAAACAGAAAAACAGAGATATACCCAAATTCTACTAGTAACAAAGATCATATTGAAACCACAAGTGAAACCACAAGAGTCAAACAAATAGTATAGCAGGCATTGATTGATGATTCATTGCTGGTCATATGAAGGATATATACAAAACCAGAGCTTATGTTTGGCATGAAGTCACCAGCAGGATCCAAACATAAAAGATGACTAATAAAACCACGAGTTTCTATTACGCATCCATTAAATTTACAATCAAATGCTATTTTTTAGCAGAAGAGTAAATACAAAAACTAAGGATTAAAAATATTAAAAAATAAGAACAAATTTGCAAACTTTCAAAAATACGATCCACTCAATGAAACAAAAATGACGGTAGAATACTGAAAAACACAATTTTTCATAAAACCTCATTGTATTAGTAACACACAATATTCAACTAAAAACATTCAAACCTAAGTTGATAAACATAAATGTTATTTGATTTCTCTAAAACTGCATATGCAAATCCAGATATTTATTGTTTTTTTGTTTGAAGACGCTGACGAATGTGAAAAATCATGATGTAAAAGGCAAAGAATTCTAAGCTGCAATTCGCAATGCACAAGATCCTCAATGCATGCTTCAAAACAGATACACAATTACATTTTCAGAGTAAATGAAACATATATAAAAATATATCTAAAAGAGAATTGGGAAACCTTGCATTGGCACTAAAGAAAAAACACATAATCCAGATGACTGCCCAGGGCAAGTTTCCACTTTCCATCAAATAGGGTATTTACAGAAAACCTAAAGCGTTTCTGAAACATCATTTTGCATCTGGATGCAACCAAATTTGCTAAAACTTTCAACATTGGAACAGGAAAACGGTCCAGATTGTTTCTATCCTCAACACAACTTTTACAAGGATCGTGTTCGTTCTCCATCTCCCTGACCTTTCTCAAGGTAAAATTTGTTTGTGTCTCTTCTAGTTCTCAGTGAAAATGCAGTGCCTGTTTAGTGTTACAGGGGAAATTGTTCAAGGTAGTGTGGCGGAAAAAATGACAAATAAAGAAAAAAAAAAACAAATAAAAATCAATGCCTGAGCTTCTGCATAGATGTTGGCAAACAGGATGTGTTTTGAGACTCGAAGTGAAGAATAATTCACGTTTTGGTATTTCAAGCAGAGAATTGTCATTTTTTGACATTCAAAGCAGAGAATGTTGAAATTCCCACATCAATCTTAGACAGCATGACAGACTGGATTCTTGGGAACCATAGGCAACCAGGATACAGTTTTTAGATGTACAACTCAGTGCAGAAGAACTGGACAAAAGGAAAACTTGTTATTGATCAGTCTGCAATAAATTGGATCTGGGGACTTGGTCAAACAAATTGGCAGGCAACTCTCCCCCGAAGAATTCTGACTAGCAGAAAACTGGAAAATATGAACAAGGATTCTAGCTACCAGGAAACTTAAAAATTAGAGGAAAAGCAGATGAGCAGCAGTTGAATATATGCATTTTCAAATGTATCGTCAATAAACAGCAAAACGTTTTGGGATTATAAATTTACAGGGATGTTACATTTTCCATCCATTTTATAAAAGCAAACAAAATCTTAATGCCTCATTATTTATAGTAGCAGTTGAATTCAGAATTTCAATTTGCATCTGGCTCCCAAATTTTCTGTTCAAAAGTGCCTTGCAAAACAATCAGTGCCCATCATGGATTTTGGAGGGATTATCCATGTTAATGATGTTTTGAGAAAAAAAAAATCTAAGACTATAATGATACAGATTCCATGGCACCGTCTATGCACAGATGCATATTTTATCTGTCTCGGAACAACTGTATCTCCGTATTATAAAAAAATATCCATCTGCTATATTTGGAGCCTTCTCAATAATTATGCCACATAAATACAGGGGCTTGGCATCTCAACTTAAAGACTCCCCTAAGAAGAATTTGCCAATAAAAAAAGAGATAGATTTCCCACAGTCAATAAGTTCACAATTCAGTAGTAACATTTCATGTTTATATGTCAGAAAATCAAAATGCTTACTGAAATAAAAATAAGTCCTCCTTGTTAGTAGTCCAGTTGCATATGATGTAAAGCTTCTAGAAGAAAGATTAACTAGAATTTACAAGATAACTGGTTGGCAAGTAATAGCTTGTCGGAAATAAAATGTACTGTACTGAAGCTACACAGCAATTATGCGACCTTTTAGACAAATACTGCAAAATATGCAAAGGTCCCCAACAGTAAAATCTAGGCATACTCCTCAATGAGATTTGCTTCCCTTTGGTATTCTCGCAAAGACTTGGGAACCAAAACGCCCATAGTTGCCCTTCATTTTATCCCAACCTTTAGAAATAAATGAATCTAATTGGTCCTCATTTTTCTCATACAATACAGGCAATGTATGTGCAGCAACCAACCCTGGGCAGAGCAACCAACCAATCCAACCAAAAAATGAAACAAAATATTCATAATCATGCACAAAGAAACTCAGAAGGAATAATTGTTAATAACTTACCTATGTAAAATAGTGTTAAAAAGTTGCAATAACTGCCAATTATAGCAGCAACAAACAAACTTCCTGCAACCTGCAAAGCTCAAAAATTAAATTACGAATCCACATAACTTAGATTTTAATGGAACTATCATAAAATAAGATTGTAAAGAAAGCACTAAATTAAGAACAGAAAAATACCACAAGAAATGTCTTAACGTCTTTCCCTACTGCAACATCTTGTAGAAAGTTTAACAACCTATTGACTTCATTTCTGATATTAACAGCAGCATCAATAAAGATATCTTCAGGAATAGAAATTCGGGGAACGCTTGGAGCAGATCTGAAAAGAAAAAATATGAAGCTTAAATTATTGTTTCAATGCACAAAACCCATTAAAGATAGACTTACAATGTGAACTACTACAAAAATTTTTTTTAAAAACGGTAAGAAAAAACAAAGTCCAACCTAATACTCCATATATAGAAATAAGTCTAACCTGTTGAGGAAGAAAGCAGCATTCGACCAGAGAAATAAGATTGTCATACAAAAAACCAGGCCGATGCAAATCAGCGTTAGGAAGTGGTAATTCAGCCACTCTAAAAGCAACCACATGAATGTGGCACCAACAAGAACGCTCACAGAAATCCGCTTGTTTCTCCACAATAGGACATCGGCAGCTGTATACAAAACCAAATATTAAAGAGAAATAGCTCAGTGAAAATTTCAATTTTATTGTCTGGGACCACAAATGCCCCTGCTCCTATTGCACTTGAGCGATTCTTTACAACTGTACGGCAACCCTTATTTTGCATTATTGTAAAGCAACTTTGAGTATAAAGCTCTTATCTAAATTTTTATGATCTACAGAAAATCAATGAAATTCCAAAAATCTAGATCAAGTAGGGCGTTTTGTTTCTAAACTGCAATACAATAAAACTTCCCCCCGTAAAAACACACCCTTGTTCAAAATATTAACATGAGGGCTTCAGAAGAGCTTTCTTCTTACATTTGCCTCCACCGAGCAGATGATGAACGGGTTTCTGGCGCCCAAAGAGCCGATTAAATGACTCTGAAACTGATGATTTTTCACTCCTTTCGAAAAATGGCTCCGAGCTCTGCTTGGGAACGCTGTCCGCAAACGTTTCCACGAGACTGTTCAGGAGTTTTTCAGCTGTAACCCTTCCCGAATGTTCAGACATGGCTGTTGAAAACGAAGCTAAACTCTCAGAGTGGTCTGATTCGAATGTCTGATAGATGCCCGCGAAAAAAATTGGGGATTTTATGGATAGGATGTTTTTCTTTTCTTCTGCTTTTTAGATTTTAAGTCTCCGCACGACAATAATTTGGATGATGGCCCCGTTATGTCAGTGATATTTTGAAAGGGTCTTTTTATATATATATATATGGAGGGGGAAGGGTTGAATCGTCCTTGTTCATCACTGCTCACTTCATTTAAATTTAAAAATGATAATTAAAAATCTATTAAGATATTTCAAATGTATTAATAGTATTTTATTATATTTTTCTGAATTAAAAAAAATTAGTATTTAATTGAAAGAGTTGTGTAACTTGATTGATATCTATAGAACGAACACGTTACTCTATTTGTACAAGTATTGGTGAAAATAGTTATTAGAAGAAAATAAATCATCCTAAAAGGTGAAACAATAGCTCTAAGCTCTTAAGTCATATATAAAAACAACCACAACAAAATCATCAAAATCTAATGTAGGAGTTTAAGACGCACAAAATTGGCTAAAGTACCCTTCCCTTATTTGTAAATTGAGTAAAAAATATTAATAATTATAATTGATATTGGTATAGTGTGACTATTAAATTGTGGTGGTGTTGTTCTTATTATGGAGGTGGGGTGTTAGTTTGAGTGTATATAAATAATTTGAAGATGAGTACAAATTTGTTATTTTTAGATTATTAAAATATTGTTATTTATACCTTTTAAAAACAAGTATACATCTTAAATGTCCATGAAAATAATATAAATATAATATCTTAAATACATCTATCTATCATTTTGGAACTATTTCATTTACTAAAAAAATATTTTAGTTAACTTTTGAACTATTTTAGTATTATATTAGTTTTCTTTTCATGAAATATTTATAAAAAATTTTGTATATGACTTTTAATTTTACTTTAAAACCCTTCATTTAATAATATGTTATATATGTGTGCGTGTACATGCATTGTATGTATGTATGCATGTGTGTGTGAGTATACATATGCATATACATGTACACATTGGTATATGTGTGTGTGTATGTATGTGTATATATACATATATACACGTGTGGGTGTATATGTATGTATTTGTGTGTGTGGTTTAACTTAAAAAAGTAATTTTTTAAAAAGAGTTAATGTTTAATAAATTTTTAAAAATGTTAATAGATTAATTCTTTTGAAAAATATTTTGTACTTTTAGTTAATTATTTAGTTTTTAAATAATAAATAGAAGTTGAATTGTTTCAATTATTTTTCATAGTTCAACCAATCGTGACTTAGAATTAAACAAATTGAGTAAAAGTTTTATAGCTTTTAATTGATTTTCTTGTTTGATAATTCAAAAATAATTATTTTCTTTTTTCTATTATTTCTTATAGGAAATGTTGCTCCGTGTGATTGAATGTTGCAAGCACAAAGTTCAAAGAAAATAATTCTTGTTTTATTTTATTGTTGTTATTTTATCTCTCACGAGATTACATAAGCTCGGACAAAAAATACATGTTTTAATGCATTTAATAAAACTTGACTAAATTTTAATATATTTTACATGTTGGAAATGGTCAAAAGAACACAATGGAGAGAGATGTAGGGTGGGTATGGCCTAGCTTTTCTAGTCATTCTTCAATGCAAGGAAGATTATCACCAATTTAGCAAGCAATAATTTAGTTGGATAAAATTGAAAATAGTAGCAATACCTTCTAAATTGTCTCTAGAAAAGTAGGGAGAGGCAAAGGAGAGAGTTTTAGTTGCCTTGATGGCTTCTAGGATCTCTACAAAGGTAGGGTTAAAGTACTCGTAAATGGGCGGGTTTAGAATGCCTACATGCTCATCATCAATGGTGGCTTTGGTTAACAAGCTTGCAACTTTCACAACAATCTATGAAAAGAACCCCCTCAAAACCTATAACATTGTAATATTGTGTATGATTTATTTTTCTCATTTGTTTTATTGTATGAATCAACATTTTGAACCTATAATTTGTATTGTATTTTTGCTAATGGTTTGTGTTCTCGAGGGAAATTTATAGCCCTTTGGGGTAATAAAGTTGATAGGCTTTCTCCTCAGGAGATGCTCGCTGGATTTTTAAGACTTCCTAGTAGTCTTACACCACAAAACAAGAAAGCGGTGCCGAGAATATTTTCCAGTTAAAACAAACATGAATGGGCAAGTGACATTTTCCAAACAGTTCAAGCAGTGGCACAGATCAACAGAAGTGTGGAAGCAACATAGAGTATGCAATCTGACAAATATCAAAACAAAAATGAAGTTGTGCAGATTCTCCAGTTGTTTTCCTTAAAGCCAATCAATAGTTACGTATTTGGTTTGGATTGATTCAAGAAAATCGAATAAAATAGATTGTTTGTGGTCATAAATCTGAAACCTTGACGAAATATTTTCAATTAGAATGGCTTGCAAACATAGATTCAAGGAATGGCTTGAATAAACACAGGACCCAACACAACCCAACCTCCAATTTTTTACCCTTTATTGGATGTCACTGTATAAATGAAGTGGCACAAAGATTGCAATAGTTAAAATAATTAAATTTTTGGCACTGTACTCAAATTGCCTCCAATTTGGTACCTCTAGAATTAGAGGCCTATTGCTCATTTATACTTCTATGTTAGTCTAAAGATGAATATAATTATGCTAATGAATAACTCGGTTAAAATAAAAAATTTATTAAATTATTGATAACTCATTTACTATGTTTTCCCTTTTTCAATTTTTTTTAAAAAAATTAATTAGTATATTTTTATTAATATAAAATGTAAAAGGCATAAGAAAATGTTACATAGTAAAACATGGGATAAGGTAGGTGGAGCGGGATGTTGTGTATGTGAAGAAATGAGAAGGGGAAGAGAAAATGAAAAGAAGTTGTGAAGATTCAAAGGGTGACACTTCAATTCCTTGAAGACATATACAACATACCAAGGTGATGTTAGGAAAGGGCAGGGGTAGCATAGAAGAGCACGTAGCAGAAGACTTCTACTGCATAGGAAATAAGAGCAAAGATTTTGGGTGGTATAGAGTGAATGGGCATGTTTGTGTAATTGCAGATTTAAAATGAATTAAGTTGTATTTCATTGTTCCAATTTTGCATTGATTACAAACAGAGTCTCTATTTAGTTTATGTATGTTTGAATTGAGAAGTGTGTTTGGATGGAGTTTATTATTTTTCTTTTGCATCAACAAATACTCTGAATTTTTCATCATTAAAGTCTATTTGTCATATACAATAAAACTTAAAATCCATAGCAAGATTAGATTGTGAGTTACCTTATATTTTTCATACAAAGATTAGCAAGGGAAATTATTTCTTTGCATTAATTATATTTCTTTCACATCACTTCCTTAGTTTTAAAGTGCATATAAATATATATATTTTAAAAACCAAACATGGAGCTCAAATTGTGTGTGTGTGTGTGTGTGTGTGAGAGAGAGAGAGAGAGAGAGAGAGAGAGAGAGAGAGAGAGAATTTTTAATTGTTGCTTTCCAAAAGGTAGGTTGTGCATAAATCATGTGGGAAATGATAGTTAGAGGGATGGAGAGATATAGGGAGAGATAAGGAGAGAGAGGAGGGAGAGTAAGTAAAATTAATAATAGAAAGAAAGAAGAGAGATGGAGAGGTGAACTACCTCATTGGGGAGGGAGTTGCTTTAAGAAAGATAGAAAAATAAAATTTACCATTTTAATCATGAACTCACATAAATTAAGATAATCTGAAGGATGAATATATCAATTAAAATGTTGTAGAAAAGTATACTACGATTCTCAAGTCATATGTATTTGTATATATATGTACATTCACACACATATACATACAAAGATTGAGTAAAAGGGGTCTATTAGAAAATAGATTGATAAATGTATAGAAAGAAGTAAAGAGAAAGATAGAGAGGAAGGGAGAAAGAGAGAGGGATAGAGAAATATGTGAATAGAAAGAGAAATAGATAGGGTGGATAGGGATGGAGAAATGGGGGGGGGGGAGAAAGGAAGGAGAGATGGGAAGTGATAGAAAGAGAGTGATTGAAAGGGTGAGAGGAAGACATATATGTAGAGGGAGGTAGAGAAGAAGAAGACAAAAGGAAAAAGTAGCTAAATATAGAGTGATATTGTGTACCTATGACCCAGTCAATACTTTAGATTCACAGTACATGATAATGCTCAGTATATTTTCAGGAAGGAAAAGGAGGAGGAGAGGATGGGGAAAGAGGAGGAGGAGGAGAAGGAGGAGAGGAAGAAGGAGAAGACTAAGAAGAAGAAGGATAGAAAGGAGAAGGGTGAGAGGAAGAAGAAGGAAAAATAGAAGGAAATAAAAGAAGGAGAAATGGGAGAAGAAAAAGATGAAGAAGAGGAAAATGAGGAGGAGAAAAAGGAAAATAAGTAGAGAAGACAGAGAAGGAGAATACTAAGAAGAAAAGGCTGAGTAGAAGAAGGAGAAGGAGGAGGAGGAGAACCTGAGAAGAAGTTATAGTAGAACACAAAGAAAAAGAAAGAATATGAAGGACAAGGAGGAGAAGGAGGGAAGGTGCAAAATGAGGAAGAGGAGGAGGAGAGGAAAAAGGGGAAGAAGAAGAACAAGAAAAATAATCCATATACAATTACATGGAAAATAGAAGATTCTCTCTATAAAAACAATACTACATCATGTAATGTATATAACACTATCGATGTAACCCTTGCACCCTTCAAAGGTGCAAGTACTAGTATTAGAAGTTTATAGCCTTAGGGAATGCTAGAATTTTATAGTCATTCACCCTTCAAAGGATGTTAATAATTTGTATTCCTTCAGGGAAATGTTATGTTTGGGGAAAGGAAAGTTCATCATTTTTGTGTGGGTATTTGTGTACAAATATGATTTGATTGAATAAACAAGGGAGATTTTATGTTTGCATTTAATATTGGAGTGTCATTATTAGTGCTTGAATTGATTCACATTTTGGTACTTTTTATATATATTTTTTAATATGTAATTGCATTGTTTAATGGGAGTAGATATGAAGAAATTTATATGTTGGTAGAGAGAGAGAGAGAGAGAGAGAGAGAGAGAGAGAGGTGGTGCAGCAGCACCTTGGCCACATGAGGTATAGAGTCACAATTTGAGCATTTATATTGTATTTAATTTAATCATAATGTATTTGAGCCGTTATAAGTTGTATTGAATCCATTTGAATCATACGTAAGGCTATGTGAAGCCATTTGTATGAAATTGTTAATATTGTCATGTTAAGGTCCAGTTCAGTCAAGAAGGTTAGAATATGAAAGAACATGCCTAATAAAGGGTAAAGTGGATGTAAATTTTCCATTAAATTCCATTTTAGGGAATTCAAGTGTGCATACAAAGATTTTTCAAGTTTGGAGTTAAATTGGTAAAGTTGTCATTAAAAGTTGTAATGCAAAATGCATAAAATATTATCAAAAGATGCAAGTATGTTGTAAAGGGCTAAAAGAGTGTAAGGAGATGGTTCCAAAGGTGGTTAGGAAGTTATAAACCACCACACATACTATAAAAACATTGTATTGGTCATTCCAAACATTAATGAGAAGAGGAAGATCATTTTGAATCAATTGGTGTCTTCAAAACTTGTTGTTTTGGTTGGTGTTAATTATTTTTATGTGGTTTCCAGGTCTTGTACGGACCTATAAAGCCTAGAAATGCTATAAAAAGTGTATTTTATCTAAATTAGGATGAATAATATTTCTTTTGGATTTGGCTTGGAGTGATTATGTGGATAAATGAATAAGTTATGTCAGTTTTGGTAAAAGTCATTATTTATAGACCTAAGAATGCTTGACTACAGTTAGATTGAAATGTTTGGTACATACACATTTTGGAGAATCAGGACCTCTAATGATATTATCTATAAATATATGAGAATTATCTTTCATTTATTTTTGTTTGATTTGTTTTCATTCAAATTTGTGAAAGTTATGTGTATTTGAGTGGAAACTAGTTTTTAAATATCTCCATTGGAGTTGCAGGTAGTGATTTGTGCTTGTAAAATGATTTATGAATGGAAAAATTTAATGGCTTATAGATTATGAAACTAGACTCCCAAATAGTTATCTCTGAAATGTTTTTGTGTCACTTGGATTTGTTTTGAGAAATATATGAGATGCCCTAGGTAGGGTTTGATGTTTTACTTCTAGTTTATGATAGAAAAAATAGCTCTCGGTGTAGAGACTATAACTTATAATTTAACTATTTTATTGGGCTCTACTTTATATATGTTTTATAAGGAATAATTTGGAACAATTACACCAAAGTATTTTTTAATAGGATTTCAAAATTGAAAGTTATGAATAATGGAATCCGATATAGAAATCAGGATATGCAAATGGAGAAAGGTTGATGTTTTTTAGTTAAAACATGTTGTGGTTTACCTCATAAGATGCCTCTATATAAAGACATTATTGAATGGTTTTTGAAAGGGTTAGAAAGGATCCTATTGATTATTTGGTTTCCATGATGCTTTGCATAAAATCAGTATCATAGCTTGAAGATCTTGAGTGTGTGGTTAGATCGTCGAAGGAGGCAATCCACACCGGGACCTTGGAGATTTGGTTATTGATTTTCGTTAATGAGTTTTGGTTGTAGGTGCTTGTCCATGTAGCTGCAAGTAGGCAAACATGGAAGATCTGTCAAGGGCCAAAGAGATGGTCCAGGGCCATAGGAGATGGTCTATTGATTTCCAGGAGACTAGGGAGAGATGCAAAGAGGAGAACTCCTAGGTGAGGCAAAGAGGTTGTTGGTGAGGTGATGCAGCAATGGGAAGGTGGACATAATGTTGGTAAAGTACCATGGAGGGAAGCCATATGCATTCCATTGGTAGGAGTCACAAGAAGATTTATTGAAGGAATATTATAGAAGTAGATAGATAATTAAAGAGGCATGAAGGGGCAAAGGAAAACCAAGGTAATGAAAGAGAAAGGTTTTGATCTAACTTTTTCTTGTAGGTTCTTGGTTCCATGTTTCCAAGGGACTTGGAAATGTTTGAAAGTCAGGAGTATGGTGCAAAAGTACCTAGGCCACAGGAGGATTAGAGTCACAATTTGAGAATTTATATTGTATTTGATTTAATAATAATATATTTGAGCCATTATAAATGGTATTGAGTCCATTTGAATCATATGTAAGGCTATATGAAGCCATTTGTATGACATTGTTAATATTATCATGTTAAGGTCCTAGTTTGGTCAAGAAGGTTAGAATATGAAAGAATTCCTAATAAAGGGTAAAGTAGATGTAAAATATCCATTAAATTCCATTTTAGGGAATTCAAGTATCCATACAAATATTTGTCAAGTTTGGAGTTAAACTAGTAAATTTGTCATAAAAAGTTGTAATGCAAAATGCATAAAATATTGTCAAAAGATGCAAGTATGTTGTAAAGGGTTAAAAGAGTGTAAGGAGATGGTTCCAAAGGTGGTTAGGAAGTTATAAACCACCATACATACTATAAAAACATTTTATTGGTCATTCAAAACATGAATAAGAAGAGGAAGATCATTTTGAATCAATTGGTGTCTTCAAAACTTGATGTTTTGATTGGTGTTAACTATTTTTATGTGGTTTCCAGGTCTTGTACAAACCTGTATAGCTTGGAAATGCTGTAAAAAGTGTATTTTATCTAAATTAGGATGAATAATATTTATTTTGGTTTTGGTTTGGAGTGATTATGTGGAGAAATGAATAAGTTATGTCAGGTTTGGTAAAAGTCATTATTTGCAGATATGAGATTGCTTGTCTACAATCAGATTGAAACGTTTGGTATGGATACATTTTGGAGAATTAGGACCTCTAATAATATTATTTGGAAATATATGAGAATTATCTTTTATTTCCTTTTTGTTTGATTCATTTTCATTCAGATTTGTGAAAGTTATGTGTAATTGAGTTGAAACTAGTTTTTAAAGATCTCCATTGGAGTTGCAGGAAGTGATTTGTGCTTGTAAAATGATTTATGAATGGGAAAATTTAATGGCTTATAGATTATGAAACTATACTTTCAAATGGTTATCTATGAATTGGTTTGGTGTCATTTGGATTTTCTTTGAGAAATATATGAGATGCTCTAGGTAGGGTTTGATGTTTTACTTTTGGTTTATGACAAAAAACATGGCTCTTGGTGTAGAGACCATAACTTATAATTTAAATTTTGTATTAGGCTCTACTTTGTATATGTTTTATAAGGACTAATTTGGAAAAATTACACCAAAGGATTTGTTAAGAGGATTTCAAAACTAAGATTTATGAATAATGGAATCAGATATAGAAATTAGGATATGCAAATGGAGAAAGGTTGATGTTTTTAAGTTAAAACATGTTGTGGTTTACCTCATAAGATGAATCTATACAAAGACATTATTTAATGGATGTTGAAAGGATCATAATGGATCCTATTGATTTTTTAGTTTCCATGATGCTCTGCATCAGAGAGAGAGAGAGAGATTTGGACTTTTTTTCAATGGAGTAGCCAAAACACTCCCCAAATTCTATTACAGGATAATAGCATTGGTGGGGTTCATACCATAGTTGAAACCTCTAAAATAGTGAGCTAGGTAGGAACCAAGGTTAACATTGCAACCCATCCATTTAGAGCTATCTAAACAAAACATGATTGTCAAAGGTGCCCTGATCATCCTCCCTCATTTTTTTAATTTTCTATTAGGCTTATTTTATTTTCTTTGAAATATGCTTGGTTAATAATTAATATATATTAGGATTTTGTATTCAACACTATTAAAATTTAAAAGCATACTTGTGTATCATGAGTCTGTTGAAGTATGAGCTAGTATGGAACAACCCAGAGGTGAGATCAATGACTAAAAACTTTCTCATGATAAGGATTGGCAAGAGGTAAAGAAGATATATCCTAACATGATAAGGACTCTAGGAGGAGGTAAAGAAAGGTTTTCTAAGATATCTTGATTCTTTGAAAGCACCATCTAAGAGTGTAAATAAATGAGGGAATCAATACAATGGAAAGGATAATCATTCAAGGAATATTATTAAAGAATAAAATAAGTATCTTGCAAGTTGGAACACCACTAGAAAAACTTCCAACTATTTAATGTATTATCATTGAAGAGAGGCCAATAACATCATGTAGACCACCAAAAACTTTTATAAGACTATCATCATGCACTCTTCAAACATTTCCTAAAGTATTTAATCATCAATTGTTGGTGTAAAGAAAGTAACCTACTAAATTACCAAAAACAATGCAAACAAAGTAGACAATATGTTCTTCAACAAGATGAATATCATTCCCTATAGAACCAACAAAGATAAACCTTATACCTCTAGAGTTTAACATGAATTCCTCAACATATTCCCAAATCCACCCATCAAAACCAATCAAGGTGGTAAAATATGAAGCATTTTAATAAGCCAACTAGAAAGCCTTAAGTTGATAGATTGTGATTCAGAGTTCAAACTTTTTTAACTTTTTGTGTGGAAGATATTATGACTTGAAAATTTACCAATAGGTACTTGAAACTATTCTAAATAAAAATCCAAAACCTCAGAGACATGGGATGAAATGAAGTGAAATATAGAGAAAAAAATAGAGTCTTGGTTATAGGAAGATGCATTGATTTAACATAGACAATTTCTTCAATCACTCAAATATGAGTTTGAGCACAAACAACATTTTCCCACTAAACAAACTAGGTAGAAAACTAATAAGAAGATGACATCATGCAACCAAGAAGAAAATTCAAATGAATATATACATGCCAAAACTCTACACTAATAATTTGTCATTTAATGAGTCACAAAACCCCTTACTATGTCTCTAATCAAAATGACAAGGCACAATTGTTGTCAAATATATCTCAACCTAAAAAGTGTATCTCATCTAAACTAATACAATTTCTCTCCACTATGCATTATCTGAAATATCAAGATTTTTTTCAAATATATCTCAATCTCCCAAATGTTTATCATATGAACTATCATGGCTTCTCTCTAATTTGAAACACTTAAAATATCAAATTGAATCACCAATAATCACATACTCCATTCATCCAAATTAGTGGCAATACATAATCCAACATTACATTGACATCAATGAAAACACATATTTCCAACAATCTCCCCTTTTACCATTGATGGCAACACTATAATATGTGTTCATAGAAAATATATATGTACATACTCTCCTCTTTTCACCAACATCTCTTCCCATTTGACATCAATGAAAAAGGTTGTAATATCTACAACATCAAATCTATACTTTAAATACCCCCATATCATTGTGCATATATAAAAAAATTCTCCCCCTGGGATGAAGATACCACAAAAAGGATATAGGATCTCAAAAATGTTATCACAAAAACCATTTTACAAAATGAATTATCTCAATTTATACTTTATCTGAACCCTTGGAGGGTAGGATGCCTTTATATTTTACTTTGAGATCTATTGGAGTTACATCCCGAGAAGCCTTTACTAAGGTGAGAATCTAATTTTGAAATTCAAATTTCAAGTGTAAGTGTTGGAATATTGTCATTGATGTCACAATTTTATTAGCAACATGAGCTTTAAAATTTTTGACAAACTATGCATTTTTGTTTTGGTATGTAGGCCTTTGCATATACAGATATTGATATGTGGTTTTGGCAACATGTTTATATATTAGGGAAGTATGTATATTTAATATTTTTGATGATAATTCTACAAGGTGTAAAATTTATCAGTTCGTGTTAGAATGTGATGTTAATGCTATCATTGTTGTTGTCATTAGTAGTTGTCATTGATGTCAACATATCATATGCATAGATATGGATTGAATATCTAGATGTGGATTGGTTTAGTGATCTGACAAATTATGCTTCAGATGATGTGTCATAAAGATTTATCTTTAGTCATTTTGATGATGGTTCCATTCATCTTGCAATATAATGAGGCTCATTTGTTTGGGTCCAATCCTATCTAGAAATTGGTTATTGTGATTTGGTCCAAGTATTTGCAATGTAATGTATAGATACTATCTGTTGGTTTCGAAGATCTCAGTGATGGTGTAGCATGTTGTTGTGAGTAAGGCATGTTGCATTGAGTGAGGTGGTCCATGTTTCATTTCTTATCACCATGGGAGTGCTTCAGTGTGACCTATTTCAAATTGCATTAGGCCAACCTAGTTGTTGGCATGACATGGTATAAGACAGTGATGATTCTATTTGATGTTGCATGCTTGTATGCGAGAAATATTCGAAGTGATTGTGAATATGACAAGGGAAGATCTATGGGTTGATGTATATGTGAATTGATGCAACAGGTAGCTAACTCTTATATTATTTCTATGTTGTTTATTTATCAATGATAGTGACTTCATTTGTGGATTCATTTTCATTTCTTATATTCTGGTAGTGAGCCTATTTGTACTAGTAGTGTGCCTTTCTATTTATAGAAAGTTATCCCAACTGGTAGCGTGCCTTCCTAGTAGTGAGAAAACCAACAATGAGCCCTTGGAAAAATCACCTTAACATGTGTCAACTTAACTGATCTTCTTTTCATGAGAATTAGTTTCTCTATGGTTTTTCCCATCTTAGGGTTCCGTGTAAATTTTGGTGTACATGGTCTTGATGTTTTTGTTCTTTCATGTTCATATCTATTATAAGTTTTTAATTGCTTTAAGTATTCACCAGATTGACATAAATAAAGGAAATTATTAGATAATAATTGATTCACCCCCCCCCCCCCCTCTCATTTATTCGGCATGTTCAATAGTTCAGAAGTTATATCTAGAAATTCCTTGCTTCCCTGGTTTAGGACATATTAGACCACATGTTCCACAATTCATCTAATTTTCATGTTTTTTAATATTTTTTTGACAATTGGATATGATTAGATTTTGTGTGTAAACTCAAGTTTGTATAAATTATTACTATGTTTTGGCCAACTTAGTCGAACAACATGTGTGAAGAAGTTTTTAAGATAACACATAAAGCTATATAATGAGAGAAAAGAAAGAATAACTACTATCAAATGTTGTGACTACAATTAGATCATAAATAAATAAAGTGTGAAAACCATGTATACTATAATTTAAATGAACTGTACTCCATGCACATTTGTGATGCAACTATAACAATTTAATTTTTTAACTTTGGACAATGAGTCCTCCTTTTAGTAGTGAGACCTCTGATAGCGAGTCATGCAGTGAGAACTATTGTAATATTTTGTAACTGCTTAAGATATTGAGAGGTAATCCTCTCCATGGTTTTTCCCTTATGAATTTTCTATGTAAAAATAGTAGTGTTATGTGTTGTGTGTTGCAAGTTATGTTTTCCTTTCCTTACAAAAATTATGTTATGTGGGTGATTTTTTAAAGATTTTTATGGTTTAAAGGAAATACATATTCACCCCCCGCACTCTTAGTATTTTGGATGTTCAATGATTGGTACCAGAGTGTAGTCCTTTGATTGAGCCTAACAACATAGAGGCAATCTTGGAGGTTGAACTTATAATGCCTAAATCTACTTTAGAAGATTTCCTAGAATAAAGACAATTTGATAAAAATGAAGAAATTAAGGTAGCTCTTGAAGATCTTGAAAATATTGAAAATGAAAAAAAAAACTAAAATAAAACATCAAAGAAGAAAATGAATGCATCGGGAAGATAAGGGAGCATATCAATAAATTCAAATAAATACATAAGGAAGTCAACAAATAATTGAAGCAAGGATATGACATGATTATCAACCTAAAGGTACAAGTTGAAGAAGATAAAATTCCTAAGGAGTGTCTAAATGAAATAACTGAGAAAAAAATAGAATAATACAAGAAATTGGAGCAAAAAGTGGTATTCCTTAAATCATATCTAGATAAAACATAGAATCATGAAGACAAGTTCAAAATGAGTGTAGCTAAGCTTGATGAGATTATGGCTATACAAAAGACTCCAAATGACAAAAGTGGATTAGGGTTTGAAGATAGTGAATATTTATATTAGAATTTTGAAGACAATAGAATATCTAGCTTGACAGAAAAAGAAAAAGAAATTTAGCCTACCATAGAGATCAACAGACGAAAACAACTTCAGAATCAAAGAGGTCAAGCAGGTCAACTTCTAGTCAAGAAACACATTGGTCAAAAGGTACTCTTATTTTAATGGCTATTAGTTTTCTTGTAATCAATTTGGAAATAAATCAATAGAATGCAGAATTAGGACAAATACAAATGCTAGATCATTTTATGATCAATGTTTTACTTGCAAAAGATTCGGTCATAAGGCCAACTAATGTAGAAGTCAAACTATGATAATCAAAACAATGGAATAAATGGACCCTTCAATGGTCACTATTGAGTATGCAATGTTTTTGGAAACATGGCTAACCAATGTAAATCTATACTAAATAAAGGAAATACAAAACAAAGAAACGTTAAGTGCTACAACTCCAACAAGTTTGGACACCTTGCAAAGTTTTGTAGAAATGGAAGTGTAAAGAAGGATGGTCTAGTGAAAGGGAATGAACTTGTGGAAAATATTATTGTGGAAGAAGAAAAAAATGAGATAAGAAAGATATGGAAAAAAAATATGTGACTACACCTAGCTCTAATGCATAAAACATCTCTAGTAATTAGCTTAAAGAGCTTTGGCATAGGGGAAGCCAAAATGAAAATCACATACCCCTGCCAAAGAATGTGATGTTGTCATAAAGGCATGAAGGTATAGTGTGTAGATTGATAAGATACACATTTTGGTGAAGATTGAAAAAATAAATACTAAAATACAGTAATTTGTGAAAGATCGAAAGGTGAAAAAATGGGAATTTCCTTTATCATAGAGGGTTGAATCAAGGATCTGCAACCTCAACCAAACCCTTGGTTTTGTGCTTGTACAAGCCTCTACTCATGGTGGGTATTTTCCCTCTCTTGTCCTTTCAACATTTATTGCAAGGGTGGTGGTCTTTATGGTCCATGAGTCTTTGGGTGGGCCCATCTTATAGAGTAAGTCATTCAAAGAAGTGGTGGCTTCAAGAAGAAGGATCCTTGCAGAAGTAGAGTTTTCTAGGGTTTTGGTCAAATTGGCTATAGAAGATGGAGGAAGATTAGGTAAGCACCCTCCTTCTCATGGTAGACTCACTATTAAACCTAACTCCCATATGTCTAACAGTATTTTTTATTTTTGAGGAAAATATTAGGTTAAAGGATACAACAATTTTTTTTGTGGCTCTTGATCAAGCCAAAGTTCCTTCAAGAAATTTTATGAATTCTTGGTTACAAAATATCTAGTGCAAAAAGTTTAGATTTTTTTTCCTTCTGTCATATGATCCAGAGAGGTCTTTTTGTCATATTATTTCAAAACCCTTCCCACCAAAAGGAGGTCATTAAAAATAAATATTGGAATATAGGGAAATGTTATTTTTCATTTCCTAGGCTAGACTCTAGAGGAAAATTATGATGAAGTATTGGCACTATCATGCCCTAGATGGATAACCATTCACAACATTCTACCTTACATGTGACATTTTATCCCTAAAGACATTGAAAATATTGGATCTATGCTTAGAATGGATGATTCTCCTACCCTCTTATCACACTTAGATGTGAGATTACTATTTTCTATCCTTCCTGGCATGTATTTTCCTCAGGGAATTGTGATCGATTTGGAAGATGACAGTGTTGCATGCCCAATCCAATTTATGGTGGGTATCAATGCATTCTTTCTCTATAGAAATGAAGGCCACTTGAGAAAAAATTGCCCTTTGATTAATAAGAATAAGGGTGCCAAGTCAACCCCTAAGTCTAGTCATTCTGATGTTTTGAAGGTGTTCCCCTCTCCTTATGTAGTGTTGATAATTTGTCTAAGGCCCCTTTTGGTGGTGAAACCCCCTTCCCTTTCCCCTTGACCATTGTTTGTCCCTCCTTAGAGTTGGCCCCTACTAATGAGATCCTTGTTTCTATTTATTTTCCATCCCCTAAGAACTCTTCATCTCCTTCTCCTCCTCCAGCCTCTCCCCCTCCCTTTCTGTTGATTCTTCCCTTCTAGACTCTATTATGCCTTCCCTCACCACCCCAAAAACTTTGAATGCTCAACAATTGGCCCTCTAGAAATTCAAAAGCTTTTCTAATGCTAGAAGAAGTTTTGATAAGTTGGTGTTGGGTGAAAACATTAATGGAGATTTCTTAATAGTTAAAGAGAAAATCAGAGGGGAGACACAAAACACTCCCTCTTTAGACCAAAGTATGGATGTGGCCTTAGGACACAATAACAATAATAAGAGCACACTTGAGGTGGTTCTCATAAGGGATAAATTTGTGGATAGATCAAGTTGGTTAGGATGTCTGATGGTGCATCCACTGTAGATCTATATGAAGCATGGTTTATGGTTAAAAGGGTCTTTGACCCTAGTGTTCCTCTTTTTGAGGTTATCCTTGTCATTGGTCCTTCATCCACTCCTCCCTTTATCCTTTCCCTTAAGTCCACTATTGACCTTGCTACTGTAGACTCAGACTCCATCTATTCTTTTGGTGCTAAAGGCACTGTCTCTATCTCTGAGATTGATGACAGTGTATTTGATAAGACTGAAAAGAGTAGTGACTGCACATAATGGGTCATTGTTCCCTATAAAGGGTACAAATGTTGTTGGATTAATAGAGGAAGCAATGGATTCTATTGGTAAAAGGATAGATAATACCACAAAAAGAAAAAAACAACAAAATAAGAAGAAAGGACACAAGATGCCTCCACCATAACTTGGAGTTGATCAAATTGTGGAATCCAAAAAGAAGAAAGAGAAACCCCCCAGAGTGGACAACAAAAGAATTGTCAACCCAAGACCATTTGGTTAGCTACCCAAATGTTACGATGCATTTAGGGTGTATATAGACACATCCCCTTAACCTAATTAGCAATGGAGTTAAACTAAATCTATTAGAATGTGTGGGGGTTAGAATCCCCAGATAGGAAGTATATTCTAAAAAGGCTCCTAAGGTTAAAGAAAAAAATTGACATCTTACTTATGTAGGAGATTAAGGTTGTGCAATTCTCATTACAAGTGAACTTGAAATGCATTTGGAGGGCTGCAGATTTCTTTACCACCAAACATGTGAGAGGTAAAGGTGGAGCAACCATCCTGGTGAGTAAGAAGTGGGCAAGTTATGTTTTTAGGTGGGATTTCTCACCATGTAACAAAGTTGTATAGATCTAGAATAGATGACAAGGAATGAGGTGTTGCCTTCATTTATGCCTCTAATGACCATAGAAAGAAGGTTGAGTTGTGGAAGTGGATGATTCAATTGGATAACATCCCTTCGATATTGGATGGTGACTTCAACATGGTTGAGAACTCTCAGGATAAGTCAGCGGGATCTAAATTTAAATGGAAACCTAATGAGAGGTTGTATTGGTATAAATTCATTAATAAATTTAATCTTTTTGAACCACTTGCAGGGAAAAAGGAAGAACACAAGAGTATATGGTTTATATGGTGTAACTATCAATAAGGGAACACAAGGATATATTGCAGACTAGATAGATTTTATATACATAAATATTTAATCAAGGTTGTCAATGATGACCAAGGGGTTAGTGTGAGAGTTACTCCTTATACTTTATCAAACCATCACCCCATTCAAGCAACATTTCTGACATGTGATTCTTGACAATCTAGAATATTGGTCAGGGAGTCCTTTGCACTAAATGTAAAGCTACTAGAGAAAGATGAAGTTAAATATGATGCATATATTATCACAATATAATCTTTGTAATCCATTTGCTTCTGATACCAAGGATAGATGGAATTAATGTGTGGCTAGTTGGAAATATTTATTCCAAATAGTTGGCAAGAAATTGGCTAAAGAAGGCAGAAAAAAAGAGTCAAAGATGCATGCTGTTAGAATAACTAAGAGGGGGGTGAATCAATTAATCATTGTCCCAATACAAAATGTATAATCCAAAAACAAATACTTTAATTTTTGTTGCTCGATAACTTAAAATACTTTTACTGTTTGTGCATTTACCGATTATCAGTCTAAAACTTATAATAGTTGCCAATCAAATCAAATATGCAACATGTAAATATGACATTAAACAAATATCACAATCAACACATAACACGAGATTTAACATGGAAACCCTGTGAAGGGAAAAACCACCTGGGACCGGCAACCCAAAAATATTCACTCTTCTAAAGTGAGGTCGGTGAAGACCCAACCCTGTTAAAGGTTACAAACACTTTGTTAGGTGTGACCTTGTTAGAGGATTTTAGACCAACCGTTATTGTCCAACCAACAATCACTCTGGGGTTGATAGGATAACAATGTTCATTCTATGAATGATACATAATAAGACTTTCTTAGTCCAGTCGGTTAAGAGATTTGACTGTGCATAATGGTTAAATATGTAATAGTAGGTGATTTGATCTATTACAACTTCAATTGCATATTACAGATTAATATTCAGCTCATACAAATCTTTCTGATCAATGTAACAATTCTGATTCAATAATATATCAACTTACTATCCATTGGTAATCACTCTTTGTCGCTCGGTAATGCTCTACAATAGGGTTCTTCTTAACCAGCATGATCAGAATGTATGAAAACTTGTTCACGCGATGATTTTGTAGTTTCCTTTTCTTCCAACATCACACTCACTTGTGAAATCTTCAGTCTCTTATATAGACATGTAAACCATTTTCTTATGCTCCATCATATTTTGCCGCTTAATCATCTTCATTGATTTTTCCTCTTAAACATACCTCGGCACTTGTGCCAATAACATGTTTGATTCTCATCCTTTAGATCTTTCCTAAATTTTGTTAGTTGTCGATCTATGTAACAAACTTTATCTATTACCTTGTAATCATACACTTTCCAGATCATCAATCTTATCAGCTAAACTAATCATTTAGTTCATTATGTTCTTCTTGGTTAAAAAAGAAATGCATCGGTGAACACAAGCTCGGTTAACACTGCGCTCGGTATACACTACACTCCATCAGTGTATATTGAAATGCTTCATCAACCGACAACACTGCTTTGTGTCTTTTAGCTCTTTTCCTCATCATAGATGAATGAAGCATAATGAAGTCAATAACATGAAGTCATAGACTCATCAACAAGTTACTCAATGTATTCTTTATCCTCATTTGTCATATCCATCTTCCTCATGTAGATATTTATGTTCTTCATCTCTTTCACTCCTTCTTTACAGATGTTTCAGTATAGTAACTTACAAGATAAGTAATGTCAAACTAGTTGACATCAATGAAAACATAATATTGATTTAATCATATTACATATCTAATCAATCAGCTCGATGATCTTAAATCATAGATTCTTCAATCAGGTTCTAAATCAGTTGTAGTTCATCAATCTCTCCCTTTGGCATTGATGGAAACTCAAGTAATATGAAATATATCATACACATACCAAACATGTATTCCACAACTCTGTGAACAAACGCTGTACAAGCTCTCCCTACCTTAATATGTTTAATCACTACGTTACTCAACAACATTACAAAATACAACTTTGTCAATCTGCAAATATGATCTTTTCAGCTTTCTTGTTCCTTCTTTTGTTCTCAGTAACTGATCTTCAATGCTCTCCCTTTCTTCAATTTGTCTCTCCCTTAGATAGTTCTCATCAGTGCATAGTGTTTCATATGTTTCATATTGTTTATCTCTCCCTTTGACAACAATGCCAAAGAAACAAAACAAACAAACAGCTCTTTAGTAGCCAAGTAACTCTCTGTTGTCCAATGCATACTTTGTATCTCTGTATATTGATATGCCAATCTATTCCTGTACTTTTCACAACCTTAGACATGATCCAAAGTGTGAACGATGCTGCATCAACATGTATGATCTTTTGATAAGATTAGGCTGATGCAACATCTGGATCACCTTAGTGACCGGTAGACAGGGGATGGATCCCAAGTCTAGTCCTTAAGTACTCAAATGTATCCTTCGGTAGAGCTTTTGTAAATATATCTGCAAGTTGTTCTTTTGATGTAACAAACTCTAGCTTAACTTGCTTCTCCTATACTTGTTCTCTCAAGTAGTGATACTTAATTGATATATGCTTTGTCTTAGAATGCATCACTGGATTCTTTGAAATGTTTATTGCACTGGTGTTATCACATTATATAATCACTGACTCAGTGATTATCTCATTCATACCTTCTAGAACTTGCTTAATATATGCAATGTTTGAATAGTTTGTAGCAGCAACAACATACTTTGCTTTGTCCTTAGACTAAGAAATGCAAGCCTGCTTCTTACTTGTCTAGGTAACAAGTCTTTCACCAAAGAAAAATTCTCCTTCGGTGGTGTTTTTTCTATCATCCACATTTCCAGCCCAATTAGCATTGGTATAGACTCTGAGTTCAAACTTGTCTTCCTTAGGATACCATAATCCATAGTCCTCTATTTTCTTTAGGTATCTTAAGATTCTTTTAGTAGCAATCATGTGTGCTTCTCTAGGATTAACAAAAAATCTAGCAACTATTCCCACAACATGTGCTATGTCTGGTCTACTGTGAACTACATACATTAACTTACCAATCATTGATCGGTACAGTGTCTAGTTCACCTATTTAGTTTCATCTTCCTTGGTCAATTTACATCCAGTAGCCATCGATGTTCCCATAGGTTTAGCATCTTCCATGCCAAATGTTTTCAATACTTCCTTTATGTATTTAGATTATGTGATGAATATCCCATCACTCTGCTGAATCACTTGTAGTCCAAGAAAGAACTTAATCTCTCTGAACATAGACATCTCAAATTCATTCCTCATTTCATTAGCAAAGGCTTTAAATATTTGATCTTGACCTCCAAATATGATATCATCCACAAATATCTCAGCAATAAGAATTGCATCATCAATATCTCCTTTCATATACAGATTATTGTTCTCACTTGTTCTTACAAATCCTATACTTAACAAATAAGTATGCAGCCTCTCATACCAGGCTCTTGGTGCTTGCTTCAAACCATATAAAGCTTTGTGTAATCTACATACCATGTCTTTCTTTTCTAGATCAACAAACCCTTCAGGTTGGTCTATGTAGACTTCTTCAAGTATTCCATTTAGTAACGCTGACTTGACATCCATTTGATATAATTTGAATTTCTTGTGTGTAGCATATGCAAGTAGTATTCTGACTCCTTCCAATCTAGCAATAGGTGCAAAGGTTTCACCATAGTCTATGCCTTCCTCTTGTGCATATCCTTTGCATACCAATCTAGCTTTATTTCTTGTCACTTCTCCATTCTCATTCTGCTTGTTCCTGAATATCCACTTAGTACCGATAACATTCTTATCTTTAGGTCAGGGTACTAAGGTCCAAGTTTTGTTCTTCTCTATTTTTTCTATTTCTTCTTTCATTGCATTAACCCATTCATCATTCTCTAATGCAACTTTTAGATTTTTCGGTTCATAATCACAAACTAGACATGTACCTTGTCTTGCTTTGCTCCTTGTTTGCATGCCAGCTTGTTTATCTCCAATGATTTGTGATTCAAGATGGTGTATTTTGACAAAACTCACCAGTACTCTATCTCTCCTTTCTTGTTCATCCTGTGTAGGATCATTTTCTTTCTCAGTAGGGCCATCCTACTCGTCGGTTTCTCTTTCCTGTTGTTCCGTATTGTTTTCCTGCTGACCGGTTATCACAGGCTGCGGCTTTGGTAGATACTCTGGGTGTTCAATGTAAGTGAATATACTGTAGTCTTTCAGTTCCTTTATACTTTCCTTTGTGTTCTTTTCATCAAACTCATCAACTTGAACATTAGTGCTTTCAATCATTTTATTAGTAGTTTTATTCAGACACTTATATGCTTTGCTTTTACTAGAATTTCCTAGAAATATTCCTTCATCACCTTTTGAGTCAAATTTACCATTTCTCTCATCTTTTAGAATAAAACATTTACTTCCAAAAATCTTGAAATAACTTACAGTCAGTTTGTGTCCAAACCACAACTCATAGGGTGTCTTGTTGGTGTCCTTCTTTAATTGCACTTGGTTCAAAACATAAATAGTTGTACTGACAGCTTCCCTCCAGCATGTCTGAGCAACATTCTTTTGTAGCATCAATGTCCTAGCATAGTCAACTATTGACTTGTTTCTTCTTTTAGCAATTCCATTTTTCCGAGGTGCCCTCGGTGCAGAGACCTATCTTTTAATACCATGCTCATTATAGAAATTAGTAAATTCATTAGAGATAAATTCACCTCCCCTATTAGATCTTAGGCATTTCAATTCCTTACCAGTCTCTTTTTCTACCTTAGCCTTATACCACTTAAACATCTTAAATGCTTTAGATTTTTCTTTTAGGAACATAACAGTCATCAATCTAGTATAGTCATCAACAAAAAGAATAAAGTATCTATCACCATAATAACTCTGAGTTCTCATAGGACCACATAGGTTGGTATGAACCAACTCAAGTATCTTCTTTGTTGAATAGTCCTTAATTTTGAAACTAGATTTAGTCATCTTACCTTTCTGACATTCATGACACATAACATGATCCAGTTTTGACATGTTAGGCAGCCCTCTAACTCTTTTCTTTTACTGATCTTAATCGTGTTATAAAAGTTCACATGACATAACCTTTTATGCCACAACCAAGCATCTTCATTTTTCATCATCAAGCAAGAAGACTCATCAGTATCAAGATAAAATAGATCACCTCTTGATTGTGCACCAGTTCCAACTAGTCTTCCTCCATCATCAAATATTTTCACTTTCTTGCTCTCAAAAGCAACTCGGCGACTTGAATTATTCAGTTGTGCCATACTTAACAAGTTATAGTTCAATCCATCTACCCAATAAGCATTATCACATTTTATCATATCATTTATCATCAAGGATCCTTTACCTCTTACCATATAGGGTGTGTCATTACCCATCTTAACTGATCCTCCATTGTATTCTTCAAGTTGATCAAACTTCTCCTCATCACCAATCATGTGATGTGTACAACCACTGTCTATGATCCATGTATTATTTTTGTTAACTTTAGAGATCAATGTTGTTTCTACATGTTTTTCTTCTTCCTCCTCTGAGTCATCTTTCATAGCAACAAATACAACTTCTACATCATCATCAAAATCAGATTCAGATTCATTATCCTCAGCTATGAAACATACCTTTTTTCCTTTGTCATTGCTATCTCAGTTATCTCTGTTGTGTCGGTAGCCTCTATTGACTCTTCTCCCATAGTTTCCTTCAGATTAGTCTTTGGATCTTTCATCATCTTTCTTATGTGGACATCTAGCAGTGATGTGGCCAACCTCTTTACAATTAAAGCATGCCAAAGGTAGCTTACCTCTATACCTTCCTTTTCCTTTGGGTAATCTTCTGGCCATAAGAGATTCAAGTTCATCAAGCTCATCATCGGTATTATTGTCACTATCATCATTTTTATTATTTCTACTAGACTTACCGATCTTCAAAGAAGACATGAAAGTAGATTCCATAGATGGTACAACACTATTATCAAAGTTATTTAATTCAAAGATTGTAAGTTTACCAATCAGATTGTCAAGTGTAAGTACATTACCAGATGCAAACCTTGTTTCATGAATAGCAAATATTCTGATTGCATAAACTGATAATAAGGTTTTGAGTATTTTTCTAACAACTGTCTCTTCACTAATGACTCCATTGGATGCTCTAATAGCATGTACTACCTCTTTCAGTCTATTTGTATATTGCACAATATTCTCACCTTCTTTCATCTTCATATCGTTAAATCTACCCCTTAAGCTCTCTGCTCTAGCTCTTTAACATTCACATCTCCACTGTAAACTTGAGAAAGTTTATCCCACATGACTTTTGTAGTAGTGCAACTCTTAATATCTTCAAATTCAGCATCGGTATAGGTAGCAACAATCTCCATCATAGTAATATTGTGTTCATTCCTATCCTTCAATTGATCAAGTGTCAGGGGACCAGGGGTTGGTTCTATATAGCCATTCTCCATCAATTCTAGTGCGACATTCCCAATTCTAGATATGTGCAACTTCATCCAGCTCTGCCATACTGTGAAGTTCTCTTTGTTCAGCTTTGGCACTTCCCTCTTATACATTTTGAGATCTTTGTACTGAAGTCCTTAAAACTCTATTCCAAGAAACCAATGCTCTGATACCAATTGTTAGAATAACTGAGAGGGGGGTGAATCAGTTAATCACTGTCCCAATACAAAATGTATAATCCAAAAAAAAAAACTTCAATTTCTGCTACTCGGTAACTTAAAATACTTTTACTGTCTATGCATTTACCAATTATCAGTCTAAAACTTATAACAGTTACCAATCAAATCAAATATGCAACATGTAAATATGACATCAAACAAATATCACAATCAACACATAACACAAGAGATTTAACGTGGAAACCCTGTGAAGGGAAAAACCACCTGGGACTGGCAACCCAAAAATATTCACTCTTCTGAAGTGAGGCCGGTGAAGACCCAACCTTGTTAAAGGTTACAAACACACTGTTAGGTGTGACCTTGTTAGAGGATTTTAGACCAACCGTTATCGTCCAACCAGTAGTCACTTTGGGGTTGACAGGATAACAATGTTCATTCTATGAATGATGCATAATAAGACTTTCTTAGTCCACTCGGTTAAGAGATTTGACTGTGTACAATGGTTAAATATGTAATAGTAGGTGATCTGATCTATTACAACTTCAATTGTAGATTACATATCAATATTTAGCTCATACAAATCTTTCTGATCAATGTAACAATTCTGATTCAATAATATATCAGCTTACTATCCATTGGTAATCACTTTCTATTGCTCGGTAATGCTCTGTAGTAGGGTTATCCTTAACCAGTATGATCAGAATGCATGAAAACTTGTTCATGTGATGATTCTGTAGTTTCCTTTTCTTTCGACATCACACTCGTGAAATCTTCAGTCTCTTATATAGACATGTAAACCATTTTCTTCTGCTCAATCAGATTTTTCCACTTAATCATCTTCATTGATTTTGCCTCTTAAACATACCTTGGCACTTGTGTCAATAACACGTTTGATTCTCATCCTTTAGATCTTTCCTAAATTTTGTTAGTTGTCAATCTGTGTAAAAAACTTTATCTATTACCTCGTAATCATACACTTTCCATCTCATCAATCTTATCGGCTAAACTAATCATCTAGTTCATTCTGTTCTTCTTGGTTAACAAAGAAATGCGTCGGTGAACACAAGCTCGATTAACACTGCACTCGGTATACACTACACTCCATCGGTGTATACTGAAATGCTTCATCAACCGACAACACTGCTTTGTGTCTTTCAACTCTTTTCCTCATCATAGATGAATGAAACATAATCAAGTCAATAACATGAAGTCATAGACTCATCAACAAGTTACTCAATGTATTCTTTATCCTCATATGTCATATCCATCTTCCTCATGTAGATATTTCTATTCTTCATCTCTTTCACTCCTTCTCTATAGATGTTTCGGTATAGTAACTTACAAGATAAGTATTGTCAAACTAGTTGACATCAATGACAACATAATACTGATTTAATCATATTACATATCTAATCAATCAGCTTAGTGATCTTAAATCACATATTCTTCAATCATGTTCTAAATTAGTTGTAGTTCATCACATGCCAACCTTATCTTGGCTGAAGAGACTCTGCAAACTCACCCTAAGGACATGGTGGCTACTAGAAAAATCAGAACTATTAGGGATGAGATGAGAATTATTCAAAATAATAAAATTCAAGGAGCCAAGGTTAGATCTTGATTCACATGGCTCATCTAGGGTGACAGGGGTTCAAAATTCTTCTTCCACATCCTTAAGAGTAAAGAAGCTAAAGAGGTGATTAATTGTATCTTAGAGAATGGGTCCAATATCACTGATCAATGGAAGATCTTGAAAGAATTAAAAAAATTCTATTACAAGCTATTCACTTCAGAAGATTTAGGTTTCCATAATGAAAAAGCTAGGAGGAGAATTGGTGAATCATCCCTAAAATGATTAAGGACGAAGAGATCCTTGAACAATGCAAAGATATATCTTGAGAAGAAGTTAAGTGAGCTATTATTTCTCTAAAGAATGAGAAGGTCCTAGGCCCAAATATAATCCCCATAGAATTATATAAACAAAACATTTCATGGATAGGTGAAGACTTACTATATTTGTACAAGGTAGCCATTGATGAGGAATCTCTTGGGAAGGAGATAAATTCAATAGTCATCAAACTTATTCAAAAAGAAGGAGACAAGATCCTACTGAAGAATTGGAGACTTATTAATCTCCTAAATGTCTCTTATAAAATTATGGCAAAGATATTAGCACTAAGATTGAAAGACATTCTTCCAAGAGTCATTAATTCTACATAAACAGGATTTGTGAAGGGAAGATACATTATCAAAAATATACTTACCTATTGGGAAGCAATGCTCTGGGAACAAGAGGATGGTCAAAATGTATCAATGCTCTTAATTGATTTTGAGAAAGCATATGTCAAAATTGAATGGTAGTTTGTAATTGACATGTTGAAATTTCTTGGATTTCCTGACAATTTTGTAGAATGGTGAAAACCTTACTTAAGGATGCAATGGAATATGTTGAGTTTAATGGGATGAGGTCTAATAAGTTCCAACTCTATAGGTCTATCAAAAAAGGGTGTCCTCTGGCACCAAATCACTTTGTTATAGCAATAGATGCTCTATTCTATTTTTTGAAGGACAACACATTGTCCCCAAAAGTTTGGAGTATCATTTTGCCCAATAAATAGGAACTTTTAAACATTCAATTTACAGATGATATTGTAGCTCTATTGAAATTAGATGAAGATAATGTCCAATCACTAATGGTCAAGTTAGATATTTGGTGCTTAGCCTCATGGAGTAAGGTTTCACTTCCCAAATCAATCGTGCTTGGATGACAGACTCATCCTCCATAGTGTTTTGGCAGATTGCCTCTAGGGTGGGGGGTTTCCAATCACATAGTGAGATACATCGATATCCCTTTTACAATTTTTACTAACCTCAAAGAGATGTGGGTGTGGGTCAAGGTGAAGATTGATGAAAAAATTAAGAAAATGGGATAAAAACTTCTTGACTCTAGCTGGTAGATTTCAAGTTTGTCGTAAAATATTATCCTCCTACAATATATATTATACCTCAACCTGGATGTTATGTAACTATGAGTTTGCATTTATTCAAAAACTCATTAAATATTCTCTGGTCATATGGTAAGGGTAATAGAAGGAAAGATGTTGTGAAGTGGAAGTGGTGTACAATGAGCAAAGCTAAAGGTGGTATAGGCTTAAAAGACCTGAGAACCCAAGGTGTGGCCTTGGATGTTAAGTGAATTGTGGACTCATTGTCAGGTAATGAACCTTGGAAAGTTGTAGTAAGGAATAACATATCTAGAGACACTCCAAAGAAAGGACCTTCTTGGCAAGGACCTTCTCTCAGTGATCTAATGGAAGGACATTTCCTAGTTGTACCTAAAGGTTCAGTTGTTTTTAAGTCCATCTAGAAGGCTTGGGACTTGGTGAGACTCATGACTAGAAATTGTGGTACACTTAATTCTTAAAAAAAGTATGGGGACATAAATCAATATGGTGGAACTTGGTATACAAGGAGAAGCCCTTGGCTCTTCTCCAAGGTTGTTCAACTAAAAATTGGGCAGAAAAAGGTATTAAACTATTTGAAGATATCATTGTGAATGGCTGTATCCTTTCTTGGCAAGATTTACAATGCAGATTTTGCATTTCAACCTCTCACCTTAGAACCTACTCTATTATTTGTGAAGCCTGTTTGGCCCTACCCCAACCTATCCTTATTGTTCATGACCCCCACTTCTATCTTGATTACAAATGGACAGATGGTATATTTATTAACAAAAGTAAAGCTAAATCTATCTACAAATTGCTCACTGATAATGATGATATCTACAACCACTTGAACACTGTTTGGAAATTGTAGCTTGACCCTGATGACTGGTGTAAAACCTTTGTTTCCTTTTGGCATAGATAGGTGGAACCTAAGAAAATCTTCTTTCCATGGTGGCTTCATTTGCATAGGCTCCCTGTTAAGAAACCAAATGTTGATTTTAACATTTGTTCATAATGCAAATTGTCTAAAACTATTCAACACTTATTTTTTGATTATCTTTAAGCAAGAGAAGTTTGGATACTTTATGGTATTGATGTTCATCATAATATGAAGGTTTCTGGTATTATCTTTGGCATAATTGAGGGTTGTAAAAAATATTTCAATTTCTTTTGGTCAATCTTATCCTTAGAAATACTTTGGTCTATATGGAAAAGTAGGAATGATAGTATGTTTAATAGTAGGAGCAGGATGCTTACCGAGTCTCTGTGGAGACTCATCATTTTTGATGTTGCTTCACAAGTTACCGTTATTATGAAGATGGCTAAGAAGAAATTACAAGACTTGATCACTAAGGGAATCACCAATGTATTCAAATAGGAAGTCTTTCATGGGTCTACATGGAATAAAGCTAAGAAGGAGAGATCCTAGTTTGAATGAGTGTTGCACAATTCCATGAGAGAAATCCAAAATCTCAACTTAAGGAATGTACATGAACTAGATGAAGTTGTCCCTATTTCTATAGTAATTGATCACCCATATACGAAGCATGTTAAAGCTGGTGAAATTATAGCATGGATGGAGGGTTCCCAAGGTTGGGTAGCCTAGATGCAGGAATAGTGAACTATCTTGATGTGTCTTTTTTATGTAACCGTGAACTCTCACATATGTATTGATGAACTCTTTCATTTATTTTTTTGGGGGAATGAAATACAAAAATTTGTAAAGGGATAACTTTAACAATTTGACTAACTATATGTATGCTTTATTCCTTGATAATTTAAAAAAAAAAAGAGTGAATGGTGATTGTGTGTACAAGCATATTGTTTGATAACTTTTCACTATGCATTAATTGCATGAACTCACAAGTTGAGAAAAATCTTAAAAGTAATATTACTTTGTCTTTTTACCCATTCAAAGCTAAAGAAGAAAGATGAGAACAAGGATAATTACAAGTGTGATGGTTTTTGTCGAATTGTAAGGAGGTAATCTTGTCCCCTAGTCGATGAACCCTATTTTTTGCAACTAAGTCTACTTCCTAATGGTGACTCTAAATTTTGTTGATGTTAACTCCAAGCCCCACCCAAAGTTCAAATGATACCCTAACAAATCAACCAAGAATGATACGATGGGTTCCCTATCTAGTATTATGTCTAGATCTTTACTAATCAAAGATATTACAAACTATATACATGTCAAATTGGATAAGTACAGTCATTAGAAACTTGTTGATTTATGGAATGGAAAATTGATGGGTGACCATTTTGAATTAAAACCAAAACACAAAACCCTATATAAGAAAAAATTGGATGTTTGGAATTAATTTCTCATTTTCTGTTATGACAAAGTATGGATTCAAATGGTCATGAGTAGAATTCAAGATAAGTTTGAATGGTTAGATCAACCTGTTGGTTGCTTCAATTGGTGGTTCAAGATAACCTTAAGATTAGCCTTCTCCTATTATTGGGTATCTTGAGTCTATAGGACCTAGGTGGGTAACCCCTTGCAATACTTGAGAATGTACACTAGAAACAAGTATCACACATTTAGCAAATGATTCTCAACAAACTATACTAGAACACATGAACAAACCTTCCAAAATTGGCTTATTATGGGTTCATACATCATTTATAACAACTGAGAATACAATTTTTTTTAACCCACTTCTAATAACAAGAAATTAAAATAATTTATGGGTATGAGTTTATTTTGAAAAATTCCTTAGACTTTACAACAAACCAATGCCATTTCTAGGACTACAGAGTCAAATATGAGATCATGGAAGAAAGTCTATCAGCAATTAAAATATAGCTAGAGGACACACAATAAGGTAATTCCTAACATTAACCAGTCCCTCTTATGAAATCATGAAGTTCTTCTTCACAATCCAGTCCATACACAAAAATCTCAGTTACTTGTACAAAGAAATTAAGTCTTTCCTTGAAAGAGACCATTGAACAAGTAACACAACTGCAAGGAATTTGCAAAAATGAATCAAGAGATCCTTAATGTGTTTAATTGAAAAGACCAACTACATACAAAATGGAGACAACCTCATAACTTAGATTATATTGTAAACACACAACTAGTTGTTCATTACATCATAGACTAACTCTTACAACCTGCACAAAAGACTCTATATCTGGAAAACACAAAACTCTCTTTACAAGCTTTAGGGAAAGATAAAATTTAAGAACCCTGAGAATGAGAAGAAAGAAGAAATAAAGAGAAGGTAGGAAACTCCAGATTTGTTCTACTATTGGCTTGCTTCACTTCTCTTGGCCTGCAAGAAAACATTCTTCCTCATTCTCTGCAAATTAACAAACTCATTACTAATTAATTAGAATAAAGATAAGTTTTTTTAAATAAACGAATTCCCCATGATTAATTATCATGGGGAATTCATTCATTTTAAAAAAATTAGTTGAGGATGTGAAAGAGGATACCCCATTTTCAATGTCCCCATGATAAATAGAAGTCATGCAATCATGTACGTTTGTAACTTCAATAAATGTTGCTTTTTTTTTAAGATACCCCAACCAACTAGAAGACAAATGAAAGGAACCTCCACCTAATTACGTGATAGACTTTTCACAATCTTCCTTAAATTAGTTTCACATTTCTAAATTACTCTAGTTAGTTGTTAAACAACTTTTAAATATATTTTTTAAAATCTTCTAAACAAATTTTAGACAGTAATCAAAAAAATCTTTTCAATATTGATAAATAAGATTGTAATGATTTAAATATTATTAATTCAAAGAGAATGTGCATAAAAGTTAAAAATAAAATAAAAATTATATTCAATTATTATCGTCTTATAATAAGAATATATTTTAATATTTATCTTTTTTTATTAAAATATTCTATCTTTTAAAAAAAATTATTAATTTTTTTAAATTTTTATTCAAATTATTTATTTATTTTATTCTAATTAATACACTTAGTCTTTTAAATGAATGAATTCCCATGATTAATTTTGAATGTCTTTTACTTGGGATTTCAATCATATAAAATGAAACAAGTGACATGTCAATTTCATGCAACTATCTGATCATCCTCAATCTGCACTTTACCACTTACCTTATCTGAATGAAATTAAATTCTCACTTTAGTCATTTAAATATATCCCCTTTCACTAATAGATAAAGATATAGGCAAGTACTATTGCATCCGTTTTTGAGTTTTTAGTGTTAACTAGTGATTAAATAAAATTGTTTAGACCAATTAGAATTTTTTAGATTTTGTATTTTGTAATAAATTTCATATTTTGTAAAATTAGATGTAATATTTTTAACTTTATAATTTATAGAAATCATTTTTCTATCATTTGATTGGCTAAATCATTTGAAGGCTTATTATAGGAGTGCACCAATTAAAATTTACCATGTATTAGAAATAATTTTTGTTTCTATGATTTTCATTAATCTTTTTCTTTTTTATATTAATTGCATATTAAATTTTTTAAATTTTAAATTATATTACATAAGTTTATTTTAGTATATAATTCACTTTTTCTAATGTAAATAAAAATATTGTAAATATATAATATAATATAATATATATTTATTCTCATTTATATATATATTTTAAATATTTTAAAATTTATTATATGTAAATTATGCATTAATAAATATTTAGGTAAACAAATGTTTGATATATTTTCCCTTACAAAATATTATAATTTAAATTAAACATAGTAAATAAATATTTTATTTTATAATTAATTAGAAATGTTAAATAAAAATAATATATATTTCTATTATATAATCCTCCAAGATAAATTATTATATATTATTATTATAATATAAATTAAAATTATAACATTTTATTTATAATTATTATACATTCTAAATATATTATATTATAATTATAATTTATGTATAATATAATAATACAATATTATATATACAATAATATTAATCATATGTAATAAAAAATATATATCAATAAAATAAAATTAGCACTATTGTTATATTTACAAATAAAATTAAAATGAAGGTTTAAATTAATTATAATTTGCAATCAATAATTGTTTATATAATTATAATTTTAAAAATTATTTATTACTACAATTATCATTATATAAAAAATTATAATTATATAATTAATTAAAATATCTTATATATCATAATAAATTTATTACAATTAAGATTAAATTTATATTAAAAAATAAAAATAAAATTAATTACTAAAGGCAAGTACTTGGCCACTATGTGGCACTTGTTAGTACTTGCGGTAGGCTAAGTACTATTGTATCCGTTTTTGAGTTTTTGATGTTAACTAGTAATTAAATGAACTGTTTTACACCAATGAAAATAATTCTTTTTTATATTTCATTATAAGTTTTTTCATTTGTAAAATATAGATGCAAATTATTTAATTTTATAATATCTAGAAATTAATTTTTGATCATCTCATTGGATGAATGCATTTGAAGCCTTATTACACAAGTGAAACAATTAAAATTTACCACGTTTGTTATTTATTGTCCTTCCACTTATTTCATTTAATTTTCTTGTCATTTTCTAACTATTAAATGTGAAAGTTTCGTTGCATAATTACTTTTCTCACTTTTTATAAAATATATTGAAGGAAACTTCCTTTCTCTTTGAAACAAAAAATTACATTTTATTTATTTCCAATACAATTGGTTGAATTGGTTTGGTGTATAGGACCTTTTTAGAAGGCTTCCTTTGTATTTGCATTTTTTTCAACAACAATTATGAATTTTACAATTATATTGTATTAATATTATACAAATATACTTTGAATAAGTTTAAACGGTCCCAAATGGCCCAACTACTTAAGTGTTGTTGAGCCCGACTATCTTACGATTACAACTTGTGGCAGATTCATGCGTGTTGAATAATGATTAAGCTCACTTATACTTCATTTACATTTTGGATGATTAGAATAGAGAACTAAGAAAATTAAAAATAAAGGAACCATAGGTAAAGAAAAAGACAAAATAAAAGAATTATGAAAAAAGAAGTAAAGAAAAAGATAAGAAATGCATGTATATATCTTAAATTTAAGTTGAAAATTTTCCATATACTTTACTAAAAGTGTAAATAGAAATATAAAGAACTATAAATATATTTTTATAAATAAATATAAAATTGTATATTTTTAAATATATATATATATATATATATATATATATATATATATATATATATATATATATATATATATATATATATATATATATATATATATATATATATATATATATATATATATATATATATATATATATATATATATATATATATATATATATATATATATATATATATATATATATAATGGACTAATTCCTTGTAAAATTGTGAAAAACCATATAAAATATATAATATTACAATATACCACATATTATAATAATGTAACTTTATTGATCATATATAAATTAAAAATATATTAATAAAATAAAATTAAGATTAAGAAATAATAAAAATAAAAATAAAATGATTATCAAAATTAATTGTAATTTATAAGTTATAATTGTTGAAATAATTATAATTAAAAATAATTTTTTTATTGTTACAACTATATTAAAATAGATCATTATAATTATGTAATTTAATCATTGATTAAAATACATTTAATTAAAATTAAAATTATAATTAAAAAGAACACATAATATTTTTAACATTATAATTAGGTTTCTATTCTTAAAATTTCAACTATCATTAATGCTATCAATATGATTCTACATTACAATTTCTTAATACTTTACTATAACTTTAAAAAAATATAATAATTAAAAAATCAATGCACTATTGCTTCTCCTTTATTTCTATGTGGCACTTGTTAATTTATGCAATCGATTGCTTCCAATTTTTCATTTGACCAGTCAATTGATCTTTTAATCAACCAATTAGTTTTTTAGATTTTTTAGCCTATTTCTATTTTGCAGTTTGATAATTTTAACACATTTTCAGAATTTAAATAATATTATTTATTGACAATTTTATTGGGTGTGAGGGAAAAAGGCAATGAGAGAAATAAATTTTGTTGAAAAAAATAAAAAAATTTTAAGGTTTGAGCTAGCGAGCAGCATCCCATCGAACACCCACAGCCAGTGAGGAGTTTTGTCGAACATGTGCAGGCCTCGTGGGTTATGCCACTATGCTCTGGCACACAAAACGGTGTATGTGGTAATTGAAGTTGTCAGTAGATAGATGCCTCAAAGAGATATCATTCCATGGAATGCAGTGATGCAGGATATGCACACAATTAATTTGTTGAAAATGCGAAATTTTTTAAATTATTTTATGAGAAGTCAGCTATACTCTCTATTTATGTCTAGAAATTGTATTAATATTTTCAAAGTCTATTGCCACAAGAAATATTTTTTCCCGACATGTATAAATGAATTATAAAGCTAATAAATAGAATCGTAAAGTTTGTTACAACATCTAGTAGAAAGTGTAAATAAATAAATAAATAAAGTTTGTGTTTTGATGTCACAATCCTTTTCAAAGCTATGTTTTGCTTTCATATTATATTGTGTAGTATAATGGAAATCAAAATATTGATTTTACACTCTTTATTTGACATAGAGGTGCTCATATGAGCAAGCAAGCGTAATCTTAGAAGTTGTACAAGTTGGATATGATTTCTTTAGTTTGCATTGAATACCACTTTTAACATACAAGGATTTTTCTATTAGATCCATACTAATGGATTCATTGAATCCAATCTTTTTAATTCTTCAACAAATTATAGTAAACAATTTTATTTTTATTTTTTAACAAAAAATATACCTTATCCTATGTCAATTACGTCACTTTTTTTAATAATTGAACTAACAATCACTTACATTAACAACAACATTTTAGTTAATAAATTTTAAATTTCTAATATCAATTTTATTTTCCAATTGGTTTTACTATTGTCTAGTATATTGATTATATTTTTAATTTTATTTAAAAAATTTAACAATTAGTTTTTAATTAATTATTTATTAATTTAATAAACTTAAGTTTTTATTATTAATTTTTTGAACTATTATTTTATTACTGTTTTAATTTTATATATTTTCACTTTACATTTACTAAACATTCTATCACAAAATTTTAGGCACTCATTCTACCTTTATGAATATGGATTCACGAGACAATAAATTATAAACATATTGCTAAACTCATAGCAAACTAGCTAATTTTTTCTATCCCACATTGTCTTATGTGCAATCTCAATCCACTTAATCTACACCTACAAGCATTACACAGAGGCAGGAACTTTGACGCTTGTGTCCCTTGTTAAAATTTCACATTCACTGAGTCTCTCTTTTATTATCTATGAATGTGGACATTTACTCTGCTTAAAATTTTCACCTTCCAAGTGAAAAATTACACTCTACATTTTAATTTCTCTGAGGCATTTCCATAAATAATTTGTTGCACATAGTAATATCACTAAATGCTTTTCATAAATATATTTTGTTATATTTCCAAATAACATTTATTCATTCTACAGCCTCTGCTTCACGCATCTGGAAACACCCCTCTTTTAAAGCATTTTCAACAAATCATCTTGTGCATTCGTACAACCATGGAGGATCACAAACCTTGTCTGAAACTCCATGTTTTGCCTTCATGTCTGGCAAAGCAGTGACAAATGCTGCAAGCTTTGGCTACAAAGAGGTCGATTGCATTTGCCATTTGTTTCACCCTTTTCAGATCTATTTGCGGAGATCCCTTCCCTCTAGTTCATCCATTTTGTGCATAGCCTGCACAGATGCGACATTGGATGCTTTGGCTGATGTCCATGCCCGAATCAATGGCCTCCACATTGTGTCAAAATTCCTCTTTAAGAATAGATGGAATAGACAAGCGAAAACCCTAACATATTCCCCTGCGAACCTGCATTGTCCATTAATATTGTTAGCTTGCTCCCAAGGGATTCATGGGGTGTTTAAACCCCCCATTGATTACTAAATGGCAGCGGCCAAGCTCCCTCCAATTTTTTTTTGTGGTTTTTATTTTTAAAAGTCCAACTAGGGAGTGTGGGCCGGAGTGTGGGCCGGGTAGAGCAGGAGCGTGAGCAAGCCGTGGGAGAAGGTGTGGCTGCGTCTGGAGCCATGGGACCAGTGCATCAGTTGACAAAAACACCATGGAACTTGATGCTTATTCATTTTGTAGCAATTTCATAGAGCCATGAGTCGTGAACATGAGCATGGGTCGTGAACAGGAGCATGAGCCATGTAGCAGCAGGAGCATGAGCAAGTCGCGAGAGAAGGTGCGACTGCGTCTAGTCGTGGGACTAGTGCATCAATTAACAAAACACTAGTGGGGTATGCATGGATAGAAAGGGCCTTTTTGTTGGGTAGTGGATAGGGAATCATTTTTTTATTCAGTGGGACCAATGGTATGCGGGAACAGGTCTGCCCCACATTCTCCCTTCTTGTCTTGCATACATTGTTCTATTTTCTCTAGCTCTCTTTAAAAAAGTATTTGAGAAAAGAAAAATGAGATCTCTGTCAAACATCAAATATGCAAACCAAGACTTAACAAACATATCTATTCTGCAAACTGACAACTTTGCGGTCTCGAATAAAATAAACCAAGGGCTTGGAATTTGGGAATCCTAAGATGTTATCAATAACCATACTCAAGATGCAAGGATATGGGTATAGATAGATTTAAGACAGGGGCCCAAGGAGCCACAGGTGGTCAGATACTAAATTTAAACCCTCATCTGATAACCTAGGGTTGACACAATGCACTCTAGATAGATTGCAACCAACAGGAGCTCAAACATGTATGGTCCAGAGTGGCAATCCTTCAAATCATATGCTCTCCAAGGAGGAGCTAGTAACACGAATGATAAGTTCATCTTTGTGAATGAAAAAAATACTTGGGATTCTAAAATGAAGGTGGGCTTGAAGAGGAAACATCTACAGAAAAAGAGGCTTATCATGATACTACCCAAGGAAGCTAACAAAAACATCTTGATAGATGACTCAAGGAACCATGCAGTGGATGACCAGGTAGCCCAAAGAGGAATCAAAGGTGATAGGCAGAGGCTATTATCAAAAATATTAAGCCAGACAAAGAGGGTGGAGAGAGGGGATCACCAAACAATAAGGATACCTATAGCCCTTCTACCTCCCCTCTTCTATGGTGCTTAGAGCTATATGTAAGTGACCTCATGGATCTGAAAAGGAGACTCGAAATACTAGAGGCAAAGGGGCAGCAATAAAGTGACAAATTTCACGAGGTTATAGAAGCCAGTTGGGGAACTCAAGAGGGAAAACAAATGGATAAAAGAGCAGGTACTAAGTCTTAAAACCAGCATCAAGAGAGGACAACACGAGCTAATAAGTCTAAAGCAAGATATTGATTATGAGAAAGCAACGTAAAATTGCAGCCTTGAATCAGTAAAAATAGCAGCAACAAATACCACTAGAAGAATTTTAAGCAGTAATGGAAAACATGGTAATTAGAGAAAATGAACTAAAGGAGAAGTAAAAGAGGCCAAATCATGGGCACAAGTGGTAAATGAACCAATATCAGAGCAAAAACAAATCATCAAATGCAAATAAAGAAACAAATAAAAGAGGAAAAAGACAAACAGGAGAAGGTAGCAAACATCATTATCAAAGGATTAAATGACTATGGAGGGTGTGAAAAAACAAGCATCCTAGCATGAGACTTCCTTAGGGACAAATTGAATGGACATGCAATATACATCACCAACACATGATTGGTAAGAGTATGGAGTCGGGAAAGATAGGCATATGAGAGTTACTTTGGTCAATGCAGAGGACAAGACTACAATTTTGAAGAATAGGGGGTTACTTAGAGGTTATCATATCTATTTGGACAAAGATTTAACATTCACACAACAAGAGGAGAGGAGGAAAGAATGAGAGAAAGTAAAATCAGCAAGAGAAGCGGGAAAGTGGGAATGGCTGAGAATGGCAAGTGCATAAATCACTGATAGACCAACGCATCATAAATAGGGATTCGGGGACCCCACGAGAGTATCTAAACATGGTAAGCTGGAATTGTAGAGGATACCCGTGGAGAAGAGGACCGGGGTTGGGGCCCATAGCCAAAGGGAAAGACATTATTGTTCTCGTAGAAATACATGACATGAATGGTGTAGAATCCTAGATTTTGAAGGATACACTAAAATCTCTATATGGAATGAAGAGATAGAAATAGGCAAAGGACATGGAGGGATACCAATTTTAATAAAGGAAATGTGGAACAAGATAGAAAAAGTAGAGAAAGAAGACCCAAACAAGTAGTTTATATGGTTGAAAATTGATGATTGTGGGTTGGTTACGTGGCTAGCTACTTGCTACTTCGCACCTAAAAGCTCAAGATTTTACAAGAAAATAAACCTTGACAATGAAGACCCTTACGCAACTTTAAAGAAAGATATTTCGACTTTCAGCTCTATGGGAGACACAATCTTAATTGGGGATTTTAATGCTAGGACAACAAGTAATCAATCTATTCAATTGGGTAGCGAGATGACAGAGGATAGTAACCCCATGTGGCTAGAGGAGAGTGAAGATAACTACACCAAAAGGACTTCATAAGATGAGAATGGCAATGTTTCGCATTTTGGGGTAGAACTGTTGGGTCTTTGTAGTCTCCATGGTTTGGTTATATGCAATGGCATGAGCCATTGGCCAAGATCAAACGACATCACATGTAAAACATACAATGGGAAAAGCATCATGGATTATGTAATATGCTCTCAAACATCAATTCCCAAGTTGACGGACTTCAGGATTGAGAGCTTCTCTACATAATTAAATTCTAATCATATGCCTCTTTTTATTAAATACGGTGTTAATTCAAGAGGAGAAAAAAAGGGGCAGACCCAAGGCACCAGGCTAAAAGGTAATAAACAAGGCAAGATACTTATAAATTAGGAAAATCATGAGCTATTTTATGTTGCTCTTAAATGACATCTCGAGCGGACTAACAACAACACTGATCCCAAAGAAAATAACGGAGAGAGTGAGTACTTGAACAATAGTATGCTAGTTCTGATGATTCATAGTGCACTAAAGGAGTGTAAGAGGTCTAGACCAAGGAGGATCATATCAAACACCTTCCCAGCTAACCCCTGGTATGATGAAGAATGCAAGGTAGTGAAAAGAGCTCTTACAAAGAGAGAGTCTAGCAAAGAAAACACCAACGCTTACAGGCAGCTGATAAAAGCCAAAAAAGAGGGTTATGTGACTGAACGAAGGAAAGAGCTAATCTCTTTAGGGAAACATAATCCTAAAGGAATTTGGAGAGAATTGCAGCAGAAGAGAAAGCAAGTAGAAAATAACACCACATATATTCAATGGCTAGAATATGCTAAGTTGTTATACGAAAGACCATATAGGGCAGATAATCCACCTATAATTAATACTTCAGCTGAGCTATTTTCTATCGAGGACATTAAATTGGGTATAAAGAAACTGGCAAATGGTAAAGAAAAATATATCGATGGGCTACAAGAATAATTTTTGAAGTGGGGAGTGGAACTCTTGGCCCCGCACATCAAGGATATCTTTAACTCGGTCACTAGGGGCATCTTCCCTATGGAGTGGACTACCAACATTGTTATTCCTCTTCATAAGAGTGGTGACATCAATAAACCCTCTAATTATCGTACCATTATGGTGAATCGCCTTCTTGGAAAACTCTTTGAGAGTATGTTAGAATGCAAAATCATCGATTGGATAGAAAAATAAGAGAAGAGAGCAAAGGGACAGGCCAGATTCAAACCAAAACATTCTACTATTGACCACTGCATCACTCTAAGGCATTTCATTGAAAAAGTGTGGGAGAAATAGGGAGGAGAAGCTTTTTGCTATTTTGTGGACTTTAAGAAAGCTTTTGACACCGTTCCTAGAGATAAACTATGGCACATAATGGAAGAGTTAGAGGTCCTAATAGAGTTAAGGGCCGTAGTTTATAAGCTATACGAACAGGCCAGAGTCAAAATCAGAACTAGGGAGGGCATGTCTAAATGCTTTGGGAGTGACATAGGTGTCAAACATGGATGCCCTTTATCCCCTGCTTTGTTTTCTCTCTACATCGATAAATTGGAGGAGTGGTTAAACAAGGCCAATGGAGATGGCATTCATTTGTCAGGTTATGTGGTGAGGCTGCTTTTATATGCTGATGACCTTATTCTTATTGCTAAGTTTTCTCAAAGATTGAGGGAGCATTTGAAAAAATTGGAGCTCTTTTTCCAGGAGGTGGGAATGCAAGTTAATGCCTCTAAGACTAAAATCATGATCTTTTCTTTGAAGAAGAAAAAATAGCAACACACTTTTATTTTTAAGGGAAGCCCTTTATAGACTATGGAAGAGTACAAGTACTTGGGAATTGATTTCAACTATAGGTTAAGTTGGGAGACATGCAGATCAAAAAGAATACAGGGGGGTTGGAAAGCCTCTTACCTCCTTCAAAATAGATGTAGGAAAGCTAAATTGTGGGATTGGAAGACTAGGAAGACTCTCTTTGGTCTCTTGGTGCAATTATTCTATATGGGTGTGAGGTTTGGGGGAGTAGCATGTCAAATCACAAATGGTGGCATATAGAAAGAATCCAAAAGCATCTTATCACTAGTAACCTCAAGGTCAAGTCTATGGTTCCCTATGAGATTCTCTTGGCTGAGGCTAGTATGTTCCTAGTTGAAGCCTGAACAATTATTCACATGCTATGCTACTTAAAAAAAGTGGGTAATATGGATTTGCACCGCTGGCCTAGGATGGTAGTGGTGGAAGATCTAGAGCGGAGGAAAAAGACTTGGAAGAAACAAAATAGCAAGTGGTTAAACAAATGGAACATAAACCCCCACGAGTGCCCAAACACTAACATTGAGATAAAAAGGTGGGTGTTAGAGAAATTCAAAACTGCATGTGGACAAAGCAAGAAGGGAGAAAAAAAGCTCACTATGTTAAAGAATTTAACCCCAAGTGGGACCATGGTGATAAAGAGTATTTAAGTTCCACAATTAAAAGCAAGGAAAAAATTCTGATTGCTCAGTTGAGGACCAGCTCTCACCATTTATGGTGCGAGACTGGTAGATGGAAAGTTCCCAAAGAAATGTGGGAAGAAAGAACATGCAAGTTCTGCAGTAGAGGGGTGGTTGAAACAGAGTGGCATTTTATCAAGGAGTGTGCTACTAATGAGGACATTCACAATCAGTATGAGGATAACTTACAGGGGAATAGTTTGACTGAGATTTTTGATGATGTAAACTTACACAAAATGGCTACCTTCTTAATGAGGATCCACATTAGAAGGGCCTACTTGGAGAAACTTCAGCAAACAGTTTAATTTTTGGTTCTTTCGTGGTCCCTTAGACCATTGGTCTCGTGGATGTCATTAAAACTTCTTCATTCATTCATTCATTACAAAATATGATTATGAAGAACATATGATAAAAAAATCACCTTTAAAAAAAAAAAATGATCAATAGAATATTTTATAAGGAACTTAGCCCATCCTTTCTAAATACCCTGCCATTCCACCCATTCATTTCATTTCTTTCCCTTTCTTTAGGGCCCGTTTGGATGCTGGAATACCAAATGATAGATATAGTCAATTCTAGAAGATGCTGCAATTCTGGAAGATACATATCCTCAAAATGATTTCCAAAATATGTGTTGGAATCGTTTGGTTTACCCGGAAGATGATTGAGAAGATGTATTTTCTGCATTTGGGTGCCACAATCTGAAATTAGAATATGCACTGAATAAGGATTTATTTTATTGTTTAATTTCTTTGAATATAAACAATTTTTGATTTTTTAAAATGTAATTATGTTTTTGACATTTTGTAGGAGTTTTTGAATATTTATTTTATTTTTCTATGAAGGTTAATTTTATAATATTTTGAAATAAAATTATGTTTATAAGTTTTTTTAAATTTTAACATTTTGTACATAACTTTTTTAAATTTTCGTATACAAATTTATAAAATAACAAACTCCAAAATACACAGGTTGGAGAAAACCTCTGGTCTAGCCCCAAAAAGAAAACTTAATAAGATTACAAATAAATGGATGAGGCATTCCTCATTACATAATGTAGATATGAAATTATAACTAAATGAATGAGACATTCATCATTTACATAATGCATATACAATGTTATAGATTTATAGTCTGATGAGTCTTTGACGCTCTCTCATGCCCGAACTCTTGTTTTTGTTTGTGGACATTGCATACATAGAGCATACAACTACTTTGTGCTTTTGTTAGTACCACAATCCCTGTAATATTTTAATGAAAAAAAAACATATAAATTGTAACCCCTAATGAAGTACATTCAGCTGCTAACTTTTGTATGAGTTTTAAAAAAAAATCTTGTTAATTACTATTACCTTCTATGGCCTCCTTGGATTCTTACCTGAATGATCAACGCTTGTTAGGATCAAAACACAACCAATTAAATGAGTTCATACATGATATATCTCTATTAACCTCAAAATTTCTCTACAAACCTGGGTTAGAATTCTACAAAGCAATGTCCAGTAAGTGCATTAACCAAGAAAACACTATATACATTAAATCATGTGACTGATAGAAAATTGGGGCTAACCTGAGCCATAAACATGAAGAATTATTGTAAAAAAGATGTAAATAATATATATATATATGCGCACTTGAGGCAAAGAGAAGTTACGCCACATCCATATTAAAATAAAGCATACATAGAGCATACGACTACTTTGTGCTTTTGTTAGTACCACAATCCCTGTAATATTTTAATTAAAAAAAACATATAAATTATAACCCCTAATGAAGTACATTCAGCTGCTAACTTTTGTATGACTTTTAAAAAAAAATCTTATTAATTATTACTACCTTCTATGGCCTCCTTGGATTCTTACCTGAATGATCAATACTTGTAAGGATCAAAACACAACCAATTAAATGAGTTCATACATGATATATCTCTGTTAACCTCAAAATTTATCTACAAACTTGGGTTAGAAGTCTACAAAGCAATGTCCAGTAAGTGCATTAACCAAGAAAACACTATATACATTAAATCATGTGACTGATAGCAGATTGGGGTGAACCTGAGCCATAAACATGAAGAATTATTGTAAAAAAGATGTAAATAATATATATGCACACTTGAGGCAAAGAGAAGTTACGCCATATCCATATTAAAATAAAAATAAGTTACAATATGAAAATACTAATTGACTAATTTCTAATCTCATCTCCGCATATGGTTGCAACAAAGATATGTGATTACAATACAAAGAAGGCATCGTAAAAATATAATTTTGACATTTTCCCTAGCCTGACACATTTTGCACTCAAATCCTTCATCGCGGATAAGTGGAGATGGGCAGATATATGCAAATGAGTTGTCATTGACCCAACTAAAGTATCCACAACCATATTTCCATGTGATACCCAATCTACATTAGTTCTTATAATATAATGAATAGTATTTACATTACAAACATGAAATATATACACATTAGCAACCTTTTTTCTATTTGGGTAGCACCAAAATTATCGTCCAGGGTTGCTCTATGTCTGTGAAGTCTTCAACATGCACTACCCACCACCACATTGACAATTTGGCACATTGACAAGATCCATCGAGCCTATATCAATAATGCAACGCACCATCTTTACTACATTTATTACATAAATATTATAACATATAATCATATGATTATAATAATTATAGATTCACCACTATTGTTCTATTGTAGATTCAAGCACTTAAAAAATGTTTGCAATCAATGGTTTTCGATGACATTCATGAGGTCCCCATATAATCTCATTTACTTTCACTTATCAGACTAAAGTTGGGGTCATCTTTCCAAAGAACTCAAGATATGTCAGGAGTCATGACCCTTTTAGATAGTTGTATTATAGCTTTGAGTGTTGGTGAGTTTTGTCCCACCATAGTTAAACATAACTCTAGGTATGTTGTATCATATTGAAATGTTTGACCATACAAACCTTGGCCAAAGTTTAAAATTACATAATCAAATCAGCTATATAAAGACCCATTTAGAATTGGATTCAATATGAGCCAATGTCCACTTCTTCCTCATGTTGATGCATAGTGATAGGCCTAAATAAGTGTAAATGGTTCATTCAATTTGTTAACTATTTTTGCAAAACATACTATTCCATAAGGCTTCAATCCACAACATACTCTTGGTGGGAGAATCTTTTGACAACAAAATACCAACCTTATCAACTGTATCTAGACAGTATAACAACTCAATAACAACAAAACAACACAAATGATCTTTTATAACAAATACCATTGTAAAATAATACCAACTACTACCTTTTTTTTCAATCTTATTCACATTGTATTATTCAACTTCTTTTCTGAAAACAACAAAACATGATATAGAAAGAAGATTTGAACTCAAACTGATCCATTTTAAAAGTTTGGAGTAGACATTCCCATGTCTCTATGAAACTGAATACAAATATTATCTTCAGAAAAGGATACCTTTTCTATTGGTGTATTTTCATGACGAAGATAGCAATGAAATGATGGTCAATTCATACATTATAATGATGCATTGACATAAAGATAGAATATTGTAACATGATGATTTCATATACCAAACAATGAGCATAGAAGAAACATCAATACACACATATTTCCACTCCATAGAAGAAACATCAATACACACATATTTCCACTCAATAAAAAGTCATACAACCACAAAGCATGTAAAGATCATCATTTGAAAAAAAAAGAAGAAAGATTGATTTTCTATCATATCATTTGTGGAGATTTTCTTAGTTACCTAAGTTCAGGCATGGAGTCTTGATGCAGGAGCATCTTGGGTCTTGAGCAATCTTGCATCGCCAAAAACATTTTCTATTTCTGTACCTGTCTATTGTTTGTTTTGTATCCATTGCTGCTGTTGGTTTCTTACTTTGTGAAGTTAATGTAGTGTAGTGGACCTAATCTTGGACTTTCTCCTAAGGGCGTACACCCTAATTCATTTGGATCTGGAAGTTATCTTCATTTTCCTCGGGCATCAATTTTTCACCAGTTTCGCTCATGAAACATGTGGTATTTCGCCTTGTGTGGTTCCGTACGGGGAAATTGGAGCTTGCACAGTTGGGGATATGTTCTTGGATCATGTGTGGACTTAAATCTATCTCCACATTGTGTTTTGTTATTTCTGTCTTTAGTTTTGGTATCTCTCCTTAGATTGGACCTATAATGTAATTGATGCCTGACTAGCCGACTTGTGGCTTAGCTGGCTATATATTGAGAGCCTTGGTTGATGTAGAGGGAGAGGAGGAGGATTATTAGATGAGTAATAGAGGATTAGAGTAGAGTAGAATCATAATTGGATCCTGCGAGATCTTGAAGGTCATGTGGTTTATCTGATATTGTAAGAACAGAGCTAGTGGTTGCATACTTGGAGACAAGGAGATTGCTTGGAGGCTTGTGTGCTCAAGTTCAGATCTGACTTAGTGTTTCCATAAGTTGCTAATATGTTTTAGAGCTAGACTAGCTAGGAGATTTCTGAGATACTTTGTAATTTCATTGTATAAGGCCGAAACCCAGAAGGCCTCACAACCAGGCATGTTGAATGAAATTCTATTTTGAAGCATTATATTGTTGTATTCTGCTGTGCTTGTTGTTGTCATAAGTGCTGGTGTAGGTGTGGACTATCCATATTTGGATCCTCCAATCCTGCCTTGCGTCAAGTGGCATCAGAGCTTGAAGATTCTGAGTATGTGGATAGATCGCCGAAGGTGAGGCAGTTTGCACTAGGACCTTGGATTGAAGATGCCTCTGAGAAGAGCTCGTGAGATCTCAAAGGAAGAACCTGATGGGGAATTTAGTCTTGATGATTTTAGGGCTTTGTAGAAACAAGTGCAAGATCTACAAGAGGAATTGAGAAAGAAGAATACATTGAAGGATGATAGTGATGATGAATCTGAGGAATATCACTTTGAAGAATCTATAGAAGAAGCAAGGGATCTAGAAGATAATAGAATCCTTAAGGCTATGTCTAAAATTGGGAAAAGACCTAAGATTGAAGTTGCTACATTTGCTGGAAGCCTTAGGCTAGAAGAGTTGATTGATTGGATTAATGAGATAGATGAGTACTTTGAGTATGAAGAAATAGAAGATCCCGATAGAGTTTGATTTGCAAAGACTAAGTTGAAGGGTCATGCAAATATTTGGTGGAGAGAAGTTAAATTGGAAAGAAGTAGGAGAGGCAAATAAAAGATCACTAGATGGAACTGAATGGTTGACAAGTTGAAAAAGAAATTCATCCCAGTGGATTATGAGTTAGAGATGTTCAAGAAGATGCAAGCCTTGAGGGAGAACAACAAATCAGTGCAGGAGTATACTAAGGAGTTTTATAGAATCCTGATTAGGACTGGTCATTTTGTAGCTGATAAAGAGAAGGTTGCTAGGTATGTTAATGGCTTGAGACCTAGTATTCAAGAAGAGTTACTTACTATTCAGATGAAAACTATAGGAGATGCTTATCAGATGGCATTGAAGATTGAGGAGAAGCTGAATAAGAGGTTTGAAGGAATACAAAATAATAGGAACCGAGGTGGTAAGACTGGTGAAACAATTGCTGGAGGTAAGGTGATAGAGAATCCTAAGAAGACTGATGAAGGATCTGGCAGTGGTCAAGTCACTAAGAACTACAATAATGGACAGAGAGGGAGATGGAAAAATGAGTTCACTGGTACTTGTTTTCAGTGTGGTGAAGAGGGTCATAGAAGTTTTCAATGTCCTAGAAAAAGAGTTTCACTAACTGGCGAAGAAGACATTGAGAATGTTTCATAAAAAGGCGAATTTCTTATCCCCAGGAGGTTGGCTACATGTGCTAAGCAACTAGTGTAAAGAATAAATTTGTTCAGAACTAGATGTAAGTGCAAGAATAAGGTATGTAATGTTATAGTTAATGGTGGCAGTTCTGAAAAACTTTGTTTCAAAAGAGACGGTTAGTAAATTGAATTTGGAAAAAAGGAAACACCCTAACCCTTATCAGATTAGTTGGATACAAGATATGTCTAAGGTTAGGATTGAAGAGAAATGCTTGGTTAATTTTCAGATTGGATCTTATCATAATGAAATATTATGTGATGTATTGCCTATGGATGCTTGTCATTTGTTGCTCGGGAGACCTTGGCAATTTGATAGACATGTTATGGTTGATGGTCATGCAAATACATATGTGGTAATGCATGGTGGATCCAGGCATAAGTTATTACCCTTGCAGGAAGTTGGGGCTAGTGGATGTGGAGTTGTTAGGTGTTGTCCCTATGAAAGTGACAAACATCAGGAGTAGAGAGTTAATGAACCTATTCTTGTGGATGAAATGAAGCCGAGTTTAAAAGAAAAGGAGCATGACATGGCTGTGGAAATTATAGAGCTTAAGAGGTAGATGGTCTTTCTGACAAAAATAGTGCAACAAATGATGACACTAGTGACACAAAGAGATGTAGATGGTGCCGAGTTGATTGGTAAGTCTAGAGAAGATGTGATTCACCAAAGTGATGGTGTAATTGATAGTAGAAAATTTGGTCAGAATCAGTCTCTGTCAGTTGTAGAAAGGAAAGATGAGAAAAGTGCAGGACAAGATACTTTGCTGAGTATGACAGTGGATAAAGTGAAGATAGCATGGAATGAAGGACAAGAGGAGATTTGGGTTAAGAACAAATATGGTATACTTGTCTTGATTCCCTTAAGATTTTCATGAGAACATTCTTTCATTTACCTAGGGTGTCTGATGTAGGAACATCTTGGGTCTTGAGCAATCATGCATAGCCAAAAACATTTTCTATTTTTGTAATTATCTGTTGTTTGTTTTGTAGCCGTTGTTGTTGTTGGTTTCTTACTTTGTGAAGTTAATGCAGTGTAGTGGACCTAATATTAGACCTTCTCCTAAGGGCGCACATCCTAATTCATTTGGATTTGGAAGTTATCTTTATTTTCCTTGGGCATTGATTTTCTGCCAATTTCGCTCATGAAATGTGTGGTATTTCACCTTGCGTGGTTCTGTACAGGGAAATTGGAGCTTGCGCGGTTGGGGATATGTTATTGGATCATGTGTGGACCTAAATCTATGTTCGCATCATGTTCTTTTATTTTTGTCTTTAGTTTTGGTATCTCTCCTTAGGCTGGACCTATAATGTAATTGATGCCTAACTGGCTGACTTGTGGCTTAGCTTACTATATATTGAGAGCCTTGGTTGATGTAGAGGGAGAGGAGGAGGATTATTAGATGAGTAATAGGGGATTAGAGTAGAGTAGAATCATAATTAGATCCTGTGAGATCTTGAAGATCAGATGGTTTATTTGATATTGTAATAACAGAGCTAGTGGTTGCATAGTTGGAGACAAGGAGATTGATTGGAGGCTTGCAAGCCCAAGTTCAAATATGACTTAGTGATTCCATCAGTTGCTGATATGTTTTAGAGCTAGACTAGCTAGGAGATTGATGAGATACTTTGTAATTTCATTGTATAAGGCCGAAACTCGGAAGGCCTCACAGCCAGGCATGTTGAATGAAATTATGTTTTGAAGCATTATATTGTTTTATTCTGATGTGCTCATTTTTGTCATAAGTGTTGTTGTAGGTGTGGACTATCCATATTTGGATCCTCTAACCCTACATTGCATCAAGTCTATTACTGATGCTCAATACATAAACATGAGGACAAAGTTTCTAAATGTTTTGGCTGAAAGAAGATCAAAATTGGGTAAACACATCTTCATTATTTCCGAGCATTAATGTTAACATAAATTCTTTTTGAGGTTGGTGGTGATGTTTTTCTCCAGTCAGATAGAGTGTCGAGCCATCTCATCTTGTGAAAAATCCTATTTACTAGTTAGATTCCATTCCACAGTTACAACCTTAGGCTCTAAGTTACACCCTTTACATTGATTCCAAAGAATTCTTTGTTGGATGTACCAATTTGACTATGTTTTTGTGTCTCAATGCTGTTTGTTTGTCACAACATGTCTGTATATGTATGCTACTGAAGATCGAAATGGAAGGATTAGTCTACATTTAGAACTTGAGCTATGCAATGTGTTTTCAGTTGAACTCTTTTCTCATGTGTTGAGTTTTGCAGTTACTCTGTGTCATATTTGGGACATTTATACTTTTTGACAAATTGAGTGCGGAAGGTTATTTGTCATCAACTAGGGTTTTGATTAGACACTCTACATTCACACTCTATGTTGTTCCCTTGGATTTGGTCATACTCTATAATATACTAGTTATGAGTTCATGGTTAATACTATTTGTCCTCATATCAATACACCTCAAAGGATATCTTAATTGAACAAGCAACTTTTATCCATGTTTGAAGTGCTAGCTTCATAATCTACCTACCATAGCCATGACATCAACTTTGTGCTACAATCTTAGATACTCACACTAAATATGGTAAGCTCCCAAAAAATCAAGGTCATCCTTAAACATAGATCTATACCTTGACAACATTCATAGTGGCCCTACCTATGTTTCCATTCCTTAGACTGAGATCTATAAAGTTTCTTTTGGCACAAACAATTCCTGAGGTTTACTCGAGATAGGGGAAATTTGATATCCATTAGATTTTCACATGAAGATGTACACTTTTTAGTAATAATTGCATTCTTAATATTTTGATTTCATTTGCCTTATGGTGCAACCTGATATTCCCATAATTGTCTAGTTCACTAGCTAGACAATATATGTAGTTTCCATCCATGAGTAAATAGGATCTCAATTGTTAGTAACTAGTGGTTCCATATATCAGTAATAAGTTTTCAAATCAACTTAATACATTCATACTTAGTGCTCATCGGATATAGAAACAACCCTAACTCACAATACATCATTCAAAATCCAACATCACGTGACTAGCAAGCAACCAGATACAACAACAATATAGATGTAGGGTCTTTAAACTAGAACTGATGCCAGGGAAGGGAAGTTAAAGGTAGAATCAAGGTTAATTGACTCTACTTAAACCCACAACAAGCCCTACGAAGAGTTACACATGGAAGCAATATGAAAGCATGCAAAAAAGCAGTAAAACACAGTGTGTTAATATGATTTAGAACAATAGAGAGGGGGGGTGAATCAGTTGTTCTCAGGTCCAGATGTATAAAACAAACTTTAGACTCTTCAAAAAATTAGGTCTAATAACCAACAACTACTCATTCATTACTGATTGCATAACAGAAACATATAACAGTGTAGGCCACTTATCCAATAACATCTAACTTGTAAAACACAGAAATGTTCAAACCAAAACATTCACACAAGTATCAACACCAGGATTTATAGTGGAAACCCAATTTGGGAAAAACCACTTTGTAACATGTTACTATTATGTTCACTCTTCTGAAGTGAGCTCGGTGAAAAGCCAACCCTGTCAAAGGTTACAAACACATTGTCAGGTGTGACTAGGTTAAAGGATTTAAACCACTCTGTTAAAAGTGCGCCTTGTTATAGGACTTACATACACTCCATTAGAATGCAACCTTGTTCAAAGGATTTATACCTATGACTATTAGGTCAACCTCTGTGAAAATGATTTTGACTGTTACAATGGTTAGAAAGTAGCAGTAATATTGATTTGAGAAACATACAACTCACTTTGCAAATATCAGATCCAATTTCGTACATATATGCTGGCTTACTGACTGTGAACCTTTTCCATCTCCATCACTGATCTACTCAGAACCCTTCAAGCAATCACACCACTTCTCCTTCAGCCTTTTATGCTTAGACAGTCAATAACATCAACAATACTTCCAACATCTACTTCTTTTTAACAACCTCTCGCTTAGGTTTTCTTAATACTACCTCTATTAGGTCAATACATCTTTTGCCCCTTAATATCCTTCATAAATCTTAGGGTTAGGTCAGATTCATTGAATCTATCCTATATTATGTTCTTTGGCTATCCTTTTAGAAATATCTCAAATCTCTTAAAGATTTACAATAAAATATTTTTATAGTGCATTAAATGCTTTCATACAATCAATAAATAAAGTCAACACATTTTACATAATCCAAGAATTCAATGATGTTGGCTAGAAATCTGAATTCTTCATCAAATGCAAAATACTGACGCTCAGTCAATAATGTGTTCAACTTCTCGGTCTTCTCTGGAAAGCTTGGTCACCACATAAACTGTTTCCTCGGCTAATACTATCTTCCTTGGCAATTAACTGGTGTTCGGTCAACACTGATTTTACTCGGCATATACTAGCTCAGTCGACACAAACAACACTCGACGTAAACTATATTTCTTCACTTTTGCTCGTTAAGCCTACTAGTTTAGTCTTCATTCTTACTTAGATAAACAATACATTGTCTTATCATTGTGCCATATAATCAAGTACTCATTGAAGTATCAAGATAACTCAACCTTTCCTTAGGTGCTATTATTACCAACCTTGCCTATCCCGTTAGCAACACTCAAATAGATATTGTATTTTCTTAAATAGCAATAGTCTTACCAGCTAAGGTTTGACATCAATGACAATACAACAATTGCAGTTTCCAAAAATCTCCCTCTTTGGCATTAATGGCAACACCATATGAATATCACATGAATTAACAACCAATCCAAAAGCTTATCTATCCATTAGAGAAATTTATAATATCCTTAGCTTCATTCTGATACAAAATCAATTAGCCATGCTTGACCATCCACTGAATTTCTCCCACTGTCTTGATCTTCTCATTCTGTGTATTCATTTGTCATCATCTCCCTCTTTGACAAAAATGCCAAAGAAAAAACAAAAACATACATCTTGTAGATGTAGATATCCTCTTTTCAGTTTAGTAGAATATTTCTCCCTTTGTCATCTTACTTATGACTTATTCTGACTTTGCTCTTCACAACTCTAGGCTGCTCCTAAAGTGTGACCTTTCTCTGCATCAATTTGTTAGATGTTCTTTGCAGCCCATTTGATGTAGTGCTCCTAGCTTGACTAGGCAGCCTCAGTTAGGGGAAGGACCCCTAATTGACTTCTCAGGTATTCATGAGCTTCTTTAGGTAAAGCTTTAGTGAATATATCTACTAATTGTTCCTTTGTATTCACATATTCCATGCAGACCTCTTTATCTTGTACCAGCTCTCTCAAGTAATGATACTTGATGGCAATGTGTTTGGTCTTTGTGTGCATCACTGGATTTTTAGAGATGTTGATAGCACTTGTGTTGTCACAGAAGATGACAACTGGTTCAGTGATTTCTTCTTTCATGCCTACCAACAGTTGCTTTATCCATATCAAATTTGAATAATTCACAGCTGCAACCACATACTTAGCTTTAGTAGTAGATTGGGAAATGCAATTTTGTTTCTTGCTTGTCCAAGAAACTAATCTCTATCCAAGAAAGAAAGTTCCACCACTAGTACTCTTTCTGTCATCTACATTTCCTTCTCAATTAGCATCTGTATACACTCTCAATTAAAATTTGTCATGCTTCTTGTAGTACAATCCATAGTCAGCAGTTCCCTTCAAATATCTCATGATTCTTTTAACCGCCATCATGTGAGTTTCCTTAGGATTGGCGGAGAATCTTGCCACAATCCCAATAGCTAATGCAATATCTGGTCTGCTATGTACAACATATTGTAGCTTTTCGATCATAGATCTATACAAAGTCTGGTTAATTTCTATAGCTTCATCATTCTTAGACAACTTTTGTCCAGTAGCCATGGGAGTACTTATTGGCCTTGAATCTTCCATACCAAAGGTTTTCAGTATCTCATGAACATATTTAGACTGAGTGATGAAAATTCCTTTCTCCATCTGATATACTTGCAAACCAACAAAAAATTTGATCTCCCCAAACATACTCATTTCAAATTCAGTTTGCATTTCATTTGAAAATTTCTTACACAAGGCATCTTGTCCACCAAATATAATATCATCTACAAAGATCTTAGCCAACAAGATTCCTTTACCTTCTTCATCTTTCATGTATAGATTGCTTGTGTCATTTGTCCTTGAGAATCCAATTTGTATTAGGTAGTTGTGCAATCTCTCATACCATGCTCTGGGAGCTTGCTTTAGTCCATATAGTGCTTTATTCAGTTTGCAAACCATGTGTCTTCTGTTTGGATCAATAAATCCTTCTGTCTGTTCAATATATACTTCTTCTTCCAATATACCATTTAAAAATGCAGACTTGACATCCATTTGGTATACCTTGAAACCTTTATAGGCAACATATGCAAGCAGAGTTTTGACTCCTTCCAATCTTGCTACAGGGGTAAATGTCTCCCCATAATCTATTCCTTCTTCTTGTGCATAGCCTTTGCATACCAGCCTAGCCTTGTTTCTTGTGATTTGACCATGTTCATTTAGCTTATTACGAAATACCCACTTTGTCCCAATGACATTCTTATCTTCTGGTCTTGACACTAGAGTCCAGGTATCATTCTTCTCTATCTGGTCTATCTCTTCATTCATTGCTTCTATCCAGTCTTCATTTTCTAATGCCTCCTTTGTTGTCTTAGGCTCATATTCACATAGTAAACATGTTGGATCTCTTGCCTTGCTTCTAGTCTGAATTCTAGTATCTTTATCTCCAATAATTTTTTCAGGCTTGTGATGTCTTCTAACATATTGTGCTAGAACAGGTTCTGCTCTTCTCTCATTTTTCTCATCAGGTTCACCAACAAGATTGTCAGATTCAGCTTCTGAATGCTCGACAACCTCTTCCTGATACTTAGTAGCTTCTTCCTGTCACTCGACACATTCTTCTTCTCTCTCGGCATTGTTATCCTGATGCTCGACATTGCTTACCCGAGACTTAGCATTAGGTACGGGTCTGTCAATTACCTCTTCTTCCTCTATATACACAAAAGATTTGTAATTTTTTGGTTCTTTGTTACTGTCAGCTTCATTTTTCTTTGCATACTCATCAAATTTTACATTCACACTTTCCACAAATTTGTTAGTGTTAGAATTCAAACACTTATAAGCTTTTCTTTTTGTGGAATAGCCTAGGAATATACTTTCATCGCTTTTAGCATCAAATTTTCCATTCCTACTATCCTTCAATATGTAGCACTTATTTCCAAAAATTCTAAAGTACTTTACATTCGGTGCATACCCATGCCATTATTAATAAGGTGTCAGATTTGTACCTTTTTTGATCTGTACTCGGTTAAGAGTATAAACAATTATACTTACAGCTTCTTTCTAGTACTTATGTGCAACATTCTTTTCAATCATTAATGTCCTTGCACAGTCCAAGATAGATCTGTTCCTTCTCTCTGCTATATCGTTCTATGGAGGAGTTCTAGGTGCAGATTTCTGTCTTTTGATCCCTCTATCATTGCAAAATAGATTGAACTCATTTGATGTAAATTCTCCACCTCGGTCAGATCTCAGAAACTTTAGGTTCTTACTTGTCTCTTTTTCAACCTTAGCCACATACCACTTAAAAAATTGAAAAGCATTAGATTTTTTCTTTAAGAACATTGCATGCATCATTCTGGTATAATCATCAACAAATAGGATAAAATATCTAGCACCACAATAGCTTTGTACACCCATCAGTTCACAAAGGTCATTATGAACCAAATCTAAGATATTCTCAGAACTAAAGGTTTTGCTCTTGAAACTAGACTTAGTCATCTTACCCAATTGACTTTCTTTGCACATTACATTCTCAGGTTTCTTCAATCTAGGTAGACCTCTCACTTTCTTTTTCTTGCTAATTTCTACTAGATTATCAAAGTTAACATGACATAGCCGCTTATGCCATAACCAAATATCGTCAAGTTGTGCAATCATACATGTTTCTTCAGATAGGTCTAGATAGAACAAATTACCTCTTGTCTATTCTCCACTTCCAATCAGTTCACCTGTGACATCAAATATTTTGGCCTTCGTGTGATGAAATTCCACTTGATAGCTAGTGCTATTAAGTTGTGCAACACTCAAAAGATTATAGTTAAGACCCTCAACCCAATAAGCATTTTCACAAGTGATCTTATCAGTCATCTTAATCAATCCTTTTCCTCTAACAGGACATGGTGCATCATTACCAAATTTCATACTCCTACCTTTATAATGATTTAAGGTATCAAACTCACTCTTATCTCTAGTCATATGATGTGAACAACCACTGTTAATAATCTATCTATCATTTTTGTTCACATAAGATATCAATGCAATTTTCTTATCCTCATCAGATTCGTCTTTCATTGCCACATAGACAACTTCAATTTCAAAATCATCATTATCAGTGCCAGTCTCTTCTTCAACAATGTAGCAAGATTTCTTACCTTTTCCTTTGTAGTCCTTGTATCTTTGATAACCTCTATCTTCTCTTTTGTCTTTATGCTTGTTGTCTCTTTCTTCATCCTTATTATCCCTATCAGGGAACCTAGTAGCTGTATGACCAACTTTATTACATGAAAAACATATAATAGGGAGTTTACCTTTGTACCATCTTTTTCCCCTTTTCAGTCTTCTAGCCATAAGAGCTTCTAGATCCTCAAGTTCTTCATCAGATGTGCCACTGTCACTGTCACTATCACTTTCACTGATGCATCTTTATTTTTCCTTCTTTGACTTATTCAGAACCATTTGTGACTTAAAAGTAGATTCAATACTACCAACAGTGAAGTTATCATAGTTAGAAAGTTCAAAAGCAGTAAGCTTACCAACCAAACTTTCTAAAGTAAGAGCATTAGGAGAGTTACATCTAGATTCCCGAATTGCAGAAATTTTGATTGCATAGATAGGACGCAGAGTTCTCAATACTTTTCCTATTACAGTTTCATCCTCAATAGTTCCATTTGCTCCTCTAATAGAATTTACAACTTTTATTCTACTACAATATTGTGCAATATTCTCACCTTCTTGCATTCTCATTTCATCAAATTTACCTCTTAGGCTCTCAGATTTTTCTCTCAACACATTCACATCACCACCATAAATGCTTGCAAGGGTGTCCCACATTTTATTTGCAGTACTGCAATCTTTGATGTCTTCAAATTTTGGATAACTTAGGGCAGACGAAATCTCCAACATTGCTTGGTTGTGCTCTTGTTTAGCTTTCATTTTCTTGGCAGTCAGAGGTGCAACAGGTGTGACATAGTCATGCTCAATGTAATACTTTGCAAAATCACCAATACCATCTAGATGCAGCTTCATCAAGCTTTTCCATGCATAAATTTTTTCCTTATTTAGCTTTGGTACCTCTTTCTTATACATCTTGATCATTTTCTTCAAGTACCTTGAAACTTGTTCTTTGTAAGCACCAACAGCTCTGATACCAATTGTTAATATGATTGAGAACAACAAAGAGGGGGGGTGAATCAATTGTTCTTAGGTCCAGATGTATAAGACAAACTTTAGACTCTTCAACAAATCAAATTAATAACCAACACCTACTTGGTCATTATTGATTGCATAACAGAAACATATAACAGTGCAGTCCACTTATCCAATAGCATCTAACTTGTAAAACACAGAAATATTTAAACCATAACATTCACACAAGTATCAACACCAGGATTTATAGTGGAAACCCAATTTGAGAAAAACCACTTTGTAACATGTTACTATTATGTTCACTCTTTTGAAGTGAGCTCGGTGAAAAGCCAACCCTGTCAAAGGTTACAAACACACTGTCAAGTGTGACCCGGTTAAAGGATTTAAACCAATCTATTAAAAATGCGCCTTGTTATAGGACTTACATACACTCCATTAGAATGCAACCTTGTTCAAAGGATTTATACCTATGACTGTTAGGTCAACCTCTGTGAAAAGGATTTTGACTGTTACAATGGTTAGAAAGTAGCAGTAATATTGATTTGAGAAACATACAACTCACTTTGCAAATATTAGATCCAATTTCGTACACATATGCTGGCTTACTGACTATGAACCTTTTCCATCTCCATCATTGATCTGCTCGGAACCCTTCAAGAATTCACAACAGTTCTCCTTTAGCCTTTTCTGCTTAGACAGTTAATAACATCAACAATACTTCCAGCATCTACTTCTTTTTAACAACCTCTCGCTTAGGTTTCCTTAATACTACCTCTATTAGGTCAATACATCTTTTGCTGCTTAATCTCCTTAGTAGATCTTAGGGTTAGGTTAGATTCATTGAATTTGTACTACATTATGTTCTTCGGCTATCCTTTTAGAAATATCTCGAATCTCTTAAAGATTTACAATAAAATGTTTTATAGTGCATTAAATGCTTTCATACAATCAATAAATAAAGTCAACACATTTTAGATAATCCAAGAATTCAATGATGTCGGCTGGAAATTTGAATTCTTCATCAAATGCAAAATACTAATGCTCGGTTAATAATGTGTTCAACTTCTCGGTCTTCTTTGGAAAGATCGGTCACCACATAAACTGTTTCCTTGGCTAACACTATCGTCCTCGGCAATTAACTAGTGTTCGGTCAACATTGATTTTACTCGGCATATACTAGCTCGATCAATATAGACAACACTCAGCTTAAACTAGATTTCTTCACTTTTGCTCGGTTAAGCCTACTAGTTTAGTCTTCATTCTTACTTAGATAAACAATACATTATCTTATCATTGTGCCATATAATCAAGTACTCATTGAAGTATCAAGATAACTCAACCTTTCCTTAGGTGCTGTTGTTACCAACCTTGCCTATCCCCTTAGCAACACTCAAATAGATATAGTACTTTCTTAATAGCAATAGTCTTACCAGTTAAGGTTTGACATCAATGACAATACAACAATTTATTCAATTGCACTTTCCAACACAGTGGATATGAGACAAGCAACTGGCAGCAATACTGGAACAAATGTTATATTAACAGTAACATGCCCGACTATGAGGGCTTCTAGGTTTTGGCCTTATACAATGAATTTATGAAATTAGAATCATAATTCGCATCCTTCTGCTTGTTCTCCTGCTGTCTCACTTCTAATCTCATGAAAAACTATCCTCTACAACATCCCAAGCTTCCAATATATAGCTTGCAAAGCCACAAGTCGGCCAGTCAAGCATTTTATTACATTATAGGTCCACTTAGGAGGAGAAACCAAAACTAAAGCTAGAAATAGAAAAACACAATGTGCCTTTACATTTAGGTCCACACATGATCCAAGAACATATCCTCCACCTCGCAAGCTCCAATTTCCCCACACGGAACCGCACAAGGCAAAATACCACATGTTTCATGCGAAACTGGCAGTAAATCGATACCCGAGGGAAATGGCGATAACTTCCAATACTGAATTAATTAGGATGTGCGATCTTAGGAGAAGGTCCAAGAATAGGTCCAAGGCATAACATTAACTTCGCAAGTCATGAAACCAACAGAAACATTGACGCTAAAACAAACACTAGATAGGTACAGGAAACATAAACTATTTTTGGTGATGCAAGATTGCTCAAGACCTGAGATGCTCCTACATTAGACACCTGGGGTTACAAAAGAACTGGTGTCCACATTAGGCACTACTCATACTCTGACCCGAATCATAAAGATCCAATTTAGCTTGTGTAATCCATGAAACATCTTCAACCAGCTTATCTTTCCACTGAACTAGGTATTCCATGTAGTCCTTTCCTCTAGTACTCTTTCTTATTCCACTGTTCATAATCTTCACAATGCTGTGTTTTTCTTTCTTCGGAAAATCCATGTTATCTTCAGTCTCATCAGGTGATTCAAAATACTCAAATATGTCCTCAATGTTGAATATAGGTGATATATCCATGTCTTCAGGCAATTCTACTTCATATGCATTTTCACTGTCAGACTTCTTTAGAATCTTATAAGGTCCAAATTTCTTCATCTTTAATTTGTTGTAGGTACCAACTGGAAATCTATTTTTCTTCAAATAAATCATGACTTCATCTCCAACTTCAAAAGATTTATGTCTCCTTCTCTTATCTTCTCTCTGCTTGTAGTTCAAATTACTGTCCTCCATATTCCTCTTAACTTCATCATGAAAAGTTCTCATGTATTTTGCAAAATGATCAGCTTCAAAACTTATCTTGGTTTCATTAGGTAATTCTCTCAACTCTGTAATTTGTTTAGGGTGAAATCTAGTAACAATCTCAAATGGTGTCTTTTTAGTACTTGTGTTCACAGAATTATTATATGAAAATTCAGCTTGCGCCAAAACCAAATCCCAAACAACAGGTTTATCTCCAACTAAATATCTCAACAAGTTTCCCAAACTTCTGTTCACAACTTCAGTCTATCCATCTGTCTGAGGGTGAAATGTAGAACTAAATTTCAACTCAGTATTCATCTTTTTTCAAAGTGTTCTCCAAAAATAACCAATAAACTTAGTATGTATGTCTGAAACAATAGATTTAGGTAAACCATGCAATCTTACCAATTCTTTGAAAAATAATTTAGCTACATGCAAGGCATCAAATGTCTTCTTACAAGGTATGAAATGTGCCATCTTTGAAAATCTGTCAACTATTACCAAAATAGAATCATTACCTCTCTGAGTTCTAGGCAATCCAAGAACAAAGTCCATACTCACATCTTCCCATGGTCTATCAGGTACAGGAAAAGGTGTATACAATCCCACATTCTGACTAATTCCTTTTTCTACTTGAAAAACTCTACAACTTCTTACCATTCTCTATACATCTCTATAAATATGCGGCCAAAAGTATCTCTCTAAAATCAATTTCACTATCTTATCAATCCCAAAATGTCTAGCAAGTCCACTACTATGCTTCTTCTTTATGATGTTTTCTGTCATGGATCCTCTCAGTATACATAACTGAACTCCCCTAAAATACATGTCTTCCTGAATGAAATAATCAGTCTACTTATCATTCCCTGTTTTCTCCTTACAAGCCTTCCAACATTCTGAAAAATCAATGTCAGTCTCATAAAAATATTTCAAATCATCAAAACCAAGTATCTCAACTTTCATCTCAGTCATAAAACTTCTTCTTCGGCTTAAGGCATCAACAACCTTATTCAACTGTCCACTCTTATGTTTCAATGAAAATGAGAAATTCTACAAGAACTCAACCCATTTCATATGTCTCTGAATCAACTTATTCGGACTTCCCAAATACTGTAAAGCTTTATGGTTAGTATACAACACAAAATATTTAGGCATCAAATAGTGTCTCCACTTCTTCAAAGCTTGAACAATAGCATAGAATTCTTGATCATAAACTGAAAATTTTCTCTAGCATCATTCAACTTTTCACTAAAGAAAGCTATAGGTCTTCCTTCTTGACTCAAAACATATCCAATTTCACTTCCACTAGCATCACATTCAACTTGAAAAACTTTACTGAAATCAGGCAAAGCAAGTGTAGGAAATTCTGCAATCTTTTGTTTCAATGTTTCAAAACTCCTATGTGCTCCATGTGTCCATTTGAAATCCTTTTTATCTCCTCTCATGGTTTCAGTCATAGCATTACAAATAGAACTGAAATTTCTCATAAACTTTCTATAGAAACTTGCCAATCCATGAAATGATCTTACCTCTCCAACATTCTCTGATGTAGGCCAATCAAGAATAGCTATTACTTTCTCAGGGTCCATCCTCAAGCCATCAGTTGAAATCACAAAACCAAGATACACAATCTCTTCTTTCATAAATGAACATTTCTTCAAGTTAATTAGTAACTTTTCTTCCTTCAGTCTCTACAATACTTGTCTGATATGCTCAAGGTGTTCTTTCTTAGTCTTACCGAATATCAAAATGTCATCAAGATATACAATTACAAACTTACCCCAGAATCTTTTCAGAACTTCATTCATCAACCTCATGAAAGTACTAGGTGCATTAGCCAAACCAAAAGGCATAACCAACCATTTATACAAACCTTCATTAGTCTTAAAAGTAGTTTTCCATTCATCCCCTTCTCTGATCCTAATATGATGATATCCACTCTTCAAATCAATCTTTGTGAAATACTTTGCTCCACTCAAACTATCCATTATGTCATCCATCATAGGCAAGGGAAATCTATACTTCACTGTGATCTTATTTATGGCTCTAGAATTAGTACACATTCTCCATTCACCATTCTTTTTAGGTGCTAACACAACAGGTATTGCACAAGGACTCAAACTTTCCCTAATCAATCCTCTTTCAAGTAATTCTTGCACCTTTCTATTCAATTCAGTCTTTTCATTTGGTGTCAACCTATGTGGTGCTTTATTAGGAAAACTAGCTCCAAGTATCAAATCCATACAATGGCTTATACTTCTCATAGGTGGTAAACCATCAGTTACATTATCAGAAATGATATCACTAAATTTAGTCAATAAAGATTCAATCTCAGGTGCATGTTCTAATTCATCTTGTTTTCCAGTTTTCCTTGGTATTAAAGCAAAAAAAATATTATGTTCCTTCATGTCTCTTGCAAATGTTTTACCATCAACCAAACATACTCTGACTATGGTACAATGGCTTTCATCAAACTTCTCTATCAAAAGCAACAATACTTGTTTCTTTCCATCCATCCAAAAAGTATATTGATTCAATCTACCATCATGCAAAGCTTTCCTATCATACTACCAAGGTCTACCCAAAAGAATATGACAACAATCCATAGGCATAATATCACACAAGATTTCATAATGATAATTCCCAATTTTGAGCTTAACAAGACATTGTTCACTTACAAGTAGTTTATGCTCCTTCTGGATCCAAGCAATGTGATAAGGTTTCAGATGTTTCAATATCTACAACTGCAATTTGCTAACCAGCTCTTCGGATGCCAGATTATCAGAACTTCCACCATCAATGATTACTTTGCAACATTTGTCAGTGATCTTACATTTGGTTCTGAATAAGCTTTTCCTCAAGATAGGTTCTTCATCAGCTTATATATTACACAAGATCCTTCTCAGCACCAAGTTCTCACCACGTTGAGGTTCATTAGCTAGTTCCTCAACTTCTTCACTAGTCAAGTTACTTCTGCTATTACTTTCCAGAGTTAGTACATTCAAAATCTCTATGTCCTTCTTCACCACATTTATAACAAGTACCTTTAAACCCAGACTTTTCTTCTCTCTTTCCATTATTGTTATTCCTAGAGTAACCAATATAGCTACCTCTAGAGTAGTTACCTCTTTTACTAGCAGGGTCATCTTTCCATCCTTTATCTTGTACTGCATTGTCATATCTTCTACTTTCTCCATAAGATCTACCTCTACTTCTTTGAAATATTCCACCTCTTCCTCTTTGTCTTTGATCATGTCTTTTTGTCAATCTTTCCTCAGCCTTCAAAGCAAATTGGTATGCTTCTTCCACACTATCAATCTTCACATAACTGATCTCATTTTGAATAGATGTCCTTAGGCCATTCAGATATCTAGCCACCTTTTCAACTTCATCATCCACATGTCTAGATTTGATATCCAATTTGTAAAATTCCTCAGTATATTCTTTCACACTCAATTCCCTTTGTCTCAAATTCTGCATTTTCCTCATCAAACTAACTTGGTAGTCAACTGGAAGAAACTTCTTCTTCATCTTTCCAAGCATCTTCATCCATGTCTTGATATTTTCTTTTCCTCTCTTTTGTCTCTCAGTTTGCAAATGATCCCACCAAAGAGATGCATGACCTTTCAACTTTGTGACTGCTATCTTAACCTTCTTATTATCAAGAGTACCTTCATACTCAAAGTATTTATCCATCTTAGAGATCCAATCCAAAAGTGCATCGGTCTCAAGTCTTCCATCATAGCAAGAAACTTCAACAACAGGTCTAGAGTTAGCCTTAGACAAAACTCTCAAGAGTCTTTCCTCATCCTATTCAACTTTAGGTTCAAGGTTAGGTGCTACTTCTTCCTCATCACTAACATCTTCAAGATGTGCGCCTCTTCTCTAGGCTATCTCTATAGCTTCAAGCCTAGTTGCAATCAGCCTCAACATATCCATGATAGCACTATCATTTCTTTTACTATGAACCATCTTGACAATCAAGTTCCAACAAGACTGTAACCTTCTACAAGTTATAGGTTAGATCTTAGATCCACCACCCTACAACCAATCTTTAAGGTTCTCCACGATCCAATCCACAAGAAGGAACTTCGCTCTGATACCACTTGACACTAGGGAAGGGAAGGTAAAGGTAGAATCAGGGTTAATTGACTCTACTTAAACCCACAACAAGACTTGCGAAGAGTTACACACGGAAGCAATATGAAAACATGCAAGAAAGTAGTAAAACATAGTGGATATGAGACAAGCAACTAGCAGCAACACTTGAACAAATATTATATTAACAATAACATGCCCGACTGTGAGGTCTTCCAAGTTTCGACCTTATACAATGAATTTATGAAATTAGAATCATAATTCGCATCCTTTAATTGTTCTTCTACTGTCTCACTTCTAATCTCACAAAAAACTATCCTCTACAACATCCTAAGCTTCCAATATATAGCTCGTAAAGCCACAAGTTGACCAATCCATTTAATTACATTATAGGTTCACTTAGGAGGAGAAACCAAAACTAAAGCTAGAAACAACAAAACACAATGCACTTTTACATTTAAGTCCACACATGATCTAAGAACATATCCTCCACCTCGCAAGCTCCAATTTCCCCACACAGAACCGCGCAAGGCAAAATACCACATGTTTCATGCAAAATTGGCAGTAAATCGACACTCGAGGGAAATGATGACAACTTCCAATTCCGAATGAATTAGGACATGCGCTCTTAGGAGAAAGTCCAAGAATAGGTCCAAGGCATAACATTAACTTCGCAAGTCATGAAACCAACAGAAACATCAGTGCTAAAACAAACACCAGACAAGTACAGGAAACATAAACTATTTTTGGTGATGCAAGATTGCTTAAGACCCAAGATGCTCCTACATCAAGAACAATCCTCACAAATCAGTACTTGCTAATGGTATGAGAATTTAAGAATTTTAGGAGGTAGAGCATAAGGGCATCAAGTCTCAAATTAGTCAATAATTCTCATTAAATCCATCACAAGATTTCTTGAATTATGCTACAGAGAGATTCTCAAATCTACTATGCTCTTGTCTCTCACATTTGCTGATCTGTTCTAAATTGATATTTCATCCCTAACTTCATCGAGTCATAAAATTCATACAACCAAAAAGCATTGAAAATTCAAAAAATTCATATGAACATTTCCAATTACAGAGAGTCCATAGCTTGGGAATTCAAAATTTAAAAGGTACATTGTACAAATTAATCTAACCAGAATGTAAACAACACCAGTATAAACCTTATCATGTATAAACTATTAAGAATACTTCTTCCTATTATGCATATTCTTTTTAGTGATGAATCAATAGTTATAATTTGAAACATGGATCAAATAAACACATAATTTTATCAAAAGATTTTTCATCCTAACTAGAGTCCTCCAAACTTTCGTATAATGTATGTGACTCTCTCCCCTTCATTCATTCTCAAGAACCCTCTGGCTCTTGCAGGTTCAAGCAAAAAATTATCATATGCATCAAGCATAGTACCCTTGCTAAGGCCAGGGATTGCTTTTAGTGTGTTATACACATCTCCTTCATTTTTCAAACCAAATGAATTATCCACTTTCAGAGGCTCTCTAAGGCTTGCACTCAGATCTCTGATCACTTCAAAAATTGAATCCAACGAACCTACCATGCTTCCCTTCTTCCTCTTTGGACTCCTTGACGATGCTAAAGGGTTGTCTTTGTCGCTTGCACTATATTGGTTCGATGTAGGTGTATCGATACCATCATCAGCCAAATCAACAACAGTCTCAAAAGATGTAGTATCGATACCATGATAAGTGGCATCTTCCTCATCATTGAGATCGACAAACTCATACATAAAATTCCCTTCTTCTGTCTCTTGAGATGTTGCAGTTGCAGTACCCTCAACTATGTCATTCCCAACAATGAAGGTTAATTCATTGTAGTATTGAAACGGCTGCCTCTTATACATTGTGGCATTTTAAAATTCCTTTCTTTGTATGATGGCATAACAATTGAATTCATTATTTGTCTTTCATTAGTAAAAAATATATATTCAACTTAAAAAGAGATTTTAAGACCATGTTACCTTCAATAACTCATCCCAAACACTATCGTCGGCATCCAAATTTGAGTTCTCTCATTCCATGCTAAACCACTTGTATTCTTCAAGTCTTTCATTATTCTATACCCTTGCTTCCAAGTTTTGAGCTTGTTCTTGAAGTTATCCTTCGATAAGTTGATTTTTAACTCTACATTGAACCTCCTTTCAATGGCGGTCCAAGCTTCTTTTTTGAAACCCCCTTCAGTTTTTTTTCCAAGTTGCACTTGCTCGTGTAGCAAGTCTAGAAACTTGCATTCCATTTCTTTGGTCTAGAAAACCTTCTTGCAAGAAGAAGTTGGATGGCTCACTTGAACGTTAGCATCCATGCTCATCAATAGATCCATGTAAGACATACCTGAGGCACACACAACAACATGAGATTTCCCACTTCTTTTGACAACACTAAATATGTCATAACACAATGTTGATGATCAAATCTAGATCTAAGTTAGGGATGAAAGACCAATTGCAATGTAAATAGATGCAAAGAGGCATATACATAGATGTAAACATTAAATATAACAACATTAAACATAACAACATTAAACATAACATGACAATATTAAATATAACATGACAACATTAAATATAACAACATTGAATATAACACAACAATACTAAATATGTCATAACGCAATGTTGATGATCAGATCTAAATCTAAGTTAGGGATGAAAGCTCAATTGCAATGTAAATAGATGCAAAGAGGCATATACATAGATGTAAACATTAAATATAACAACATTAAACATAACATGAAAATATTAAATATAACATGACAACATTAAATATAACAACATTGAATATAACAATATTGAATATAACATGACAACACTAAATATGTCATGATGACTTTAAATATAACATGACAACACTAAATATATGATAACAACACCAATATAAAATGAAGTCCTCAAATTTTAAGTAGATATATTAGTTCATAAAAATTATGAAATTTGACATTAAAGTTTAAACACTGTCATAGTAGTTATTCAACCGACTAAGATCGAGATATGTAGTCTTCCCACATCCTTCTTGCTATTTCATCTCAAAATTTCCCCCAATCATCTCTTTCATGCTGGCTCAACCCATATGTCTCAAGCATTAGTACATCTATCCGATCACGACCATCTTCCTCTTCAATTTCTACCTCAGATGGAAGGCCATCCTCTATCATAATGAAGTTGTGAAGTATGCAACATGCCAAAAAAATAGTTTTTTGTGTCATGATTTGATAAGATGTCACATGCTTCAAGATAGGAAAACGCTACTTCAAAATCTCAAATGTATGCTCTATTACATTCCTAAGCGAGGAGTGTCGATGATTAAACAACTCTTGTGGTGTATTTATTAGCTTTTCTCTTAAAAAATCCTTTAGGTGGTAGTGTGTGCACCGATAATTCACGCAAAATCCTAGTACGTTTGGATATCTGGCATTGACCAAATAATATTTACCTAAATAAAAAAATGTCATTGTTATAACTTTGTGTTATTTTTCATATGCTTCACTATATAATCATATTTTACATACCTGGGGGAACTACCAGTGGATCTGCTCTAGATAGAGCCGAAGCTAGAACACGACTATCTGTAGCAGACCCTTCCCAACCAGCAAGGATGTATTGAAACTTATAATCAAATGAACACACTCCCATAACATTCTATGACAAGTTGCCTTTTCTATCGCGATATTTAGCTTGTATGTTGACATCGACAGTGACTGGTATATGGGATCCATCAATTGCTCCCACACAGTCCTGTAATCAGAAAAATCATAATCTAATGAAAATGCGATAATAGGATTACAACTCAATCAAACAAAATTGAACCAATGGGAGATATACCTTGAAGTATGGATCAAAACGGTTCTTTCCACTGATTTCCAGAGGAGTTTTTAGACCAAGGGGTATAAAATAATCCACATGGAGCGCTAAGATAGCCCTCAAGACCTTGTGGAAGTATCGGCTTACCGTCTCTCCGGAGTGCCCAAAGTTATGGGCAATCTTACAATTCCTCAGATTGTGGCCAATGGTATGGAGGAACATGACTAATTGTTCTTCTAACGCGAGGATTTATGTATCTCTGATACTTCCTTTTTGGCTTAAAATATTGGCTAGTTGAAAGAAGGATCGTCTGCTCATGCGTATTTGGTCAAAGCAGTCCATCTCATTGGAGTTGATAATACGCTTATAAAAAGGAATTACATCTCTTTTGCGCTTATGCATATTTCATCTATCTTCTTTTGTAGACACTGCTATGGTTACGGCAAGGGCGGCAAGAACAACTACAACAATAGGAATGACTCTTCTCCTCTTGATAATCTCTCCTTGAAGTTCAATACCACCAATGAGATCCATCAATTACCTAAACATACCAACAAAAAAATCACCAAACAACATCAAAAAACACCCAACTATAATGAAAGAACTAGTAGACTACCACGCGGTTTTCCAAAAATCTATGAGGAAATTGAAGAAAATGTCAGTAATTGACTGGTTAGACAACAAACTCTAATTATTTCTGAAAATGTTAGGAATTGACTTGTGTGCCAAAGCTCTGTGATGTCTATCAAGTGTCAATCTCTGAGCTGTACTGCAGAGACCACACTGCACATATATGTATGGTTTGTGATGTTAGAATCCATGGTGGTAGTGGTAGTAACAAGAGAATGACCTCATCCTTGTGCTATGAAAGAGTTTGGCCTATGAAGTGTGTGAACATGCTCCTGCTTCTGTCACATGTAAGGTAGATGTTGCATCTCTGTGTGAGGCATATGATTTTGATAGCCACTCTGTCAACCCACTTGCTAGGAGGCATTAAAGAGCCCCTGTGACCCCATTTTATGAGTGTCCTAATGTGCAGGTCAATAATAACATAACTGCTACAACTAATAAAAAGTATATCTTTGACTGCAATGACATCTTGAATGATGATACCAGTGTTGTTGAGCATTTGGAAAATGATGATGAGGATAATGAGCATGGTAATTTGTTGCACCACATGACTGATCAGAATGGTAATGATACTGAAATGTGCTCTGTAGAAGAGGTTTCTGCTGTATCATAGTTGATTCTTGAAGCCAATAAGAACAATCTGAGAGTTATTAGTGAATCAGGGGGAGATGATGAAAAGACAGTGAAGGATAAGCTCAATTTCAAGGCCTATTTGCAAAGTATTAAGTTTATACATGATGTGGGTGATCCTTATGTGGTTTTGGAATACCTGGCCTCTAATGAAACAACACCAAGAAATTGTGTAGATGCAGTGCCCACTCTTCATATGGGGACAAACAACATGGTTCCTATTCATAGTCCTGAAGTGATTGAGCCATATGACCTGTGTAAAAATCTAAAGGTTTCACCCTCTCATAGAATTAGAGGTTAGAATTGGTGGCCATGTTTTCTCTCTTTACCACAAAATACAACCGAGTAACTTTCATTATGAAACAGAACGAGGAAATTTTGGGCAGCGCCAAAAATATTTTCTTATCCATAGTTCATCAACACATAGTTTACATTTGATATGAAGTGACTCGTGTTTCTTATTCATTTAAATTCTTCCCTTAAGAACATATATTAAATAGAAACCTGGGATATCTAATTGCTGAACATAATAACAAACACTTGTCTGATATGAAATGGTGTCGGGTTAGAAGATTTACCAAGGGGAAACTCAATGTGGGAAATCTCTTGGAGTTTGGTGTGCTGCCTCCTTATCTCAACTAGAAACCTTATCTCAACTAGAAACAGTATAAATTACAATCCATTCATTCCTATGAAACCTCCAAGAACACTGATACAATTCTCTCACAAGCTTGCCCTATAACCCAACTGAATCAAAACAACTTTTTTCACTTCTATACAGTTGTATATGCTTTCTATGATTTAGATATTGGGGGTTCATTTATGCTTCTATTTGATCAGGAAAACAATGGGAAGATATTAAACAATTTTCCATTATAACAAAATTTCCAATGCTCATATTTCACAATACAGAACATCAACTATTAGCTACCTTATTCTGCCAGAAAATGAAGATAGTGACTAAAAAGCAGTGCCATGAAAGGAAATCAATAAACATCATTCATACAAGAATGAGAAAAGGACTTAATCTGACAATGTTATTTAAAAATGAATACGGTGAATACTTGAAGATCACTGAGCATTTCCACTGTTGTATACATAAAATAATTTTTTTTCATATTGAATGGAATCTAACAAGAGTACAATTAAACAGTATCATATTTCAAAATGGATCATGAAGGATATCATCAAAGGGAGTCATCAAGAAAAACAATAGTTGTATAATGATGATACAAAGAAAACTATGAGATAAAATAGTCACTTGGAGTAGTGACAACACTAATGAATCCCATTCTAAGAAAATTTCCTTTAAAAGGAAGTAAACCCTCATCCTACATGAAAGAAAAATCATTCTCATATTCAGGGAAGAAATTGATGCATAATTTCAATCTGATTCAAAGAAGCAAAGCAGAGCTATTGTTGTTAAGAACAAATTTACCATGAGGATAGCAAGATATATAAAGAAAAAAGTGAAGCAAAGTACCCATATCAGAAAATACAAGAGGGGGGTTTCCATTTCAGAGCCACGATTTCCAGGTTATCATAAAACATAAAAAAAAACACAAGATATTAATAGAGGAATGCTAAAGGGGTTGTGTTTTATGTTTCCTTTTACACCATTAGAGATGGGTTTGTGTTAAAACTTTTAAATCCCTTATGTCTTGACAAAGCTTGAGGTAAATTATATATAAAAAAGGGGTTGTGATTTTATCATTTACCAAATACAGTTATAGAGGTTGTGGTGACATGGAAAGAAATTATTTAGTTTTGTGTTTTCTTTCAAATTGACCATATATAGTCTATTAACCAAGTATATGAACAACAACAATGTACTAATGATAAAGAATTATAGGAGCATATGAAGAACAACAATGTGATGGTGACTGAAAAAAGAAGAAAGATTGGAATTTCCAATTCCCATTCCTAAAACCCTATAGAAGAATGTGGATGTACACATTGATTGTGATCTCGATCATAGTATCAACCAAACTAGGATAAATTCTTAGAGATGGAGTGTTTATTATAAGTGTGTGTAAGGAATGTGGTGAGGAGTTACACGACATATTATGAGGTAAGATTAAAGAAAAATAAGTGGAGCGTAATAATGAAAGGGGAAGAGTGAAAAAAATGACACTCCGAGCTACCCCAGAGCCTTTGATGAGATTGATGACCCCATTGTTAGAGTTCAGGTTATGATGACAAAAGTATTTGACCTTACGTACAAGACTCTCGTGTCACAAGTAAAATTAGAGGAAAAGTCATATCATAGGGAAGATCCACAGGTTGACTGAACCATGGCTTATAGTAATCCTAGTTATGGAGTTAAGGTGGTGGATAGAAAATGGGTGGGGTGGTTTAATACTAATGACACAATAATTTGGCACTGGGCTGTCAACTATTGGAAGCATAGACACAACTCACTATCTCAATTTTGCACTAGTACAATTGGCACTTGTTTCCGACGAGCCATTGGTTGAATTTTCTACCAAGATTGGTCGAATGATTGACGAATGGTCTTGTTGCTATTTTCCTAGTTGAATTTTTGACATATCGGTGTTACCATAGAATGTTCTACGCCAATCTTGGTCAAAACTGACATTAGAAATTGGTGGATAGATTTGTCGAACATTCGACCACCATCGGTCAAAATGTTTAGCCCGACCGACTTGGATGCTAAAACCATGACGCTAAATTTTGACGAAAATGTGTCACAATTTAGAGCAATGTTGGTTGAAATATTTGGCCCGTCTGACCAGGATGCCAAAACCATGACGGTAGATTTTGACCAAAATTAGTAGAAATTTTGACAAATGTTGGTCGAAATATTTGGCCCATCCGATAAGGATGCCAAACCCACGATGCCACATTTCAACATAGAATGGTCGATATTTAGACCAAGCTTGGTCAGAGCTTTGACTACGGTTAGTCAAAATTTTGACCAAATATGGAATGTTAAAAAAAAAACCAATGAAGATAAATATCCAGATTAATCACCAGTGGCATCCTGGTCGGTGATTAGTCTAGATATTTATCTTCAGGTGTTTCTTTGCATTAATATATATCACTGCGTATTTTGTGTGATGTCCTATTCTTGAAATAAATTTTTTATAATAAATAGTAGTAAAATATAAATAACTAAATAAATTAAGGTGTCTAGCAGTTGAATTTGGTATGATTATTGTAAAATTGACATATGGTTTCAACAGTTGAATTTGGCATGATTATTGTGAAATTGACATGATTATTGTGAAATTGACACATGGTTATTGTGAAATAGGAAGATATTCAAAACTTTATTTGACTTAAAGAATTTATTATCATTTGGATGCCTTTATTTGACTTAAAGAATTAATTGTTTGATTGGTAAAATTAATATAGGAGTTCAAAGTTTGGACTGAATGGGAAAATTATGGTTGGTTCTAAAAATCTAGATACACCTATTTTCCATAATACCCTATTTGTTTCTTTTGTTGTCAACACCCAATAGTTCCATGTGTGCTTAGGAGAGAACCATCTGGGATTTCAATATGTATAAAATCAACATGGATTGCTCTTAATGGAAATAGCCCTCCAAATCCTACAAGGAAAAAAATACCAGTGTTGTACATTACTATTGTCAAAATATGTTATGCTATTTCAACCCTCATTTTACTTGAAATCCATTAAGGCAGCATGGATTTCTGCCAGTCACAAGAATGAAAATTTGCCCATCTACACATTCCAAGTGGTGAAGAAAAACATCAGCAATGAGTAAAGGTATCTGTGTTTAAATAAAGGACACCCAAGTCAAACGAACTTCCTACAAACAATTGAGCCAACATAAACATAATCCTTCATTGGGATTTTATTTATCATATGCATCATTTGTTTTGCATTTATCATGACAGTTACAAGTGGTCCTGTAGAGTTGAAACAATGAAGAGTTAAACTAATAGCCAAACTTGTAAACAAAAATACACCATATTACCAATGCAAATGCCTCAAAGTCAACAATACCTTACTGAAAAACTACAATAGGAAGAGAAAGAATGTAGGAGTTACTAAAGACAAAGAACCTGAGAAGGATAAACATTTTATTATCACCTTAGATGAGGACTACAAGAAGGATGATGAGGGAATTCGCAAGGTTGCTGATCCTGGACAAGCAATAGTTTGCCTTCAAAATGAATCAGCCTACAAGAAGTAAAATCACTCTTACCTATGCTTTCACAACAACAACTAATTCTATTTCTAGCTAGAATTTGCAAGTGAGATCTGGTTCTGAGTTAATGTCTATGTAATCTTGTCCAATCTCTTGTCCAATGATAGATTAAGTTGATATTTTGACCAACTCTTCATTTGAGTCAAGAACTACCATTGGCTCTCTATTCTAAATTCTAATAATATATGGTTCCTCATCACCCAACTTCAATTCATTTGACACAACAATCATATTGGGATCTATCAATATTCAGTTCATTTGAGACAACAATCATACTGGTCTCTTATCAGCATATGAATCCAGATTTCAATCATCCACTTTCACTCTTTTTCCAGATTGTATCATTTTGTTTTAACCTTGGATGATCATTTTCTCACGATGTCCTTAATTAGTTTTTAAGTATCTTATCAAAGTATTAAACCAGGTTTTTGACTACTCTTTTCATAACTTCCAAGACACTTTTAAATTATTAATAAAAGGCCTGGTGCAATGGCACCTAGGAACAACAAGCAAACCATGAAGACTATGGAGCAAACCATGAAGACTATGAAGGAATGGAAGATACCTAATGGCAATCAGAGGTCAAAGGAGGTCACAGGGATCCTAAATGATGAAAATTATATCAATTATAATGTGTTGGCTTCTATAATGGTTTGATGCCATGAAATGGCATTTGAATCTAAGGAATGAATTTATATCCTTGAAAGGATTGAATAAATGTAATGTGGACCATTAGTGTCCAAGGAATGTCTTAGGGTAGTTTGGAATATAGGAATGATGCCATTAAGTCTCCTAGGTGTTTAAAAACCTTTGGAGTTCTTAATTTCTATTAATAAGGTTTTAAAAGCATTTTCATAGTTTGAAATTTCAAATATTTAAAAGGTAACAGTTACATAGGAGTTTAGAGGGAAATATGATTTTGTTATGTTTTAGGCCTTAATCATTCAACTCAATGATAATAAGTTGGTTGATATGGTTATTGGAAGTTGTTATATTTGTTGAAGAAGTCTATTATACGACAATGAAGCTTGGTGTGTACGACTGAGAACATTGATTTAATAAGATACAAGTTTCCTTGAGATTATTGAGTTCTTATTGTATTTCTTCTCATGTTTTTTTGAGTAGTAATCAGTTGTGTTGATTCAGGGAATGATCTAAAGACAATAGCAAACACTATTCAATGTCTAGATAGATCTTTTTGTATCTCTGTTACCAACATTTCTCTCATTCACTGTCATAGTCTACATTACATTGCTCAGTTTTGTAAGGTTTTCTTAGAAAATGACCATCCCATGAATTCACAAGGCATGTTCTAACAAGTCTTATGTAGGAAAAGTAATGCAAAGGGTGATGACCAAGGAAGAAATTAGTGAATTAACCTTGAAAAGAGTGGGTACAATATAGCAGCGGGAGTTTGGGCTACATAGCATGGTATTTTTATGATTGGGAAGATCTAATATTGGTATGTGGATGGTGCATCAATCATCAATTTATCCTGGAAGTGTTTGGAGAGGCGAGATTGGAGAAACCCTCAAATCAAGGGTTTAGTGTAATTGAATTGGGGCTTTTGATGTTCCCTATGTGATGAGTTAAATTACTCTTGGATTTAGAGGTTTTATTATGTTTGGAGAGACTTTTTGGAGTTTGGAGTCCTGAAGTTACAAATAACTAGTAGTTTCTTTGAAAAATCACCAACTTTTTAGTGTATTTGCAGGGGTACAGTCATAGTACGATGATTTGGTCCAAAGTACCAATACCTGAGTCTTGGATATGTTTATGTATGGCCAAAAGGGTATCCATATATGTGTTTATATTTTCTAGTTTTTTGGGGAAGTGTGGAGTTTAAGAACCAAAAAGGTCACTGTAGGGCTACAAGACTGGCTCATTAGGCCTCCAGGCCAGTTTGAAGACTTTTTGCTATTGTGAGTAAGGGTTAACTCTAGAAACCATAAAACCACTTTAATATGTCATCATATACCTCAAATACATCAAATCTATCATTGGTTTGCATTTAGAGTAACCTTGGTTGGGTTGAGTTTCTTAAAGCCATTGGGTTGAGTTTCTTAAGTCCACCACCCTTTCCTCTGCATCAAGTCCCTAGTCCAATGTAGCAGATAAATGAGTATGTAAAAGATTTTTTGAGTCCTATATAAGAAGCTATTCATGTGTATATGGTTTTTATTCCTATGATGGAGTTTCTTGGCAACTATGCTTATTGGTTTGAAAATAGCCATCTCATAGAGCGACTTGAAAAATATATAGAAGGATGTAGTAGATTTGTGATTTTCTAGAGAAATATTAAAGAATGCATCTACTACCAAATTAAGTTTTCAAAAGCTTCAAACCGTTATAGGGCCAAAATCATTGTAGAGTGATCCAACCCAAGCTTACAAGGTCCAAGGTCCATTAAGGCCATGACGGAAGGTTGGATAATATTTTTCAAAAATTCATACTCAAGTATATCTTCAATACCCGAGAATACTTAGATTGAAAAGTCCTTCCTTTCTTATTTCAAGAGAGCTTTTTTTTCCTCCAAATAAATAATTCTAAAAGAAGGAAATGTTGGAGGCAAATGGTGAATCTTATTGGAGGAGACGATATTGCAAGATTTATAAAGATGACTAACAGAATGAACCAGAGAGGGGTAGTGATAATGTGGATGTGCCCAAGTTTTGAACACCCAAAACATTTAAAAATTACAAAAATCATATCATAGAATTTCAAACAATAGCATCTCAAACCATATGATTTCAAACCTTGTAATTTTCAAACTCTAAAAGAACATTCAATTAAGATCTAAAAATATTAGAGATAGAAGAGAAAAACGTAATAATTAAAAAAATAAAAATTCACTGAAACCATGAGAAGTGACCTCAACAGTTTGTAAAAATTGTAGCATTTTGTTTTTTTGAATGAGATGAGCCAAAACCAATCTCATTACAGTTGTTGTTTCAATCTATTCAATACAATAAGCAAAATCAGTGGACAACTTGCAGCAAGATTCTACACCAAAAAATTATGAAACCTATCGTAGCAGCTATTTCTAAAGTAATGCAAACCAAAATCATGTACTTGAATATTTGCGGCTCTGAAAACTCTTTGCAAGAATATGCTGGCGGACAGTCCTGCATTTATATCCCTAAGGCAATTTTTTTCCACGATTGTGGGCAAAGGACCAGCGACATTGCATCCTTGTTGTGTAAACTGGAGGGAGACAGGAAGATAGTTATGAATGAAGAATATAAGATAGGAACTGATTTAACACTTCACCTACTCAAAAACACAAACCAATGAAATAATCTAGATTAGGCCAAGAGAGGTTGACACATTCAATAAGAGAATACTTACACAAAATGAAGCCGAATCATGCCAGACAAGTTGACTATTGACCATTCTAGTTTGTTATTTGATAGTTGCCTAATAATGACACATTCAAAATGCACTTATGAGCAAAGACCTAGAACGAATGAAATTGATTAAATAATGAAGGTATGTTAGTTTGAGCTTCACTTGGTTTCAAGAATACTTTAATATTTTCTACTTAACAAGGCCAACCACGTGAAGGTGGAAGCTCATCTGGCCTCACCCCCCCTCCCCCTAACATCAATCTAAATTCCCTATTAACATCTAATTACACACTTCATACATCCTTTTATGAACTATAACATTCAATCAATATAATCACATAACATTCATTAATATGCTCTAACATTCATTAATATGCAACACTAATCAAGAATTCATTAACACATAAAAATATTCATTAACATGACATATAATTCAATATTAATACACAACATTCATAGATAATTACTTAAAACAACATTCTTTCATTATCCAACAAAGTTAATCAAACAAGTTTTATCAAAGAGCATTTTTAATAAATCATTTCTTTTTTGGGTTTTTCTTAGATTTCTTAAGGTAAAGGCTGAGAGGAGCATCAATATCTTCCTCGTGTGGTTGTGATCTCAAATTAGGATGCTTCCTCATGTCTTCAGGAGCACGAGGCTACTGTACTAAAGGGGGTTCTGCTGCAATAACAAGTAAATGGGTTAAATTCACATACTTTTTTTTACTGTTACATGTATTTCATTAACCAGTAGAACATAACATGCATTTTTCTTTACCTGAAAATGCCACATCATGTACAATAACATTTTGATCTCCTACCACCTCAACATGCTCAACATGCTCTAAAATATTCAAAAAAAGGTTACACGGCCAATTGCAATTAAAGATGTTAAATTCTATTGATAATTATGTACTTTATTTCCAATAGAAAATTAATACCTCGGCCACCACTATGATGCACATCATGGCCTTCATTATGCCCAGGTTCTATGATAGGATTTGAAAGCTATAGTGAAATGTCACCCGCATTGTTATCATGAAATAGCCAATTTATGTTCAAAATTAACTATTCAATTTGATTTACTTTTCATTTGACCAATTTACCTGTGTCTCATCTGGTGCAACAGATTCTTCGTTATGGCTTTCAGATTCTTGGCATAGGCGTGCAACCATGACTTTATAGCCTTCCTTCAAGGCTATTCTTTTGTCTTCATTCGTGGGCTCTATATTGAATTCCATGCCCTGTATTTTTTGTTTAATATCGTCACTTTTACATGAATGATTTGATTAAACGGAATTGTTTGCAACCTTACATATAAAAATTTGATATGAAATTTCAATGCTGCTACTTACAAGTTGAGAGTGAAGTTTCATATAGCCACTAGAGCCAAGTTTGTGTTGGCCAACCTTTTTTAATCTCTCTTGTGTAGCTTTTGATGTGTCTTGTAGTCTATGAAAAGTTTGAAACATGTTAGATTATATATTTACAAAGATCACTAATTAGTGCATGATTACATTCTACTTAATACTATCACGACATACCTTCTTTTGTCATCTTCTGGTTGAATTCTACTACCCTTTAGCCTTTTCTCTTTTGCATCCTCCATTATTTCATTCCACTCCATCAGTGGAATCATAGGAGGATGCTCGTACTTTGGGTTATCCTTTAGAGCCCTTCTATATTGGTCCCTCATAGTCTTTATATGTTTGGATGCTTTTTTAAGAATCATGACACCGTCAAAAGTTTTATTTCCAAAGAGGTACTCTAAAGATTTAATGAGCTGATTTTTTAAGTCAGCATCCTATTCATTCCACCTTTTTTGAAAAACAAAAATTGTTAGATATCATAACTCTAATATAGTACAATAAATGGAAGATAAGAAAAATATTGTACCAATATTATGAAGCTACGTACCTTTTACGTATGGTGGGCCCAAATAGCTTCAATGTCATTTCAAAAAGATGATCATAAAAAACATCATTTCCTACAAAAACATCATGGGATTATCAGTCCAAAATGAGTTATGTATAAGTAAACTACAATTACACTGTAAATAAGAACAATTTTAAAGCACCTGGAAGCTTTGGTACTTTTAATGGAAACATATTTTTCTTGTTCAACAATAATGTCCCCACAAATGAACCAATACTAGTAACATAGGTGGACCCAAGAAATGGTTGATCTTCATTAGTACTGGTTTGATCTATTCTTGTACCAGGTGTAGGTGTATCTATTAGTGTACAAAAGAGGTCCATGCAGTGTATAAAATTCACACAAGAAAAATAATCAATGCATGATTAGCACATAAAAAAATATAGAAAAACAAAGTTTTACCAGTTGTAGCTGGTACAGAGGAAGATGTCTGCAAGTTCCTTGTTGCGAACAATGCAGCCGCCAATAGCGGAATATTGATCGAAGGATGCATTTGCACTTCATCATGAACTGAAGAATACATTGTTAGTAAATACATTTGCAATGGATAAAGATTAAATGGGGTACTAGATGCATACCAAACCTAAGTTGATTCAATAATGCATACAAAGGTTAAATGAATGGTTAAAGGTTTAAGGATTATTTACATGAAGGTTGTGCGGCGCTACAACCCTCACCATATTGACCACGTTTCATATGTGTCAAAAACTCCTGTAAGAACACATCATATTTTAGATCATGATCCATAAGATAGTATAAAATATAAACATCTATTGAACTTTAATTATTGCTTAAGATTAATTACTGCTTACATTCATACAATTGACTCTACATATCAGTTCATCTTTGAGTGCCTTTGTCTCCTCAGTTTGTTTTGGTTCCATGACAAGGTTAAGAATTTCTTTACTATATTTATTTATAATTTGAGTAGCCATGAATACAGGGTTAGCGCTACATGTGATGTCATCTATAAATGTCACCTCAATTTCAGATCGCAATTGATCTGCTATCATTTTTTCTTTTCCCTATCAATAAGTATCAAGTTGTGACATCAATATAAATAAAATTCTATCAAAATAACTCCAAAGTCATAAAGAAAAGAACATAATAATATGACATTTGTTTCTATATAATTTATAGAATTACACTAATTAAGGTTTACCTTTGATGAAGAAGTTGTACTGTGAGGAACATCCCCACCTATATCTTGAGGTGGATCCATGTTGCCCTATGACAAAGATTAGTAATTCTTAGCAATCAACAACGAAATGAAAGTAATAAACTTACCAAAAAAATATTAATAAAATAGTAGATTGTACATTGGAGTCAATATTAATTGGAGGTATTTGGTTTAAATGTTATGCTTACCAGTCCCATGATAGGGAATTTTTTTGTACCTACATGATTCAAATTGTAATCTATCAGAAGCTCTTCCCTTGCACTTATTGATTTTATCGCACATACAAATACACGATTTCCCTCGCGTGCCTTGAATATACAATTTGGCGGCTTATTAGTTGATACAGGTCGATAACTATTTATAAAACCTACAATATTCCCTGTTGCTTTTGGCCTTCCATCAATATACATAGAGAGTGTTTTATTTTGATCATTTACTTTGCATTGTATATAATTTGCTGATAATGCATACCTACACATACTTTTTTTATATTGCACAATCCACATCCAATTATTGTAATTGTAACAAGGTCCTACATACTCCATAAACTCAACAACTTGATTATAACTGACCTTTATGCCATCCATGGAAAATAAGCCCAAACCATGTAATGAAGATGGAGCTATGCGATATATCCTTTTGTTAACAGAAAAATTAGTGTTAACTGGAGGTAATTCCTTGGGTACCCATTCTTTCTCAAGATGTGTGTACCTTAAGGGAACCTTCTTGTCACCTTTGGTCTCATTATCATAAGAACATGACCCCCACTCAATAAGGAAAAATTGCATTCGTTTATTGAATTTTCTTCTAATCTTTTGACTTATAGTTGATCTCCCTATTTTAGACCTACTAGATGTCTCACTTTTTTCTTCTATTCCCGCATTTTCCTCACTTGAGGAAGATGGATTAGACAAATACCTATTTGGTGATACCTACAATCCATGAAATGAGAGACATAGAATGATCTATATATTTTTCTGACTAAAGAAAAGGAAACCAAATAATAAATTATACCTGTCGATCCATGTCAAAGGCGTTAAATTTTCTGCATATGTAAATCATTTATCTTAAGTTAGCCAAAAATTACATGATATGTAAGCTAAAAATTACATAGAAGACAAAATTTACATGATGCAAAATATATTCCATGACATTAGAGTTCAACACATAATAACTTAATTATACAAACATACAAGTCAAACAAATGTCTATGAATAAATCAATACCTCATATGTGACATTGATCATACCTTGACATACATTTCATTGATCATGCTATTGATCATCCTCCTCATCCATGTCATCATCATGACTATCATCATCATTATCATCACCATCATCATACTTGTCACTTTGATAATCATCATCATTGTCATCATCATCATGACCAACACCACCACCATCTTCATCAACATCATCATCATCTTCATCACCATTATCATGACCATCATCGCCTTGATCAACACCATCTTCATCACCATGATCATGATCATCACCATCATCACCATCATCATCAGCATCATCGGAATCATCATCATTTTCTTCTTCTTCTTCTTCTTTTTCATTGTGTAACAGTCGTCTATGATCATCATTTACTTCATCTTCTAATTCTTTAGTATCTTCTTCTTCCATCACATTATACTTTACCGTCCTTCCTCTTGGATCATGTCTAACAAAAAATGACCAACCCAATTTATGTGGAATGACAAAGTAAAACACTGGCTCACATTAGCCTGAAAGAACATAGGGCTCATCTTCAACTGGCTCAAATGACCTTGTATTAATCATTGTAAATCCACTATCATGTTCAATAACAGTCCTATCAGGATCATTTTGATTCATTCATATCCTGTACCATTTGACAAAAAATAGAACTAATTTGAATGAATTAAAGTCGCACTCAAGTATATCATCCAAAATTCCATAGTATCAATTTTCAGATTGTTGAGGATGTATGTGTTGAAGATTTTCCAGCAAGCCAGTGTTGACTGTATGTTTGTCATTGATGACAATATATGGTAAGTAGCATTTGTGGAGGACTTATGCAATAAGCCTTGAGTATAAGTAGCATGTACATGTTATCATCATGATATCATGGACATAGAGGCTAACTGCTAGTACAGATAGTTATTCAGCAGCTTGTGTCAGCAGTGTTACTAACAGAGTTACAGGTAGTGTTCTGTGAATGATTGTCTGTATAGTTATCATGGAGCCTTGCGTGCTTGGATATGTGATGAAGACATGCTAAAGATGATAAGTTCATGGATGCAAATTCTGATGATCAGTAGAAGTAAATTTATGCAGTTTCCATTCACTAGTTGCAGTATTCTGTGTTTGATTAGAAGAGCCGAGAAAGATTTTATTGGTTCAGGAGTTGCCCCTATCATTTCGGTATGCGCCCTTGGATTAGTGATTATAGAAGAGCCAAAAATATTTGGTTAAGAGCACATGATGTGAATCAGCATAAGGAGAAAGTTACAGCTAATTTGGAAGAGCCGACAATGTGTAGCGTGCGTCTACAATTATTGATTTAGACAGGTCCCAGTTTGTGATGCATGCTTAGTAGAGCCAAAAAAATTATTATTGGATGATGTTATGGTTTCTCTAATATGATTTCAAGGTAGTTCTAACAGGCCAAATTTATTATATCATTTGGAGGAAAGATATTTATAGGCAGTCAATTTTGATTGTTAAGCAGTGGTTCAAGGTTAATTGTGAAGAGCAAAGCAGAGTGTGCGAAGTGTTGAGCCAACAACAAAAGGTCTATGTGACCAAGTAAAGAGTGTAAGCTATACATTGGAATTGATCCAGACAACAGGTCAAAGTGAAATTCACCAAGATCCAGATATAGTGTGTATCTATCATTCAAAAGGTTGTAGCCTTCACCCTTTGAGTAGTGTGCTCTCGGACAGTGCGTCCTTACCCCTAACAGGGTTAATTGTAAAAGACTCTTAACAGGGTCTGACCCTTAACCAGGTCACTGTACTAAATGCATTGTAAAGACAACTCCTAACATGGTTAAGAATCTTCTAACAAGGATCATAATACACTAGTGCAGATTATTAGTGGGTGTCAATTCCCACAGGGGTTTTTACCTATTTGGGTTTCCCCGTAACCAAAATATTGGTGTTGTGTTCAAGTGTTATTTCATTGTGTTTATGCTTTATGTTTAAGTATACTTAATTGGACAAAGAATTGAAACTAGTATATAACTGATTCACTCCCCCCTCTCAGTTATCTCTTGGGACTATTCCTAATAGTATGTCATTTCTAGATGAAATATTAGTGACTTCGAAGACTGCACTTATCCTAGAACCGCAAGTTTTCTTCGTGTCGTCTAATTTTTTAATGCAAAATTTATGGCCATGCTATTACATAGCTTTGTGGTGTTTGATCTAAAATTATTCAAATATGTCAAGATTATTTGCATTGATCCGTGAGGTTATATTAAACTTATGGGTCATGGTTAGTAAACTTATACGTAACTTTCTACCTTTTAAACCATATGCTAGATCAAGTACCATTGACGTAATATTGGGATCTCCATTATGATGAGCTTCTTTAACCAATGATGCAACACCATCCCATGTTAATGAGTGACCATTTTCTTGAGATTGTTGAATCCATACCGTCATCCAATCAAGATTGTTTACAATACACAAATGTAGTGCATCCCACTCACAACCAACTTTAAAGAAAACAAATAGACCGCTTAGAAATAACTTATATTGAAGATCTATAAGAATTAATAAACTACAATAGCATCTTATAATTACCTTTCACTTTCTTCAATCTACCTTTCCCCATCAAGCTCGAACTGTTGGAATGTTTGCCGTTGCACCAAAAGCTCGAACTGTCAACGAACGTCACAAACACCAGATTTACCCAGATCCACAGTAACTCCAAAGGAGGTGCTGACCACCAAGCTAACAATCTCCCCCTCAGCACCGACTGAGGGTTCCGCACCAACGGAATGAAGGAGACTCTCTCCCCCTCAGCACCGACCGAGGGTTCCGCACCAACGGAATAAAGGAGACCTCTTGGGATTTGAACCCGTGACCCAAGGCTCTGATACCAATTGTTGGAATGTTTGCCGTTGCACCAAAAGCTCGAACTGTCAACGAACGTCACAAACACCAGATTTACCTAGATCCACAGTAACCCCAAAGGAGGTGCTGACCACCAAGTCAATAGTACTCCCCTTCAAATTTGTTAATAGAGTTGGGATCCCAAATGCGATCTACATGGATATTTGCTGCAAACTTGGGAAGATATTCACTAATATACACCATGGTCTGGTATACCATATATCCCTCCATCATAGAACCCTCAGGATGTGCTCTTTATCGAACCAAGCCCTTTATAAATTTCAAGTGCCTCTCAACCATCCACATTGACCTAGTTTGTATAGGTCCACACAATTCAATCTCCTCAACTTGATGTATGAGGTAGTGTTCTTGAGCATTGAAAAAAGTTTGAGGTAGCCACTTTTGCATTTCACACATAAGTTGGAGAATTTTTCTCTTCCAATATTTTATATCTTTTTTATCAATTTCTTTAGATGATAACCACCTAAAAGAGATTCAACTCACAAGAACATATAAACATGATTTTAGAAAAAAATATACAATAAATTAAATAAAAAAATAAAGCAAGCCATAAATATAATATCTGTACAAGTCTAATAAATAACACTTCTAACCTCATGTATTCTCCAAAATCGTATATAACTTGTTTAACACTGTTGTCAAACTGGTGTTGGAGGGATAGAGGTAGGACGTACTGCAATAATTAAAAAATGATCTTTTCAATATATTGTAAAATAATACAATAAAAAGTACATGCAATTTTACAAATATACTATAAATAGAGAACATGACTTACCTTGACGAAGGTATGCCAATAATGTGTTTTCAACCCTGGCCCAAAATCATATTTCTTTGATACAAGACTGCTTATATTTGCAACAAATCCTGTTGGAATTTTTTTTAATGACTTCTTTTAATGCATCACTTTGCTACTTAGTTAATAACCAAGGAAGGGCACTTGTATTTATGTAGTCTTCATTTCTATTTGATTCAATGAACTTTTTCAGTGCATGATTGGATTCATGAATGTCATTACAAATTTTGACAATTTTTTCTTTGTCATGCCTTCCATCCAATATTTTCCATAGTGTCTTTGTTACATTCTTTCCAATATGCATGACATCAAACAAATGCATGATTGGGAGATCCTTGTAGTACAACAACCTACTAAATTGACTAGGATAACTTTTTATTCCTCTAGGAAGTTGGTCATTGAAGCCTTAACGACCTTCATGAGCATCAATAACATCATTAGTAAATAAAAGACAATATCAAAATATAAATTTTAAAAAAAAATCATCAGATGGAATGACATTACCTCGACGATTTAGTCTATTGTATTCCAACTTCCATAGACGAGGTTTCATTCTTTGTGGCTTTGATGTTGTCTCTTCTTTCCCATTACAAAGATGTTTTTTGATAATTTGATACTTATGATTATTGTGGAGAAAGTGCCTAAACTCATCGAACACCTGCTTTCCTAAACTTCTTGCATCATGAGATTTCATCTTCAGACCACGAACTGGACACGCAAATTTACCCTTTGTTTAAAGACCTAAAAGATACTGTACAATTATCATGTGCAACTTAAACAATGTACATCAATAATGTGTAAGCACTATAACATACCAAAAATACGTGACCTTAAAAATATATAACATATTGCAAAAATGAGTTAGCCTAGGGGCATCATGTATTGTCCATACAAGCATTGCATGAAATTTAAATTGTCTTTGTCCTATTGGTCTAGAGATGTCATACATAGTGACCCCATTCCATAACTTCAACAACTCATCAATAAGGGGCTCAATATACACATTCATATATTTAACTTGGTACTTACCTAGTTGAATGAATAAAAATATTACATAATTATTATGACCATCTTGATGCGGTGTTTATAAATTAATTTACATAACTATTAAATGAAAAAATATCTGGTACAATCATTGACAACATTATGTGCTCCCTCTTTATGGACATCCAAGGAGGAATGTTATTGTTAATAACAAAAACATGCCACACTAAGTAAACAGATCTCATATCTCTAAATGGATTGACACTGTCCACTACTAATGAAAGCTTGAGATTATGAGGTTCTTCTTTAAAGTGTGTCCATGTTGTTTCTATGTATTTAAATGTAGAACCATCCGCATGCATTCACATAATGTCATCTTGACTTCTATTGTGTGCATGATAATCCATAAATTGTGCCAAGCTAGTGCACCTGAATAATCATTGAAGACGTGGAATAATGGGAATGTACCGACGAACCTTGTGAGACACCTTTTTTGTTATTTGATCTGACTGATATCTACTAATATGACAATAAGGGAATTCTATTGCAAATTTATTTTGTTTAGGATATAGAATGTGATCATTGGAACATGCATGTATTGTGTGATACTTCATTCCAATTTGATTCATAATGGTAGATAATTCTCAGTATGAATGAGACAAAATGTTTGATGGTGGTAACAAAAACTCACCTATCAACCTAGAAAAATAAATGAATTGTTAATATAATGAATAATAATGGTATGCTAACATTGAAGATGAAAAAATGGCATACCTTAGCATACGTGACATTGCTACATTCAATAAACCATTCATAACCTTCAAGTTCACTGACAACACTATAGCGGAGAGAAGAGTTGTTTAGGAGCCTTGGTATAGGGGCTCGTATGCCTTCTCAAGTATAGGTATATCAAGACCATCTTCATCATCATTATTAGATGCACTAGTACCATCATCATGATCATCTTGATCAGCTACGCCAATACCATCTTCTTCAATCATGTCCTCTGGCACATTATCAACTACGCCAATACTATCATCTTCAATTGTGTTCTCTGCCATAGGATCATCTTCTTCCATGGGAGCGTTATCATTAGGTTGGATATTCACACCTCCATGTTCCTCTGGTTAGAAAGCCACATTCACCAATCGACGAAAATCATGCCCCCCTTCAATGTGACCATGTTGCCTACAATGACTCTAGGCTGTTGTGATTAGAATTCTTCTATTCTTTAAGCCCTTACACTTTTTGCAAGGACAATTATATTTATCAAATTTTCTTTGGAATTGAGACCACAATCTAGCAATTGTCTCGTTATTTTGTTCTGGGTTCATATTGCCAAGTGTGGACTTTCTTCACATGAAATTATTCAGGCTATAAATATACAAAATTTAAACATACAAGCATTAGTAGTATCTTGTATATAATAAAAAATAATAAAATATTACAAGATTATACAAGATTTAAAAATACACACACAAATCATGCTCACTAGACCGTGAAATATTCAAATCACTCAGGAACTCTTAAATATAAAATGTACCGTTGACCAAATTTTTAAAAAAGAAAATATAACAGATTTTGTGAAATTTTCACCATATGTTCTTCATGATCTATTCACTTATTGGTTGGTTTGCATGACAGTGTAGAAGGTTTTCCTATCAGAGCGGGAAGATTCTTTTGGGAAGAAGAGGATAAAGGGAACAAGGATTTATGATGACGGGGATAGAGGAGAAGATCTCAGAGGTTGCTGAGGCAATGGGTGAATACATGGATCACCCATTGGCAAAAATAGGCTAGTAAGGTGGTGCAAGGGCACCTAGGATCAAAAAACAAGGCATGAAGACAACTAGTGCAATCATGAAGCCACTTGGTGTGACATCATGTCTAAAAAATACCTGAATATGGAAAGGTTCTACCACTACTTTAGTATGTAGGGGCTCCCTAGTAGGTCTAGGATATAGAATATCATCCTTGATGGTGGAACCATATTATAGCAAAGCTTGAAATGGGGAGTTGGAGATGGCTAGATGATCATTCATTCTTGGGATGATACCTAGATGGACAATTCACCCTTATCCTCTCAAATAGTCTACCAAGATCTCTGTGAAGTTTCCAAATGTTTCTTTGGTTTTTGGGTGGCTAACTACATTGATCAATCGAGATCCTAGAAAAGTATTTTGATTTTCTACTAGGGCCATGTTACCATGGTTTTAAATGTAGCCAAATTTTAAAAATTTTCACTATGTCAAAAAAAGGTTGCTTGTAGAATCGTGGTCCCTATGTAATTATTTATATTTTCTAGGGTCTTCATGTATCAAACTTCCAAAATCTTATCATTTTCAGTTACAATCAAGCAATAAAATGTCAAGCTTTCATCTTAAAAATGACCAATCAATTGACAAAGTTTAGCCAGTTTTAAGTTTTCAAGGTCTCCGTTTGTCTTCCAGCTCCATCCTGCATTTCAAATTTTTGAAATCAGATGTCTGAGTAAAAAGTTATAAAAGGTTAATTGGAGCCCCAAAAATATGCATTTTTAATTGATTCAATAACCCAAAAAGTTAAAGAGTTTAATGAATCGTCCAAAAACATGTATTTCTCATTGATTCATTAACCCCTTTTAATTTCAAAATTAAAATATAAATATGAATAAGAAAAGAGGTTAATGAGAGTGTTTCAAAAAGGTAAATTGAGAATATTTCTTATCTTGGACAAGTTAAGCAATCCCTAAAAAATTATGTGTTTATGATGGATTCATTAACCATCCAATGTTATAATTAACTTTTGGATGCAAATTGGAAACATTCAAGATGATGTACGGGGAAGTATGGAGCCAAGTTAATGCTATACACAGGAATAAATCTAGAATCATGGCAGTATGTGATCTTTCCAACATAGTGAAAGCTAAGGATATGCTAAGCTTAGGAAAGTAGTTGATAGTTTCAAAATTAGTGCACAAAAAAAGGATTTTAGATTCATGATTTCAAATATGATCCAAAAACCCAATAAAGGAGGAGAGAGGAGATGGAACACATATTGAATGATCAAGAGACCACTAGGGGTACTCTGCAACAATGGTGCCATGTTAGCTATGGAGAGGTTTTCGGCTTTTCAAACAAATGATTACTAGCTTTGCACAAAATTGATTTGTTAAAGAGGCTTTCAAACTTTCAAACAAATGTAGATTAGAGAGCATACACATGAATTGTTTGATATATTTCCTCATGCAAATTCCATCTCAAGGAACACAATGAAATGATCACCCAATATAAGTATAAAGGGTACATGAATTCTATTAGGTTTCATAGTTGCAACTATCCTATTAGACATGCACGCAAAGTAGGGAAGTATAGAAAAGTCACCATAATTATTTGACAACATGTCACAAATACATGTTTTCTTATACATTGCAATTATTGTATGCTCAGATTATTGGATAAAGTACTTCAAAAGAGATGTTGATTCAAGGATTGAAACAAATTAATTCCAAGGATTTGTACAACCAGCTTTAGATATCTTGAGCTAATGGAATTGGCAGGTGTAATTATAAATTCTACAACCTATGCTAGAAATCTCCTAGCGCAGGTGAAGGGTCATTTGAAATGGATCAAAACAATGTGGTCTCATTGATACTAAAGTTACAAGACATACATGTTATAGATTTATTGAAAAGGTTTTAGAATATTTTAAAAAGATTGCAATGAGCAGCACAATGTCAGATCATTTACCGCCATCCTCCTTGTCCATGCCAAATGGGAGCTTCAAAACATAATATAGACATGCATCAGAGCATGGTTGGAAGTAGAAATTTATCACATCTTGTGGACATCCATCAAACCCCATTGAGGAGACATTTTGTCAAATATATGGTTGCAGATCATATAAAGATGCATGTGAAAAGTGGAATCAAATACAATGCACCCAATGCTTGTTGAAATGTCTCAAATCAATGTCTTCTCATGGAAGCCATAGTATGAAGGTTTATATGTATCTTTTGGAAGACATAGTACAATAAAGAAGCCTGGTGTACAGATGAAACATGAAATCAAATAAAAGACAAATTTTTCTAATTGAAATCAGTGATCTTAAAGGTGTCAAAGTCTTGTTTTGGTTTTTCCTTTTCATTATGCAATAAGGAATAGTTTTCAAACATTCATATTCACTCATTGAATGCTTTGGAGGCTTTTATCTTGACTGTCCCAAGAGTTAACCAGTCACTGTGATTCCTTGAAGTATTTAAACCTTTTCATTTTGGGCACTTAGGGTGTGGATTCAAATGTAAATCTTATTTGGTTCATGTTTAGTAGGAACCAACAAAGTATTTGGAAACAATATTATTTGTTTGGATCAGTTTGAGAGTCACATAGCATGACTGTACCCTCACTTATTGTGACATAGACTAGTTTATTTAGGTTTCTCTCTTTGTTAATGTGTTTTTGAAAGGATTTTTATATAATAAATATTACTTCTATAAAATAAAATGAATGATAAATACTACATATTCTTAGATAAAACATCTATAGCCTAGGGATTTGTAGAAATCACCTTCTCCTGCAACTCACAACCATAATATTAGTTCTAACCTAGCCAAGATTACATTCAATCAAACATATATGTTTTTTAAAAAAATTGATCATACCGTAGGTTAAGGTAAGGAAATCCTTACAGGCGGTCCTCCTTTTACACCAAATAACAGTGGCAACCCTCGCAGTCGGTCCTGCTTTTACACCAAAATAACAGTGGCAACTCTCGTAGGCGGTCCTCCTTTTACACCAAATAACAGTGGCAACCCTTGCAGGAGGTCCTCCTTTTACACCAAATAATAGTGGAAACCCTTGATGCAAGCCGTCCTCCTTTTACACCAAATAATAGTGGAAACCCTCGCAGGCGGTCCTCCTTCGCGTGCTGCAAGCTTGATCTAATAATGAAATGAGATATGAAATCTTTTAAAAAAAAAGTTATGCTAGTGTTGGTCGAAATTTTGACCTACACAGTATTGGTCAAAATTTCGACTAACACGGGTATGGATTAAAAAAAATGAAAATTTTCCTACTATAATACGACCAACCTAAAGCTTTTTATTTGATGGTCAAAAATTTTGGTAGAAAAATAAAGTCAAATATACTAGTGTTGAGATCTTAGTCCTCTATGTTGTTTACTACATCCATGATCCAACATTGAAATCGTGGAAAGACAGGTCCCGATGACATGAGGAAATAAATGTTTCAAGTTGATTTGGAACATTATCTTAAAATACAAATGAAATTTTTGACTCTACCAACAAACTCGAGTAGAGCTCTGCAAGCGATTTCTCCCACTACGCCCTAAATCGACTGCATAAAGCCTAACCACTGAAAAGGTTGGATCGTTCTTATTCAAAAGCTTGTTGCTTTCTAGAAACATATTTTTTAACCCAGAGGTACCTCTGCTTTCTAATAACATTGTAAGATCAATCAAACCACTAAATCAAAAAAGCTTAAAGTATTGAATGATACCGCTGACAACCATTAACAATTAAGACTATCTGCATTAAAATGTAAAACAGATCAGAGTTCGAAGTTCAAAATAAATCTTTAAGTATCTAGAAAATATAACATAGAAAAATAGTCAGCTGCGCTATGACTCTGCAATTACCGCAAATACAACATAGGGTGATTAATAACCCTAAATTCTAAAATACAAATAAAAATGTAGGAAAACCCAAACCTTGCATCCACTGTTTCGAAAAACAAAAACAAAAAATCATTTTCTCTAAGAAAAAATAAAAATTGCCTTGCATTTTTATTACTAACGTGTAATCGATTGTATAGGTTCCTAAATTAAGCTCTCTGTAATGCGATTCACAGACTCTAGATTAACCCTATGCGTCGACAGATCAACAAGAGTCAACAACTCAAGAACTTGTTACTTTCAAAAGTGTATTATCAATAGAGGCAACCACAATGTTAAAGGCTGCCGACTACAATTACATAACTTGAGTAGAGACTAAGAGCAAAAGATTTTTCCTTCTGAAAAAAACCAAAAAATACACTTTTAAGACTGATAATTATCAGCCATAAAAGGACGAAAAAATGTAAAGAACACTAGAGAGATAGAAATGTAACAGAGAAGCAAAGCTTGCAAATCACATAAAATGAAGGGCAAGGATTAGACTCTGTCAAATGTTTGTGTGCGAGTAGACATTGATCCAATGGTTTGTGAAATATGGAAGCCAAATGATATCTATGCAGGCCTTACTCGCTTAACTATAATAAATCCCCATTGCCTCACCAAGTCGAGATCATTATTCCAGCACTCCCCTAGACCAGAATCGCCAGTATTTCTTTGGATTTTTAGTTAGGTTTTGGTTTCAAGCCTTCTCTTAAATGTGATGTGCTCTTTAGATGTATTCTATGGAGTCTCTCTTAAAAAGAAGAATTTAGCAAAGGAACCAAGAAACCAATGTATGAATACTGTAAAAGAATGAGATTGGTAGCACACATTTCTTTCCTCAGGGAAAATGCAATATTGATGATAAAGAACTTTAGACCTAGTATATGAACAACAACAATGTACTGATGATAAAGAACTTTAAAAAGAAGAACTTTAGTTGTTAACCGAGTAAAGGAACCAAGAAACCAATCATGTATAAACTGGTTGTCAAAGATTCAAATGATGAAGGCATTGTTGAACTTGTTATTGGTACCTTTATATTCACTGCCATGAAAATGGAAGCAACAAAAGTGTCCAGACTTACCAGACAAATGTGTGGCCGCAGACAACGAAGCTCCCATGCAAACGCTGAGAAATAATAGTCTGCTACGAATGATGTTATGTCACTTTATAGAGTGCGAACGATGATAATGAAAATGCGAACGGTCAAAATGCCCTAGTAGACCTCAAAAATAATTATCATTTGCATGCATAGCCAATGGAATTTAAAAAATTGGCATTTGAAAAGTGGAATTTGGTGGTCAAATTTTAATTCCACCTTTTCAAGTGGAAGATAAAATGTCCATTTTGTGGGTAAAATTGGAATTTCAAAATTCCAATTTCATTTTTTTGGATGGACACAAACATGGAATTGACATTATCCAAAAATCTAATTCTGGAATATCCAGTCTAATTACAGAACCCAAACGGGCCCTTAAGCTAAAATATGGGGTGACTTGTCCTTTAGTTTTACCCCGCATTTCCACCTACCTATCATATGCAATCATATGCTCTTTTCATGTATTTCCCAGTGGACATGGAGGGAAAAACATTTTATATAAACATTTGCTTTTCAATTTATTTGGGCAGGAAGGGCCCCGTGAATCCACTCACTAAGAGGTAATTTATTGAATTTTGCTTAGCAATTACACAGAAAGAAGCCTTCAGTGAGATTTTTTAGAAGGATTAAAATAAAAAGACCACCTTCATATTGCCAATTTTCTTAATATATTTAATAATGCTTAAAACATTATTATATAGAATATTTAGGTTAAAAATTATTTCAGCCTCTTAGCCTATAAATTTGGACACCCATATAGCTATAAGAAGATTATAAACATGATTCAGTCAAATTTAGAATTTTCTTATATCCCCAAATCTAATATGTTTATTATTATTTACATCATAAAGATTTAAATAGTAAAATATTAATCCTTTTAATTTTGCAACTGTGATTTGATGAGGTAAGCCAGGTCCCCAACTGGGCTTGGCTAAAAAAAAATCATTTTCGTTCAACAACTTCTGAAAATATTTCTGGATAACTCCATCATGCATCTAGATTTAAATTGTGAAATACACAATCACTAGAAGTTGATTTATAACCTTTCTGCAAGGTACCCAAAACAAGCAAGTAGCCTCCAAAACTGATCTAAAAAATTGACCAAAACATGTTGTGAGACCCTGTCAACTAGAAAACACATAGGTTGATATGTCTATAATCACCCTACAAAATGGTTCTAAATGACTCTTCTTGAGGTAAAATATATCAATCATAAAAGTCACCCCTTTCATTTTTCTGCATCTTGACATGTTAGAACACAATAAAGTGCATTTTATATGTGGCTGGTAAAAATACTAAACGAACTCTTAGGGGTCTTAAAATTTGAGATAATGACAGTATGGAGAAACAAATGGTTTCACTTGGACACCAATGATTCTCAACTTACAACTCTCTGAAAATGGCTATTTGGAAAATGCAATTTTGTTAACACTGAAAACCTGAATAAATTGCATTTGGATTGGGCTTGGAAAACCTAGCAAATGAACTCCTAATGGTTTGAGAATGTGCATATGAGTTCACCCCCATGTTGCCATTATAGAACCATAATTAGATTATCCTGACAATAAAATGAGTCATTATTATTTATTCTCGAAGTAGGCCAACTAATAACTTTGACATTGCACACTTAGTGAATCTATATAAATTGTTTTTGCTTTTGACTTGGCAAATAGGTCAAATGAATTCAACGGGGCCTCAAAATGAATATAGGGGTTATTTCTCATGTGCACAATATAGGATAATGATTATTTGGTCACTAAAAAACAACTAGGTGTGAAATAAAAGCCTCCAAAGTGGGCTACTTCCTTATTTTTGAAAATGTGTGAAATGCAGATTGTAAAAGCCCTTCAACTAGGTGCATAAAAAATAAATCAAAACTAAGTGTAGAGGGATACAAAATGGTATTTATGTTGTTTGATAGGAGTTGAAAACATATCCAAAGTGGCTTCCCATTGTAACCAACTAATATCAACTTATTCACTATCAAGGTGGGGCTCTTCAACTAGTATTCAAGGTTGTCTTTTCTAGCCTTAGTCAAAATTTCAACATGGTACTTTCCAAAATTTGAGAGTACCAATAGTGACTCTTATTGGGGATACATGCCCCATATGGGCATGGAAATGATTCAAATATCTAGATGATCAAACCATATTCCCCATTACTCCATTGGGAAGAAAAGTCAACTTATCTCTACCCCCTACTGCGAATGCAAAAGGCTTGAATAAATTGTGTTTTCTTTTGGATTGGAAAATTGGTCAAATGGATTAATTGGGGTTTGAAAATGTAAATGTGGTTTATCTACCATGCCTATAATATAGAGAAATCACTCTTTTAGACATATGGTCAACTGTGCATGAGATATATGTTGTCAAAGTGGGCCTCTTGGATTTTTTGGGGAAATGCAGAATGAAGATTTGTATTAACCCCCTTAAACTAGTTGCATTAAAACCTTGTCAAATTTGAGTGTAGAGAGATATAGATTGCTATTAATATTGTCTGATAGGAGTTGGACACATTCATGAATCCTTTTCTCATAATATTCATTAGGCAACAAACTTATTATCTCCCAAAGTGAGCTACTTAGAACATGTAATGCCCCGCTAGGGAACCCAGGAGAAATTAACCTAAACAGGCTACTAAGTTTACTGAATAATTTTTTTTCTTAAGAGTTTACAACAACAAAAATGTTTAACAATATGGAAGAAATACAATATATTTACAAGTCATACATATAAGTATAACTCAAACATAGATTACAAATCTCAAGGGTTCCTTGATGTAGATTACACAATATCAATTAAACCACTTAATGTAACAACCATACATTAAAAGCTCTCCTGAAAATCTCTCCCAAGCCTTTGTTGGAATCGGTTATTCCAAGGTCTTTTGATGGTGGCTCTATGGTTGGTGCTTCTGCCAGCCCTATTGGGGTGGTTGTGGAAAATGTTGCTTTTGGCTCTCTTGCTAGGAGCATTTCTGGCCCTGTTGTTGTTGTTGTTCCTGCTAGCGCTACTATGCAGGGCTTCACCTCTCCTTTGCTGATGGATCATAGTTTTTCTGCTAGTTGCTTAGTGGATTTTTTTTCTGCCAGCCCTGCTGGTGTGATTACTATTGTGGTTTATGGTGCTTCTGACTCTCTTGCTGGAAGTATTGCATGCCCTATTTCTGAGGTTTCTTTTCTTGTCAGCTCTATTGGTTTGTTGATTTCTATTGGAAATGGTATTGTTCCTCTTACTGGGGGCTGTTCAGATTTGATGTTGGGGGCTATTTCCCTGAATTCGGTGTGCTGGTAGAAGGAGGCAGTGAAAGTTGAAGATGGATGGATAACTGTTAAAGGTAAACATTCAAAGAAATCCTCATCTTTGTTTGATATGACCCTCATATCTCATTAAAAGGGGACTTAGCCTTGCTGTTAGCCTCTTTGGACTGCGATTTTCATTGATTATTCTTATATAATGTTCTCATTTTGGGTTTCCTTCCTTTTCTTGGATGGATTGTTTCTTGAGGTGTCTAGGCTTATGTTTTGGCTGGACTGTTGTTTTCCTGAAACTCCTATAGTTTTATCCTAAGTTGCAGCATTGTAAAGGGTTTTAGGGCCCCTTCAAAACCTATTGTTACCTTAATAAAAAACAACCATACAATGTCTCCACATAATGTAAATAAGTACAATATCATATACGTGAAATCTTGATACAACCAAATGTGTGTGTGAATTTTGTACCTAGCTATAGACACAACACTTCAGTAAAACATTAGAGGTTAGCAAAAATCAAAATATGCAACTAAGAACAATATAGCTAACCAGGCAATTTACTGCCTTCTAGTAGGTGCAAGTATGGTATTCTCAGATTAGATCAAGATCAGTGACAATGCAACTCGTAAAAAAAGGATTTAAATGATGAAAGCAATAAAATATGAATGCAAATTAATCTATTTTTTAATTTATTTTTGATGTAATAAGATGAGAAAAACTGATAATAAATTAATCTATATGGATTGAAATGATATGCAAATTAAGCTAACAATGATATGAAATATGAAACTAGAATGAATTGAAAACAAGATTGATCTCACAACACACTGATTCACAAGAAGCTTGATGTTTCCTCTGATGTCAATTCGCTAGAGTAAGTATGCAAATTCTATGGATTATTTGTAAAGAGCTGAGCCTTGATTTTATAGAAATCCAGGGCTTGAGGGTGCATGGAAAAAGTCATAAATCACTCTTGATGAACTCAAGTTGATTTTTGAGTTAATAAGAAATTATAAATAGATAACTCATAAAATCATGCAAAATCATGCAAAAACAACTTTTTAACTCAAATCCTCTGGGAAGAAGAAGGTTGTGAAAAGGGTTTTCATATCCTCTGATGAGGGTGCTTCTTCCCAGGGAAAGAGTGATTAGGAAAACTGTGTGGATAACAACCTTGCTGTGGAGGAGAGTGGGGGTACAGGTAAAGATGTCTGGGTTGAGGAAAAATTTCTACAAGAGGTTGCACATGAGGTGACTAATATAGAGAAAGATGGGTACGAGAAGGACAAGGCCAACTTGGAGAAGGAGAAGGTGGAGAATCCTAAGGAGAACATGGAGGAAGAGAATAGGGGTCCTAAGATTAACGAGGGGAGGAATAAGGATTTTGAGAATTTGGGGTGCTTGGCCTTCTTATCTACCCTTAGCATAATGAAAAATGATATCACTGTGATGAAGACCAACATCCACCAGCTGTAAAAAGAGACGGGGGTTCCTAAAAGGATGAACCTGGGGGAGAAAACCATGGGCTAGAAAATTGATGAGCTCACTAACATTGTCACTAGAGTTGAGAATGTTGCTTCCTTCAATGACAGACTCTCTGCCCTCGAGGAGAATATTCAAAGCAGTAATGTTATAACCAAGAAAGTTGAGACTATGGAAAAGAGAATTGACAAGTTGGAGAAGACTGTGGGGAATATTGCAAAATAGAGTTTTGCTGTCCTCAAGGCTTCAAATGAGCACGTGAAGATCCTAGTTGACAAGTTTGATAATGGGAAAGGGAACCAAGAGATCATAGAGACTAAAGAGGATCAGGGGCTCAGTAGGCGTACGAGATCCAGGTTCAAGAAGATGGAGAATGACAACAAGAATGACATGGAAGATCTGAAGTTGTCTGCTGCAAACATGCAGATTCTTGCTAATCAGGCTATAGAACTAATGAAATGTGTTTAGACAGTATCTTGCTGTCTTGCTTTCCTTTTTGTTGTCCTTTGTCTTTTGGCTGTTCTTTATGTTTAAGGACTCGGTTGTGTTGTGTTTTTTGGTGTTGTTGCACTTGCCCTCTTGGAGCTTAAATGTTTTATCTTTTATCCTTATGTAAAAGGTTTCAGGTCCTTTCAAAACCTATTTTTACGTAATCAAAACTTTTTAACTCAAATCAGAAGTTTAAATCAACTTTGAACTCAAAATAGATGTTGAGTTTCGAAAAGATAACAACTTGAATTGATTTTCTGATTTAAAGTTTAACTGCTCTTTGAATGTGCACAAATAATCATGAATTAATTAAATAAATAAAGTGATTTATCTTCAACTTAACTAATTTTAAATTTAAAAATAACTGATTTGTGAGTTAATCAATTATTTTAATCAAATTTTTATTCTAAACTATATTATTAAATATTGACAACTTGGATTTAATCAATTAAATAAATATTGAATCAATTATTCGTAGGAGATTTGATTTATTGTCAAAATTAAATAATATAATTAGGAATAAATATAATTAAATTCAATTAAATAATTAAGTGGCACAATTAAATTAATTAATCAAATATTCAACATATTCAATTAATTAACTTTAGGATAAATATGATTTATTGCCAAATAATATTTAAAATATATTTAAAATAACTGATTTATGGGTTAATCAATTATTTTAATCAAATTTTATTCCAAAACTATATTATTAAATTTGACAATTTAATTTAATCAATTAAATAAGAATTCAACTGATTATTTTTAGCAAATTTGATTTATTGTCAAATAAAACAATATTAATTAGGAATACATAGAATTAAATCTAATTAAATAATTAAGTGGCAGTATTAATCTAATTAATTAAATATTCATCATATTTAATTAATCAAATTTAGGATAAATGAGATTTATCGCCAAATAATTATTAAATTAAAGATAATTAAATTAGGATAAAATATGAATATTTCAAGGAATATTCTCTGATGCAGAATTAAGATAAAATCAATTAGGATTTTGATGACTTGATGTGCAGATGTGCCTTAGGTTAGGACTTTTGTGTCGATTTCGATTGATTTGTTGATTTAAGAGGTTAATGAACCTATAGCCTATTTTTGGGGTATTACATTTTGCCCCTCTTTGAATCACTGTGCGAAGCGTAGTGGTTCAAAGAATCGTCTGTGTATGATAAAGATGTTGAGGTTGATTTGAAAGGTTTGAAAGATTAACCAATTCCAAGACAAAAACCAATTGAAAGATTTAAAGATTCAAGATTTGAGATTTTAGGTCTTGAATGACCAGAGATAACGTCAACTATAGCAACAATGAACCGATGATTATGAAAAAGTGCCAAAACACCTGATTTTGAACCTTATGATTGTGAAGAAGTGAGTAACTGATTCCAGACTTCAATGTCCTTGTATGAATCATATTGGTATCACATCCTGAACCCATCAGTTATGAAGAACCAAGGAAATAACACTAATGAACCGATAGTTACGAAAAGCTGATACAGTTTACAAGATAGATTTGGATACTAGATGAATCTGATATGCCCCAAGAGATGATAGATTTGCCCCAAGCAATGAGGACTTTAGATGAATCAGCAACTAGACGTGGTTGTTGTCTTGATTATTGAGGAAAGATTGATTAACAGAATTGAGTTACAGACTTTTAATGATGTGCAAGGGTATGTGTAGGATCATGGTATGCCAAAAAGTGGCGATGTGAAAAAAACTTATTTTCACTCGTCCAAAAGCGCACAAATAGATTTGCTAACTTTTTGGTAGGCCTGGGTGTCAGTATACCTGGCCAAACCAAAAGCCAAACCTGAAGGCATTATTAGATATCTGATAATATCGGATATCTGATATTTGCCAATGATTATAAATCACTGTACCCAGCCGCGTTCAACATTTTTTCATTGCAAAAATGTTGAATGCAACTAGGTTTCAGATATCCGGTCTCATATCTCCTATCTGATTTCTTCCAAATTGCCCAAGTAAGTTTAGCTTCTATTTTTTTATTATTTTTATTATTTTTTGTTATTTTTAAATATAAATACATAGTTTTTTATATAAAAATTAGGGTAGCAATGAGTTTTTGTATTGTTTTTTAAAATTCATTGTAATTATCTATTTTTTTTTCATTGCTATCAAACATGGAATTAGAAAACCCTCGTAATGATCCCGCAAACAATCCAAACCCACCTCCCAACAATCCCCCACCTCCAGCAGACATACCTGTCACAAACCCTCATTGTTTAGAAGATCGAATAGGAGATAATCTAAATGAACTTAGAGGATTGGAAACTGAATATGCCAATATCCCCACATTGCACCCCATGTTTACGACATTGAACACAATAATTGAAAACATGGAGAAACTGACAGAGCAACATAATGTTGCACTTCTTTGGCATGATTCCATGCATGCCTAGTTTGACGATGGGCTTGATTATGATGAAGTCATGAACCTAAATATAACAAAACATGACATAGCTAATCTTTTTGTGGATCCTAAAACCAGTCTAAAAGCAGACCCTAAAAAAACCAAGTTGTCAATTAAATGGTGCACAAATAGTGTAATACGTGACAACTTTTGGTACCGTTGGTGGATGGTTTTTGATAGACCACCTCACAAGAATTTGGATGTCCCATTTTATTTTCTTAGAAAATTGTATGCTGAATTTGTTCTTGGTCACAAGGTGGACTATTGGAGTATGAGACAGAACCAGGGTATAGGTTTAGGTGCTCCGCAAGATAGGCCATCGTCACAACGGGTGAAATCTCACACATATGTCCCCCCTCCCAAGATTTCACCACCTCCCACACTACAACATCCAAACATTATTATTGAGGCCAGCTCATAGACTATTCAAGCCATTTGCGCGTTGAGTGATCTACTAGTTACGCAAAGCACAACATTTTTACCTCCTTGTCCTGATGCTTCTAGCGCTTCCACAAGCTCACATGTTTGTGTGGCCCACACTTGCGTTATATGAAAGAATATTTGTCCTGGTCCCCTGACTGATAGTGATACATATAGTTTCGGCTTCGATGGGGAAAACTCTACATAGCACACTACAGGCACTAAAGTAGCTCATGCAGATGTGCATCAGGAGCCTACAGTGCCATGGACTCCCACTGTTATGGTAAGGGTAAACTGTTCATTTTTTACATTGTTTTTAAATTTTATTGTTCGTATTTTTAGTAGAATTTTCTTATAATAATTTCCCACTTATGTCTTTTTATGTGTTACATTTATGTTCAATTGATGACAGAGGAGGAGCTGGCATAGGTGGAGGGGTCCACGCTTTCGGCCATATCATTTGGTCTTGACTCTTCCATGGTACATATGTTTTAATGTACTCATTGCTTTCCTTTTAAATTATGATAATAGTATATGTACATTATTTTCTAATTTTTATGATCATCTTTTACATACTGATGCAGGTGTCACTAGTTGCCACCGGGGGGCAATGTGAGGGGGTGCAGGTCTTAGCGGTTGATAAAGGAAAGGTAATTAAGTAATTTAGTTTGTTTATGCATACATGTATACTTGTCAATTGTGCGTACTTATTTTTAATTTACATGGTTTATTTGACAGAGAGTGGCATGTGATGATGTCGTGAGACCCTATTGTCATGATAGAGTCATAGGCATATCCATTCAGAGTGATAGCCCCACGGTAAGTACATTTCTAAATTTATTTGTGTGCATTTTTATATCAAGTATATATAATATGAAGTATCTGTTTGACTTTTGTAGGTCACTCCTAGCTTGAGGGAGCCAGAACGACAAGGGTTTGTATCGCTGATGACTCAACCAACAATCCCTGAAGAAAGGTCAACAGAGGTAAGCTTTAATGTTAATTCAGTTATTTTGTAAACATATATTTGCTACCAAGTTTTTAACATTAAATAGTATAACTCATAGATCAATCTCATGTTCATAAACATATACAAGTGGGAGTCGTCATTGGTGGCACTATTCTTGCACCACCTATAAGGACATATATTAGGTCTCCTGCTCGCGGGAGGAGACAAAGAGGTGAGGTATATGAGAGTTCAATTTTAGTTTAAATTTTATTTATTATTGTTGACTATGATTTTGAATTTTAATCTAACTTGTGGTTTCACTTTTGTGTTTGAATGCAGGATCCATTAGAGCCAAAGAGTACTTCAAAGAGGCTCATTTTTTATGATCCACCAGTAGAATAGGATGTCATAGAAATATTTGTAGTTGAACTTCTTATTTTGAGATGTTATATGACATATTTTGAGATGACATATGCCACATTGTATCTAGATATGTCAACATATAATTATGAGGACAAAATTATTGTTCATTTTGATATATATATATATATATATGAAACTTGATATTCGATCCAATTTGTTAATTGTGTGTTCATTTATTCATTGTTAGTATGTAAATATGCTTGTGTGTATGTACTCTTGTGTACAATTTATGCCTTAAGTATATTCATGTATATTCAAGTACAATATTCATAACCTAAATTCACATGTATAGGCTACATGCATGACTTAAGTGAATTCATGTTGTATGCTTTATAATTATGTGCTATATGTATGCTTCATGACTTAAGAAAATTTATGTGTACGCTTTATGTGCTACGTGTGTTCACATGTGCAATTCATCATTTGAGGTATATAAGGATATCTATTAAAGTGGTTTCAAGGTTTGTAGACTTACCTTTTACTCCCAATGGCTAAAAGACTTCAAACTAGCCTAATTACATAATCAAACACCCTTTTGGCCATATCAAAACATATTGGTCTTTTGGACAAAATATCAGTAATCTGTTTGTACCCCTACAAATACACTATGAATGCCTAAGAAATACTATGTTGTAGGATCGCCGATACCTCTCACGAGGTCTAAGTTATGAGGCTTGATAGTTTGCTAAACAATCATGCTTAGTGCAACTTTCAACTGACCCTCACTACAAGTTTTGGCATCAAGCGACACTCGCATGCCAAATTCAAACAAATTTGAATCTCCCAGAATGGAGAGAGGTTATTGTAGGCCTTATAAACATCATCCTATAGCATCTCACAGATCTCTAATACCTCTCACAAGGTTTGAGTTATGAAGCTTGAAAGTTCGCTGCCCAATCGTGCTTAGTGCACGTTGGGGACACTTTGGTCTAGCATGGTCCGGAACGTTCTGCTGACTCAATGGTCGAAATGGGGTTGTGCCTAGTGTTTAGCTACCAAACCAGAGATAATGGTGTAGTCCATTCAGTGCCAAGATGAATGGTTTGGAAGTAATCCATTGGTGCAACTTTCAACTGACCCTCACTGCAAGTTTTGGCATCGAGCGAGACTCACGTGCCAAATTCAAAAAAATTTGAATCTCGTAGAATGGAGAGAGGTTATTGTAGGCCTTAGAAATGCCATCATGTAGCATCTTATAGATCTTTGATACCTCTCACAGGGTCTGAGTTACGAAGCTTGAAAGTTCGCTGCCCAATCGTGCTTAGTGCACCTTGGGGACACTTTGGTCTGGCGTGGTCCGGAACATTCTGTTGACTCAATGGTCAAAATGGGGTTGTGCCTAGTGTTTAGCCACAAAAATGAAGCTAATGGCATAGTCCATTCAGTGCCAAGATGAATGGTTTGGAAGTAATCCATTGGTGCAACTTTCAATTGACCCTCACTGCAAGTTTTGGCATTGAGCGAGACTCGAGTGCCAAATTCAAATAAATTTGAATCTCCTATAATGGAGAGAGGTTATTGTAGGCCTTAGAAATTCCATCATGTAGCAACTTACGGATCTTTGATACCTCTCACGGGGTCTGAGTTACGAAGCTTGAAAGTTCGCTGCCCAATCGTGCTTAGTACACCTTGGGGACACTTTGGTTTGGCGTGGTCCAGAATGTTCTACTGACTTAATGGTCAAAATAGGGTTGTGCCTAGTGTTTATGTGCCCAACCAAAGCTGATGGAACAGTCCATTCAATGCTAGGATGAATGGTTTGGAAGTAATCCATTGGTGCAACTTTCAACTGACCCTCACTACAAGTTTTGGCATCGAACGAGACTCGTGTGCCAAATTTAAACAAATTTGAATCTCCCAAAATGGAGAGAGGTTATTGTAGGCCTTGAAAATGCATCTCATGGATCTCTGATACCTCTCACGGGGTTTGAGTTATGAAGTTTGAAAGTTCACTGCCTAATTGTGCTTAGTGCACCTTGGGGACACTTTGGTCTGGCGTGGTCCGAAATGTTATGCTAACTCAGTGGTTGAAATGGGGTTGTGCCTACCATTTACCTACCCAACCGGAGCTAATGGCACAGTCCATTTGGATCTAGGATGAATGGTTTGGAAGTAATCCATTGGTGCAACTTTCAATTGACCCTTACTACAAGTTTTGGCATCAAGCAAGACTCGCGTGCCAAATTCAAACAAATTTGAATCTCCTAGAATGGAGAGAGGTTATTGTGGGCCTCAAAAACACTATTATGTAACATCTCATGGATCTCTGATACCTCTCACAGGGTCTGAGTTATGAGGCTCAAAAGTTCACTGCCCAATCATGCTTAGTGCACCTTGGGGACACTTTGGTTCGGTGTGGTCCGAAACATTCTGCTAACTCAATGGTCAAAATGGAGTTGTGCCTAGCATTTACCAACCTAATTAGAGCTAATGGCATATTCCATTTGGTGCTGAGATGAATAGTTTGGAAGTAATCCATTGGTGCAACTTTTAACTGACCCTCACTGCAAGTTTTGGCATCGAGCGAAACTCGCGTGCCAAATTCAAAAAAAATTGAATCTCCCAGAATGGAGAGAGGTTATTGTAGGCCTCAAAAATGATTTCTTGTAGAATCTCATAGATCTTTGATACCTCTCATAGGGTTTGAGTTACGAGGCTCAAAATTTCATTGCCCAATCATGCTTAGTGCACCTTGGGGACACTTTGGTCTGGCGTGGTCCAGAATGTTCTCCTGACTCGGTGGTTGAAATGGGGTTGTGCCTAGCATTTACCTATCCAACCAGAGCTAATGGAATAGTCCATTTGGTGCTGAGATGAATGGTTTGGAAGTAATCCATTGGTGCAACTTTCAATTGACCCTCACTGTAAGTTTTGGCATTGAGCGAGACTCGAGTACCAAATTCAAACAAATTTGATTCTCCCAGAATGGAGAGAGGTTATTGTAGACCTTAGAAATGCTATCTTGTAGCATCTCACAAATCTCCAATACCTCTCATGGGGTCTAAGTTACGAGGCTTGAAAGTTCACTTCCCAATCGTGCTTAGTGCACCTTGGGGACACTTTGGTCTGACGTGGTTCAGAACTTTCTGCTGACTCAGTGGTCAAAATGGGGTTGTGCCTAGCATTTACCTGCCCAACTAGAGCTAATGGTGTAGTCCATTCAGTCCCAGGATGAATGGTTTGGAAGCAATCCATTGGTGCAACTTTCAACTGACCCTCACTGCAAGTTTTGGCATCGAGCGAGACTTGCGTGCCAAATTCAAACAAATTTGAATCTCTCAGAATGGAGAGAGGTTATTGCAGGCCTTAGAAACATCATCTTGTATCATCTCACAGATCTCTAATACGTCTCACAGGGTTTGAGTTATGAGCCTCAAAATTTCGCTGCCCAATTGTGCTTAGTGCACCTTGGGGACACTTTGGTCCAGCATGGTTTGGAACGTTCTGCTGACTCAATGGTCAAAATGAGGTTGTGCCTAGCATTTAACCACCCAATTGGAGCTAATGGTGTAGTCCATTTGGTGCCAGGATGCAATCCTTGAACACTATCCCTTCACCAGGGAATCATCATTTTACTTTGGACACATTTGACCAATTTTGACACAATGACTCCAACTATTAGATCATTTGACGATACAAATGTAATGGAATTAAGACAATAGAAATGTAAGGATACAAAATTAAGATGATACAAATTATATAAGGATACAACATTCATAGTAAGGAAACACATTTTTTGCGCTTTACATGGCATTAAGATGATACAAATGTGAGCTTTTAATATTTACAAATCAACCCCATGGGCTCTTTTATATTTCCAATTTTGCATCTAATTTTGTATCAAATTTTTTATATACAAAATTTGGCATCTAAATATGCATATTACATTTGATTATTGTTTTTATATACAAAATTTGGCATCTAAATATGCACATTACATTCGATTGTTGTTTTTATATACAAAATTTGGCATCTAACTATGCACATTACATTCGATTGTTGGTTTTATATATAAAATTTGACATCTAAATATGCAAATTACACAACTATATATAAAAAATAAGTGTCCTTTCCACTCCAATCCCTGCATTCAGAAGGCAGAAGAAAAGTTAATAGAGAATATAAGAAGTGCCCTTTTGACATCTAAATATGTAAATTACATAACTATATTTTAACTTGAGTTGAACTTACCTATTAAAGTGTGCCTGAAGGGTCATCTCTTTGCTTGAGAGTATTCAGTATTGCTTCATGATCAACAATACTAATAGTCCAAAGTTCCTTTGTATTTGGTTTTCCTTGATGTTTCAACAACTTAACATTGGCTTCTATAACAAGGTGTGAATACATGAGAATGGTTTTGTGCTTCTCATAGTCTTCAAACGCATGAATGCCATTATTTCTAATTATATATGTGTGCAACCATGTTCCCACAACAACATGTGATCCTATTGGATATGTGAACATATCATCATCTATCCTTGGTTATGCAAGTTTCTGCTTTCCTCGTACACAATGTGCTAACCAGTAATTTGATCTCTCATCATTCCCTTCTGGTGCAACCAATGCAAAAACATGTCCTGGCTGTAGAAGATCTGAAAGATGGTCGTAGTCAAGTGAACAATCCATGTCATCATTTATTACAGAGACTGTGAGAGATAAAAGAGTAAAATAATGTGGAACCCATGTATCAACCCACTCACTTGACTCACACTGATCCCAATCACATTGAAGACAACTCTGACAATAACAAGCCAACTCTCGTGTCCAAATTGTCCATGTACCAGCATCTGAGCTTTGAAATGAATGCATTTTTGAAGAATCTTTCACAGTTTGACAATCCAACCTATCTCCTATTGTGCCCAACTCAACCAACCAAAAGAATCTACGCATCGCTGAATCGAGAGTCCCCCCCTATGACAATGCTGAAGTACACCAATCAACAATAGAATGGGCATCAATGAGTTCTGGACCTAAAATCCTCATTTGCTCCTTAACTAGAGCTCTCTTTACGCATGCACCTACTCCATCATGCTCCCCTTTTCCATGACTTGCCTCATAAAAACTCCAAATATGAGGTACACCTCTCTCTACATGCATTCTACATAACCAATAAAACATACGAGCATTTTTGAATTAACCTGTGCAATTATCTGACCAAATGAGATGTCTATCCATAGCAATATTATTTTCCCGCACCCACTCAAAATAATTCTCAAAGCAATGTTGGACAAACTCAGATGAGTGTGATCTATCATTGCTCATATAAAAATGGTACTCTTTGGTTATCTTTCGGTCATCTTCTGTACTATCAGGGGAATGTCTATATGTTATGTGCACAAAAATAGAAACCTGAATAGAATTGTAATATTGAGCTTGCAACTCATTTTGGGGCTGCAATGTATAGTTCTCTGCAAAGTCAACAATTGATATAATAGTGCCAATTAGGAAAGTGTCCTTACACATCCTGAATTGTTGATCCAACCACTAAGACCTATGACTATGCCTTGCATACTTGTAAAAAAGATTCTTCCTGAAATCTAAAATAAAATCAGCTACCTTGCATTCTTTAGTAACCAAATCACATCTAGAGCCTTCACCTCCACTTTTTAATGTATATTTAATGGTTTCATATACCTTTTTGTGGACAATTGTCTTTCCAAAATCATGTTCACAGCCCTCATGTAAACATTCAACAAACTTCACTAGCCCACCACACTCTGAGCACTTGTCATTTAAGCAATCTTTTCTATAAAAGAAACATCCATCATCTCTAGGACATAAAAAATGATTTAGCAAGTCTCTTGATGATTTTGGAAGAGCACTTGCACCACACTCCTCCAACATTTCACTACTATGCAAAGTAGAATGAATGGATCATAACAATTCACGGTGCATTGAAAACTCCACATGATATTTGCAACAAGTATTTTGAATCTTAAGAGGCACACAAAAAAAAGGCTTCAAGGCTTCAAAATCTCTTTATGATATTTGCAATTTTGGATGTGTCTCACAAATTTTTTTGAACAACATTGTTTGACTCACCTCCAAATAATGTTTGGGATGCGGGGTGCGGTCTAGAATGCCAATTCTCAACTTCAAGACATCCTTCACATTTGGTGACACTCTTGAGTTAGATTGCCAAAATAGTTAAATTTGATCCTTCATAGCATTGGTAAGCTTCTTATCACAATGTGAAAGTCTCCCACCATAAGTCCATGTATCATTTTGAAGAGGATCATCAAGTCTTTCTCTTCTTGCAAGTGCTCTATCCAAAGTTTTATGATTTAGATTCAAGTCAACACAAGTTTGTCTCATCAAATGAGCCTTTCTCAAATTATGACTTACCAAAGAGGTTGTAATAACCCTCCTAGTGGCTCTCTCATCTTTTTCCTTGGTAGTCTTCCCAATGAAATTGAGAGCACTAAAAAGATTTCTCACAATAATAGCATTATGCTCCTTTTTCTTGTTCACACTAATCTTCAATTTGACTAGTATACGTCTCATCTTTTGCATCTTTAACAATTGCACAAATATTTGACATTGCTCAAGCAACGTCTTATGCCTAATAAATTGATCAAAAAGTTTTGAAACCCACAATCGAATAGTTCTTTTTGATATCTTGTCATTGAAATTGCTCATTATGTTCTCATCAATTTCAAGTAACCATTTAGTTCTTCTTGAAGGTCTCAATTTTGAAGTTTATCTTTCTTCCTTCGAAGGGACTTCATTTCTCATATAATTTGGAGATGTGTAATGTTGATTTGGTTCTTCTACACCATTATCATTGTCAATTCCTTCATATTCAATCGGTGAATTGTCATTGGCAATGTCCACACTTCCATTGGCCACATCTACATGTTCATTTTCAAAACCTACATTTTCATCTTCAAAACCTAAATTCTCATTTTGAAAACCTACATTTTCATCTTCAAATTCATGTTCTTCACTTGAAACCACATTCAAAGGTGGGTCTATGCTGACATCTTCATTCATATTTAACATTCCTTGTCTCTTATTCTGATGGGCAACCCTATCCTTTTCTCTATACACTTCAACATCTTCTTTTGTGAGACTCCTCTTCCATTTATGCTTTTGACAACTACTACTCCCCATAGTTAGACCAAAAACTAGATGAAAATACCTTTGGTAATAGAGAAAATCTCCTCCAAAAAAGATGAAATACCTTTGGTAATCGAGAAGATCACCCCACAAAAATATGAAATACCTTTTCTAATATAGAAAATCACCCCAAAAAAGATGAAATACCCTTGGTAATAGAGAAAATCACCCCCAAAAATGATGAAATACCTTTGGTAATATAGAGAATCACCCTAAAAATTGGGTTTTTGTCTTCTTGCTGCAACTCGAATCCTATAATTCAGGAAAAACACATGACTCTCTAGAGGGACCCAAAGAATCTTGTTTTTTTTAACACTAGTGAAAAGAATCAGATATTATCCGATATCTCACTCTTTATCTTTCTCACTCTCACTCTCCTTTGTCCTCTCTCTCTATCCTCTATCCTCTCTCTCTCACTCTCTCTCACCTCTCTCTCTCTCTATATATATATATAGAGAGAGAGATATCATTCACCTTTCTCTCTCTTCTCTTTCTCTCCTCTCTCCTCTCTTCCTCTCTCTCACCTAGAGAGAGAGAGGAGAGAGGAGAGAAAGAGATAGAGAGAGAGAGAGGACTTCCTAGGGGTCCTAACACATGATCAGGCATACTAGGACACCTAGGAAGTCCTCATGACCCCTTTCAACACATTTGAATGCTCAAGTGTGTCCTAAGGGGTCCTACGACCCCTTAGGACACACTTGAGGATTCAAATGTGTCGAAAGGGGTCATGAGGACTTCTTAAAGGTCCTAACGCATGATAAGCCATACTAAGGCCCCTAGGAAGTCCTCATGACCCCTTTCAATGCATTGGAATGCTCAAGTGTGTCCTAAGAGGCTGTAGGACATGACCCCTTAGGACACACTTGAGCATTCCAATGTGTTGAAAAGGGTCATGAGGACTTCCTAGGGGTCCTAATGCATGATAAGGTGTACTAGGACCCCTAGGAAGTTCTCATGACCCCTTTCAACACATTTGAATGCTCAAGTGTGTCCTAAGGGGTTGTAGGACCCCTTAGGACACACTTGAGCATTCTAATGTGTTGAAAGGGGTCATGGGGACTTCATAGAGGTCCTAACGCATGATAAGGCATACTAGGACCACTAAGAAGTCCTCATGACCCATTTCAACACATTAGAATGCTCAAGCATGTCCTTAGGGGTCCTATGACCCCTTAGGACACACTTGAGCATTCTAATGTGTCAAAAAAGGTCGTGAGGACTTCCTAGGGGTCCTAATACGTGATAAGGTGTACTAGGACCCCTAGGAAGTCCTCATGACCCCTTTCGACACATTTGAGTGCTCAAGTGTGTCCTAAGGGGTAGTAGGACCCCTTAGGACACAAATGAGCATTCTAATGTGTCAAAAGGGGCCATGGGGACTTCATAGGGGTCCTAATGCTTGATAAGGCATAGTAGGAAGCCTAGGAAGTCCTCATGACCCCTTTGAAAACATTAGAATTCTCAAGTGTGTCCTAAGGGGTTGTAGGACCCCTTAGGACACACTTGAGTGTTCTAATGTGTCGAAAGGGGTCATGAGGACTTCCTAGGGGTCAAAGTGCATGATAAGGCATACTAGGACCCCTAAGAAGTCCTCATGACCCCTTTTGACACATTAGAACACTCAAGTGTGTCCTAAGGGGTCCTACGACCCCTTAGGACACACTTGAGCATTCTAATGTGTCAAAAGGGGTCATGAGGACTTCCTAGGGGTCCTAACATGTGATAATGTGTACTAGGACCTCTAAAAAGTCCTCATCACCCCTTTGGACACATTGGGACCCCTTAGGACACACTTGAGTGTTCTAATGTGTTGAAAGGGGTCACGAGGATGTCCTAGGGGTCCTAACATGTGATAAGGTGTACTAGGACCCCTAGGAAGTCCTCATGACCCCTTTGGACACATTGGATAAGGTGTACTAGGACCCCTAGGAAGTCCTCATGACCCCTTTGGACACATTGGAATGCTCAAGTGTGTCCTAAAGGGTCATAGGACCCCTTAGGACACACTTGAGCATTCTAATGTGTCGAAAGGGGTCATGGGGACTTCATATGGGTCCTAACGTGTGTTAAGGCATACTAGGACCCCTAGGAAGTCCTCATGATCCCTTTCAACACATTGGAATGCTCAATTATGTCCCAAGGGGTCGTAGGACCCCTTTGGACACACTCGACCATTCAAATCTGATGAAAGGTGTCATGAGGACTTCCTAGGGGTTCTAACATGTGATAAGGCATACTAGGACCCCTACGAAGTCCTCATGACCCCTTTCAACACATTGGAATGCTCAAGTGTGCCCTCAGGGATTGTAGGACCCCTTAGGACACACTTGAGCATTCAAATGTGTCAAAAGGGGTCATGAGGACTTCCTACGGGTCCTAACATGTGATAAGGCATACTAGGACCCCTAGGAAGTTGTCATGACCCCATTCAACACATTGGAATGCCCAAGTGTGTCCTCAGGGGTTGTAGGACCCCTTAGGACACACTTGAGCATTCAAATGTGTTGAAAGGGGTCATGAGGACTTCTTAGGTGTCCTAACACATGATAAGGTGAACTAGGACCCCTAGGAAGTCCTCATGACCCCTTTTGACACATTTGAATGCTCAAGTGTGTCCTAAGGGGTCATAGGACCCCTTAGGACACACTTGAGAATTCTAATGTGTCGAAAGGGGTCATGGGGACTTCATAGGGGTCCTAACATGTGATAAGGCATACTAGGACCCCTAGAAAGGCCTCATGACATCTTTCAACACATTAGAATGCTCAAGTCTGTCCTAAGGGGTCGTAGGACCCCTTAGGACACACTCGGGCATTCTAATGTGTCGAAAGGGGTCATGAGGACTTCCTAGGGGTCCTAACATGTGATAAGGCATACTAGGACCCCTAGGAAGTCCTCATGACCACTTTTGACACATTGGAATGCTCAAGTGTGTCCTAAGGGGTCGTAGGACCCCTTAGGACACACTGGAGTGTTCTAATGTGTCGAAAGGGGTAATCAGGACTTCGTAGGTGTCCTAACATGTGATAAGGCATACTAGGACACCTAGGAAGTCCTCATTACCCCTTTCAACAAATTGGAATGCTCAAGTGTGTCTTCAGCAATTGAAGGAACCCTTAGGACACACTTGAGCATTCAAATGTGTCGAAAGGGGTCATGGGGACTTCCTAAGGGTCATAACACATGATAAGGCATAATAGGACCCTTAGGAAGTCCTCATGACCCATTTTGACACATTAGAATACTCAAGTGTGTCCTAAGGGGTTGTAGGACCCCTTAGGACACACTTGACCATTCTAGTGTGTCAAAGCAGGACCCATTAGGACACACTTGAGCATTTTAATGTGTCAAAAGGGGTCATGAGGACTTCCTAGGGGTCCTAATGCATGATAAGGCATAGTAGGACCCCTGGGAAGTCCTCATGACCCCTTTTGACACATTTGAATGCTCAAGTGTGTCCTAAGGGGTCGTAGGACCCCTTAGGACATACTTGAGAGTTCAAATGTGTTGATAGGGGTCATGAGGACTTCCTAGGGCTCCTAATGCATGATAAGGTGTACTAGGACACCTAGGAAGTTGTCATGACCTCTTTCGACACATTAGAATGCTCAAGTGTGTCCTAAGGGGTTGTAGGACCCCTTAGGACACACTTGAGCATTCTAATGTGTCAAAAGAGGTCATGGGGACTTCATAGGGGTCCTAACACCTGATAAGGCGTACTAGGACCCTTAGGAAATCCTCATGACCCATTTCGACACATTAGAACAATCAAGTGTGTCCTAAGGGGTCCCACAACCCCTTAGGACACACTTGAGTGTTCTAATGTGTCAAAAGGGGTCATGAGGACTTCCTAGGGGTCCTAATGCGTGATAAGGCATAGTAGGACCCCTAAGAAGTCCTCATGACCCCTTTCAACACATTAGAATGCTCAAGTGTGTCCCAAGGGGTCCTACAACACCTTAGGACACACTTGAGCATTCTAATGTGTTGAAAGGGGTCAAGAGGAATTCCTAGGGGTCCTACTATGACTTATCACGTGTTAGCACCCCTAGGAAGTCCTCGTGACCTGTTTTGACATAGTACAATGCTCAAGTGTGTCCTAAGGGGTCGTAGGACCCCTTAGGACACACTTGAGCATTCTAATGTGTCGAAAGGGGTCATTGGGACTTCATAGGGGTCCTTACATGTGAGTAGGTGTACTAGGACCCCTAGAAAGTCCTCATGACCCCTTTCGACACATTGGAATTCTCAAGTGTGTCCTCAGGGGTCCTACGACCCCTAAGGACACACTTGAGAGTTCCAATATGTTGAAAGGGGTAATGACAACTTCTTAGGGGTCCTAACACATGATAAGGTGTACTAGGACCCCTAAGAAGTCCTCATGACCCCATTCAACACATTGGAATGCTCAAGTTTGTCCTGAGGGGTCATAGGACCCATTAGGACACACTTAAGCTTTGAAATGTGTCGAAAGGGGTCATGAGGAATTACTAGGGGTCCTAACACATGATAAGGCATACTCAAACCCCTACAAAGTCCTCATGACACCTTTTGACATAGTGGAATGCCCAAGTGTGTCCTTAGGAGTCGTAGGACCCCTAAGGACACACTTGGGCATTCCAATGTGTCGAAAGGTGTCATGAGGACTTCCTAAGGGTCCTAACACATGATAAGGCATACTAGGACCCCTATGAAGTCCCCATGACCCCTTTCGACACATTAGAATGCTCAAGTGTGTAATAAGGGGTCCTAGGACCCCTTAGGACACACTTGAGCATTCTAATGTGTCGAAAGGGGTCATGGGGACTTCATAGGGGTCCTAATGCATGATAAGGCATACTAGGACCCCTAAGAAGTACTTATGACCCCTTTCGACACATTAGAATACTCAAGTGTGTCCTAAGGTGTCCTATGACCCCTTAGGACACACTTGAGCCTTCTAATATGTCGATAGGGGTCATGAGGACTTCCTAGGAGTCCTAACACGTGATAAGGCATACTAGGACCCCTAGGAAGTCCTCATGACACCTTTTGACACATTTGCATGCTCAAGTGTGTCCTGAGGGGTTGTAGGACTCTTTAGGACACACTTGAGCATTCTAATGTGTCGAAACAGGTCATGGGGACTTCATTGGGGTCCTAACACATGATAAGGCATACTAGGACCCCTAGGAAGTCCTCACGACCCCTTTCAACACATTGGAATGCTCAACTATGTCCTCAAGGGTTGTAGGACCATTGAGGACACACTTGAGCATTCCAATGTGTTGAAAGGGGTCATGAGGACTTCCTAGGGGTCCTAACGCGTGATAAGGCATACTAGACCCCCTAGGAAGTCCTCATGACCCATTTCAACACATTGGAATGCTCAAGTGTGTCCTGGGGGATCATGGGAACTTTCTAGGGGTCCTAACATGTGATAAGGTGTAATAGGACCCCTAGGAAATCCTCATGACCCCTTTCAAGACATTAGAACACTCAAGTGTGTCCTGAGGGATCCACATGATAAGGTGTACTAGGACCCCTAGGAAGTCCTCATGACCCCTTTCGACACATTGGAATTCTGAAGTGTATCCTAAGGGGTCGTAGGACCCCTTAGAATGCACTTGAGCATTCCAATGTGTTGAAAGGGGTCATGAGGACTTCCTAGGTGTCCTAGTATGCCTTATCACATGTTAGGACCCCTATGAAATCCCCATGACCCCTTTCGACACTTTCAAATGCTCAAGTGTGTCCTAAGGGGTCCTACGACCCATTAGGATACACTTGAGCATTCCAATGTGTTGAAAGGGGTCATGAGGACTTCCTAGGGGTTCTAGTAGGCCTTATCACACACTAGGACCCCTAGCAAGTCCTCATGACCCCTTTTGACACATTTTAATGCTCAAGTGTGTCTTAAGGGGTCCTACGACCCCTTAGGACACACTTGAGAATTCTAATGTGTCGAAAGGGGTCATGAGGACTTCCTAGGGCTCCTAATGCATGATAGGTCATACTAGGACCCCTAGGAAGTCCTCATGACCCCTTTCGACACATTGGAACACTCAAGTGTGTCCTAGGGGGTCGTAGGACCCCTTAGGACACACTTGAGCATTCCAATGTGTCGAAAGGGGTCATGAGGACTTCCTAGGGGTCCTAATGCATGATAAGGTGTACTAGGACTCCTAGGAAGTCCTCATGACCCCTTTCAACACATAGGAATGCTCAAGTGTGTCCCAAGGGGTTGTAGGACCCCTTAGGACACACTTGAGTGTTTGAATGTGTCAAAAGGGGTCATGGGGACTTCATAGGGTTCGTAATGCATGATAAGGTGTATTAGGACCCCTAGAAAGTCTTCATGACCCCTTTTGACACATTAGATTGCTCAAGTGTGTTCTAAGGGGTCGTAGGACCCCTTAGGACACACTTGAGGATTCTAATGTTTTGAAAGGGGTCATGAGGACTTCCTAGGGGTCCTAACATGTGAGAAGGCATATTAGAACCCCTAGAAAGTCGTCGTGACCCCTTTCAAAACATTTGAATGCTCAAGTGTGTCCTAATGGGTTGTAGGACCCCTTAGTACACACTTGAGCATTCTAATGTGTTGAAAGGGGTCATGGGGACTTCATATGGGTCCTAATGCATGATAATGTGTACTAGGACCCCTAGGAAGTCCTCATGACCCCTTTCGACACATTAGAATGCTCAAGTGTTTTTTAAGGGGTCAGACCCCTAGGAAGTCCTAATGACCCCTTTCGACACATTAGAACACTCAAGCATGTCCTAAGGGGTCGTAGGACCCCTTAGGACATGCTTGAGTGTTCTAATGTGTTGAAAGGGGTCATTAGGACTTTCTAGGGGTCCTAACATGTGATAAGGCATACTAGGACACCTAGGAAGTCCTCATGACCCCTTTCCACACATTAGAATGCTCAAGTGTGTCCTAAGGGGTCGTAGGACCCCTTAGAACACACTTGAGAATTCTAATGTGTTGAAAGGGGTCATTTGGACTTCCTAGGGGTCCTAATGCATGATAAGGCATACTAGGACCCCTAAGAAGTCCTCATGACCCCTTTTGACATATTGGAATGCTCAAGTGTTTCCTAAGGGGTCCTAGGACCCCTTAGGACACACTTGAGCATTCCAATGTGTCAAAAGAGGTCATGGGGACTTCATAGGGGTCCTAACATGTGATAAGGCATACTTGGACCGCTAGGAAGTCCTCATGACCCCTTTCAACACATTGGAATGCTCAAGTGTGTCCTCAGGGGTCGTAGGACCCCTTAGGAAACACTTGAGGATTCAAATGTGTTGAAAGGGGTCATGAGGACTTCCTAGGGGTCCTAATGCTTGATAAGGTGTACTAAGACCCCTAGGAATTCCTCATGACCCATTTCGACACATTGGAATGCTCAAGTGTGTCCTCAAGGGTTGTAGGACCCCTTAGGACACACTTGAGTGTTCAAATGTTTTGAAAAGGGTCATGGGGACTTCCTAGGGGTCCTAACGTGTGCTAAGGCATACTAGGACCCCTAGGAAGTCCTCATGATGCCTTTCGACACATTTGAATGCTCAAGTGTTTCCTAAGGGGTCATAGGACCCCTTAGGACACACTTGAACATTCTAATGTTTCGGAAGGGATCATGAGGACTTCCTAGGAGTCCTAACGCATGATAAGGCATACTAGGACCCCTAGGAAGTCCTCATGACCCCTTTTGACACATTGGAATGTTGAAGTGTGTCCTAAGGGGTCATGAGGACTTCCTAGGGGTCCTAGTAGGACTTATCATGCATTAGGACCCCTAGGAAGTCCTCATGACCCCTTTCGACACATTTGAATGCTCAAGTGTGTCCTAAGGGGTTGTAGGACCCCTTAGGACAAACTTGAGCATTCTAATGTGTCGAAAGGGGTCATGGGGACTTCATAGGGGTCCTAATTTGTGATAAGGTGTACTAGGACCCCTAGGAAGTCCTCATGACCCCTTTCGACACACTACAATGCTCAAGTGTGTCCTAAGGGGTCCTACGACCCCTTAGGATACACTTGAGCATTATAGTGTGTCGAAAGGGGTCATTAGGACTTCCTAAGGGTCCTAATGCATGATAAAGCATACTAGGACCCCTAGGAAGTTCTCATGACCCCTTTTAACACATTGGAATGCTCAAGTGTGTCTTAAAGAGTCATAGGACCCCTTAGGACACACTTGAGTATTCAAATGTGTCGAAAGGGGTCATGGGGACTTCCTAGGTGTCTTAGTACCCCTTATTATGCGTTAGGATGCCTAGGAAGTCCTCATGACCTCTCTCTCTCACACACACACACACACATCTAGAGCCTTCACCTCCACTTTTTAATATATATTTAAAGGTTTCATATACCTTTTTGTGGACAATGTACCTTAAATGTTTTTACATAAATTTTTATGCCACTGTTAGTTTGTAGAATAGATGATGAGCGTATGGTGGTTCTTCAACTATGTGAAATTTCTTTTTGAGAGTTAAAAAATTAATTTTTTGTATTCAATGAAGGGGAAGTCCATTGACATATACGTATTTAGTATAGTCAGACCACTGAAATTACAAGGAGTTTGTAGAAAAATCTTGTGCTAGATATTTTCAAGAGGATTTGGGCTGAAACTGTTTGTCCTCAAATCAACTGTGTAGGTATTTTTTTGAAATCATTTTGTATATCAAATAATATAATACATACTAATATAAATATTTATATTATAATATTTATGCTATGCTATTACTCTTTAATATTAATATTTAAAATGAAATTAATATCAACAGAACAAAAATATAATTTAATATGAAACTTGAATTAATATTAATATAAAAATAATATAACTTAATTTATAACACAATTAATATTACTATTAAAAAATAACATTTGTTATGAAACTTGAATTTGGGAAATGTGGGGTATTTGAAATTTCAAAATAGGCGGGCTTTATCGGATATCCGATTAGGCTTGGTATTTTCTTCAGCATTACCCAACATGGGTGGTCAACCCTTTAGGCATGTTTCAGGAGATAGTTCTTGATACCGAGACTTCGACCATGTAGCTGATGACTATTTTTTCACCCAAAATTGATGAAATGAAAAGGGTTTCTTAAAGACATTATCAATTTTCCATTGATATAATTGCTGTCAAATTTCAAGTTCTGTACGTAATTATTACTTATTTTTCAATTGAGTTATCTTTAAAGTCATAACTGACATACTAATTGAAAAACAACTATAACTTTCAAATCATTTAACCTCTTTGAAATCTGAAACATGCGTCACATTCTATGCTTCGGCTACTATAAGAAAATAAAAAGTTTTGAATTTGGTAAAATTTTGAATTAGTTAAGGTGGTCAAACATGAGAGTTTTTTTATTTTGAAAAAGCTATAGTAGAAAATTTATAATTAATTATTTATTTGACCAAAAATTACAAAAAAATATGTGTCACATCCGGGCATGAGTCTACTAATTATATCTAGAATCTTAGGAAAATATATCAACATTTGATTGTGATTAAGGTGGTCAGACATACACGTACTTTTGATCTTTTCCTTGAAATTTTCATAGTATTGCATTGAAATCTAAAATTTTGAACAATTAAACAAAAAAATTTTCAAACAAGGGCTAGTAGTTTAGAAACTACATTCATTTTCCTACATATTCTATTCTTACAACTTTTTCACATAAGGTTCATAAGATGTTCAACCTTTTATGTCAAGTTGACTAACCCTGATTTTTTGATTTTTCATTGCCACTTAAGGCCATAGTTTGGTATGCCATGATCCTACACATACCCGCAATACCATGCCCCCTTCGGGACTAAAATTGAAATCTGACAAGAAAAGTCAGCATTTATAGTTTAGAAGCATGTTAATTGATTTGAGAAGTGGTTATACACGTCCGAAAACACGTTCTACATCATTTTAGAGGTCTAGAAGACCAAGTTTGACTAGGTTTAAGAATGAGGATGTATGGATCCTATAAGATCAAATGCCCATTGATGAAAAGGCCATTGTGTAGTGAAGGGAATTAGATCTCTCCCTAGAGCATTAATTAAGTTTCCATGTACTTGGCACTTTTGACAGTTCTTAGCAAACTTGATAGACTCTTTCTCCATTACCGGCCAATAGTACCCAGCCCTAATAAGTTTTCAGGCTAGTGTTAAACTGTTCAAGTGTGACCCACATATACCCTCATGGAATTCCTCTAAAACACATTGAGACTCTTCCCATTCTAAACATCTAGGTAGCGTATCATCTAGACCTCATTTGTAAAGATCATGACCAATGATGACATACCGAGAGGCATGGCAGATAAGGTATCTCTTTTCATGACGGTTAAAGGTATCAGGGATGATTTGGTCTTTGAGATAGGAGAATAGGTTTTTATATCTAGATGAATCATGGCCTAAAATAGTGCAAATTATGTAGGTTTCAGGGGATTCATATGTAGGATAAGATAGTGCTTCCACTAGGAACTTGTAGCATAGCTCATGTTCAAGCCGCTATAATAAAGTAGATAATGTTGCCATTGCATCGACAACCTTATTCTTTGTTCTAGGTATTTTCTCAAATGTGATAGATATGAAATACTTCTTTAGATCATCTACCATTCTCTTGTATGGAAATATCTTTTCATCTTTAGTTTGGTACAAATCATTGACTTGATGGATTACAAGTTGTGAGTCTCCATGAATGTGTAATTTTGTTACTCTCCACTCAATTGCCATTTTCATGCCATTAAGAAGGGCTTCATATTCAAAAATATTGTTTGTGCAAGGAAACTTGATTCTAAATGCTTTTTGGATTGAGTATCCTTGAGGAGTTATGAACAATATGCCTGCTCCAGATCCATTCTATGTATAGGAGCCGTCAAAGAATAACTGCCATTCTCTAGAAGAAAGATTCATGATAGAGGAATATGGGAATTCCATTTGCATTGGTGTATCATCAAATAAAGGTGCATATGCTAATTGGTTAGCAATAACTTGGCCTTTAATATCTTTTCTTTCAACATATTCAATGTCAAATTCACTTAAGAGCATGACCCATTTGGCTAATCTACCCGTGAGGGCAGCTTTGCTTAGTAGGTACTTTAGTGGAGAATCTTAGATACTAAATGTGTAGTATGAGCCAACATATAATGTCTTAGTTTCTATGATGCAAAGACCATAGCTAGAAAATATTTCTCAATCATTGAATAGTTCTTTTCGTATGCCACCAATGTTCTAGTGATATATTATATAGCTCTTTCATTCTTGTTCTCATCATGCTATGCAAGCAATGCCTCCAATGATGTATCTGTAGTAGAGACATATAAGATCAAAGGATTCCCTTGAATGGGAGGCATCGAGATAGGAGGATTTGATAGATATTTCTTGATATGATTAAAGTTCTTTTCACATTCCTTGCTCCATGCAAAGGTCACACCTTTATGTAATGTCTTTGTAAAAGGTTGTGATATGTCTGCTAGCTGAGATATGAAGCATCTAATAGATTGAAATCTACCTTGCAATGTCCTCATTTGACTGATGTTCTTGGGAGGTTGCATCTCCATTATAGCCTTTACTTTAGCTAGATCAACTTTAATGCCCTTCTTTCAAACTGTATCCTAAGAGCTTTCTAGAAGTGACACCAAAAGCACACTTCTTAGGATTTAGTCTGAGACTAAATTTTTCCATTTTATCTAGTATCTTGCGCAAGTCATTTAGATGTTCATCTCTAATCAAATATTTTGCTAAAGTATCATCAACATAATCCTCCATAGTCCTATGCATCATGTCATGAAAAATAGAAGTCATAGCTCTCTGATATGTAGCACCGACATTCTTAAGCCCAAATGGCATGACATTCTAGCAGAAGGTACCCCATGCACATGTGAAACCAGTTTTCTCTTGATCCTCTGGAGAAATTTTTATTTGATTATATCCAGAAAAACCATCCATTAAAGAATACATCTCAAAGCCCGCAGTCATGTCCACTATCATATCAATGTTAGGTAATGGAAAATCATCCTTAGGGCATGCTTTGTTTACATCTCTGAAATTTGTGCACACTTATAGATTTGTCTAGTTTAGACACAAGTACAATATTAGAGATCCATTCTGCATAATCAATAACTCGGATAAATCCAGCTTTCAGGAGCTTCTCTAATTTAGCTTTTACCAAGAGTGCAACATCTGGATGCATCTTTTTCAATTTTTGCTTAACAGGTTTAACGTTTGGAGCTATAGATAAATGGTGCATTATAAGATCAGGATCCAACCCTGGCATATCTGAATATTTCCATACAAACTTAATCTTTTTATTTATTAAGAATGTTGTAAATTTTTTCTTTTCTTCCTCTGATAAAGATTGTGCTACATGGATCAACTGTGGTTCTTCTGTTGTTCCAAAATTGATAGATTGAGTGAGATCATTTAGAACTAGAGATCTTTCCTGTTAATGACTTGGAAGGACATCAAATATCTCATCCTTAGGCACCTCAGAGAGGTTTTCACCTTCGGATATGTCTTTTATTTTTACTTTTGTAGGTTTTGAGACTACCACAAAGTGGTTTTCAGCCTCATAACTCCTTTTCTTTTTATTCTTATTCTTATTTTTATAACTAAGATACTTGATGTCCGACTCCATCATGCTAACGCTCAGTTCACTGATGGAAGTCCTCATAGGCTCAACTGCATTTAGGTAGCAAGCAAAGGCATAGTCATTGGGAAAGGTATAAATACCTTGGTTCAAGTTTGTGGTTCAAGGTATAAATACCTTGGTTCAAGTTGGTTCAAGAAGGTCCAGGCATTGGATAGTCACAGTGGTGAAAGATTGGGAAATGGAATTCACAGATATAGATCTATCATCATTGGTCCTAACTCGACACTCGAGTTCAAAGGTGATATTACAACTTAAGACATTCAATTCATGAATAGGCTCAATGTCATTGTGGAAATCCACTTCAGCCATCGGTGGATCAGACTCGATAAGTTCATCATTTCACTCTAGACTTATGTTAGGTTGAGGTGCATATTGGTGAATAACATCAACATGATTTTCTGTAACAAGTTCATCTAGTTCTGGAATGACTCCCCATTCATAGTCAGTTGATTCATCTTCTGTTTCTTCATCTAGACCTCTAGGAAATCTAAGAACATGAGTAAAGTCAGGATGAATACCCCAAGAAGGATTTCCCTCAGATTTTGATTTGAATTCATACTCATAGGAATCTATCTTAGAATAACTACCACCTTCCTCTTTTTGATTGCCTTTGAGATTAGCTGGTTCTTGTGTTGCAACTATCTCTTGCTCTATAGTAGGTTCTTGTGTTTCTACTACATTAATTATTTTTATTGGATCATCTTCAACTTCAAGGAGGTCTTTTATTTCTTTAGGAAAATGCTCACAAGGAATGAGATCATCAGTGGTGTCTAAATCATCACTATTAGATTGTTCAGTTATTTCCCCCTTTAGTTGATTTTCTACAGAAGGCTCAATTTGTTCTAGAACATGCGGGGAGTTCTTGCTAAGACAAAAAGGCTTCTTCATGTATCCTAGACCTATTTTATTCTTTTCTTCTTGGCCACGATGATCAAGAGGTGACAGAAGACCTTTACCTTGTAGTCCTAGAGGTCCTTTTCCTTTATATCCCATCTTTGTAATCAATTTATCCCCTAGGCCATATGACTTAGAAGAGATATTCGGTATTTTAGCATCACATTTTTGGACAACTTGGGATTTAGGTTCATCTTTGTATGGCCATGCGAGCACAACTTCATCCTCTTCAAACTCCTATTTAGATACTTTTTTTGCAACAAAATTTCCTTTATATGCTTCAAGAGGTTCTTTAAATTCAAGCTTGGACTGTTTTAGAGTTTGTCCGTAAGACTTAGGAGAGATAGGGAGAGATGTCAAAGATAAGACTAGCTCTATAGTATATTCTCCCATACCATTTTCTTTTATTTTAACCTCTTTAACAATGTCTTCCATCTTGGAGGTTGAAGGAATGTCTAGCTGCTTAGTGGAAGATTCTCTATTATTGGGAACAAGTTTATGTGCACTCTCTTTCAAGGTATTGCAAGTTGTATACAAATCACCTAGAATCATCACGTCAACTCCTTCATAAGGAAATTTAAAACAATGATGGAATGTAGAGGAAATGGCTTTCATGTCATGTATCTAGGGTCTTCCTAGGAGGATATTGTAAGCCAAACGTAGATCAAGAACTTGACATATAGTATCTCTGATGACAGGTCCTGCTCTGATAGGTAGGACAATAGTTCCCTTAGAAGATCTTTCTTGCTCATCATATGCTTCGATAGTTATCTTCTTCCTAGGATCAATGGCCATTTCTAAAAATCCCAATTGTGTAATCAAGCTGAAAGAAAAAATGTTTAGGCCAGCGCCTCCATCTATCAACACACATTTGACACGATGGTTTTGGATCAAGACTTCAATATGAAAAGGCTGGTTATGTGGATGAATCAAGGAGTTATCATATTCCTTTGAAAAGGAAATGTACTATGGAGACATAAGATGACCAACCATAGTCTAGAATCTGTCTAAATCAAGGTCATCAGGAACATTGGATCTGAGCAGAGGTTTGTCTAGAATGGCTCTATGAGCTAGAGATATCCGAAGCAACTCAAACATGGAGACTTTAGCATTTGTGTGCTGGAGTTGTTGGACAATACTATATGAAGTAGGCCTCGTGTCTTTAGGATTTGAAGATTTAGATGTAGCCTTCTATTTAGAAGTAGATGAAAGATTGAAAGGCACCTTAGGGACATTTGATGAATCTAGTATTTTTCCTTGTAGGTGTGCCTGAGCTTATGATTGAGTAACTGCATTAGTTGATTGATTATCTCTATCTCTTCTTACAATTGTGATGACATTGCAATGCTCAGATAGGCATGGTTCAACCATATTGATAACAACATTGTTTCCTGAGTAGGCATAATTGATTTTAGCACCCATATTAGGTTGAGAAGAAGAATCTTCTTTACCATGTTTAGGAAATGGTTCTGTAAATGCTGTATGATCGTTATTGCTCTTATGATTGTCAATCGTGATGTTGCCATTATCAATTTTGTCTTGTATAATGTGCTTCAAGTGAATATAGTTATTAGTCTTATGGCCTTTATTGTGATGGAATTCATAGAAATCATTCTCTCTCCACCATTTCGGTTTAGGTTCTAGATCAAAGACTTTCATCTTAGGCAAGTAGATGATTTTGTTTGCCAATAGAGTTTTCATGGTAGATTCCAAGGATTCTCTGAGAGGAGTGAATTTGTGATTAGGATCTATAGCCCAAGGTTTGTAATCATATGACTTTTTGTTGAACTCTGTGGCTTTGGCTTCAAAAGCTTTGATGGCTTGGGTACCAATAGTAAGATTGAAAGAAAGTGCCTTAGATGGGGCATAGATATTATCAACAATGCCATCTGTGACAACACCTTTATTCTTGTTCCAGTTTTTGTTCTTGTCCTTAGAACTAGATTCAGATTCATACTTGTCTTTTTGAAGTGATATGTCTCCTTTTTGCACAAACACTTTCTCAATTTTGATTGCATTATCTACCATCTTGTCAAAAGATGTATGATTTTGCATTTGTAAAGGGTAGTTGATTTCTAGAACAAGATTGTTGATGAAGATTTCCAGCTTCTCAGTTTTTGGAATAGGTCTAGCATATAGAGAAAATTTCTTCCTCCACCTCTTGAGAAATGTCAGGAATGGTTTTCCTGGATATTGTTTTAGATTGTAGATGTCAATCATGGTGACCAGATGTTGAATATTGTAGGAGTATTTTTGATAGAATAGTTTTATTAGCTCCTCAAAAGTTTTGATAGTAGGGGGCATTCTAGAGAACCAATGAATGGCTGCTCCTCCTAGAGATCGAGGGAAAAGACACATTAAGTAGGTTGGTTTATGCATAAAATCCATAGATTGAGTACAAAATTCTCTAACATGATCTTGAGGCTTAGAGTTTCCATCATACTTATCATATTTAGGCAACTCCACTCTTTTAGGGAATGACAGCATGTACAAGTCTTTATCAAATGGAAAAGGACATAGAGCCTCCATGGAGAACTCTTTAGGTTCCTTTTCTTTCTCAAGTTTGTTAAGTTTGACTTGCATGGCATGCATCTGTTTCATCATAGTCGTGATGGGAGTTTCTTCCTCATGTGTAATGATATCTTCCACATTAAAGTTTGGAGGAAGTTTAGCTCCTTGGTGATCTAACTCTAGAAAGTATGCTTCTCTATCTTCCTTCAAGAAATTTTTCATCATTCTTTTGAAGTCATCATCATTTTGATATCGAACAATTTCAGAAGGTGTAGGTTCTCGATCCATACTATGTTGAGATTGGTTTCCTTGAGACCCGTGATGTGTCCCTCCATGAGACATGTTAGGATTTTTAGGGCTCCTTGGATTAGATTGAGGTGGGATTTGTTGATTACCTTTGTGAGTCGATGGAGGGGGTACGCAACCATTTTTCAATCAAAAATTACCAAGACCGTCATCTTCGTAAAGACCAAAATTGTAGAGTTGTTCAAGAGTTGGGGCCTGGAGAGTATTCAAAGGTATTGTATGGGATACCTCTCCAAATTTCTTGTGTGATGAAGCTCTAGTTTCCACCATTAACCTTGGGTGAAGCCAAAGAATAAGATGAAGACAACTAAAGAATGAATTGATTCTAGAAGATCAAATGACACAACCTTGTCAAGATTGAAGTGATTAAAGAATAGATCAGACGCAAATGAAAGATACTGTGCCATAGTAGTGTGGGTAGATGCCCAATAGATGGTGGGCACGAGCTCACAACACTTAGCTGTTTAGTAAAAAGATTGAATTTTGAAGATAATTTTGACAAGGTTTTGACACAAGATGAAAAAGGCTCAAATCGATAAATTGGAAGGCTAAATCAAACTCAAGTGACCACTTTAGGAAAATGAATGTATTCATGATAGGTTCTGCTCTGTTCCTGACACAATGATTTGTTTGACAAATTCTGGAAATAGGCTGTAAAATTGGATTTCTAACAAATTTGACCAATCTCTGACAACTTTGACTTTGGCTTCGATACGAGTTTTGAAATTTTAGGATGACTTTTGACACCAGAAAGGATTTTTTCTTCAGATTTGTAATTTTTCAGTTTTCAGTACCAGTTTGTTTGCAAATTTTTCTATCTAGTTTTTGAAGATATGTGTAAAAGTTTATCTTAAGTAACCAAGAAGATATCAAGCACGCAAAATAGCAAGCAAGGGAAGCAAGCAATCATCTGAAAACAATGAACAAGGGCAAAAGAAACCTTGTGTAATACCCTACAATTGGCACCTATTAAATTCAATCAATTTTGGTGCATTATCTTCAATTTTACATCTCCAAAGTCCTAGTTTCCTAGGCAAATTTCTCTCTCCTACCTGACCTAATTTGACTCGATGTCAATTGCAAAGACCATAAATTGCATTAATCAATTATCAAAATTAATTCCTAAAGTCTTCAACTTTTATTAGCTAAATTACTGCTATGATAATTAATTTAATCCTAAGTCCTAAGTGCTTAGAATTAAATTAAATCCACCCCATTTGGCTAATTACCCATAAAAAGGAATTAATAATTACTTGTTATTTGAATGGACACTGATTTTTGAATTAATAATTCAAGATATTTGAAAAGTTCCCTATGTGGCATTTTCCATTCTTTTAATTAAGTAATTCTTTCTTTTTTGTCTCAAATGGAAATGAAGGGTCAGGAGTTTCAAATCAAGAACCCCTTCATTCTCTCCTCAGGATTTTCTATTTAATGGACCTATTTTCTTCATTTAGAGGAGGCAATTGTTGAGAGTAATTAAACTATAGTATTTTTGTGTCTCAATTTTATCAATTCAAAGCTTTTATTGCATTAGTATAATTTTCTCATTTTAACTTAATATTGCACCTCATTTTAGAATTAATTTTTCTTATTTGTTCATAGCTTAATATCATTTCTATCTTCAAATTTCTTTAGATTAAATTGCACTTCATATTTCCTTTCAAGTTATCTAGATTAGTATCATATTTCTTTCAAAGCATCTTAGATTAAATTGCACTCATTTGCTTATCTTCACAATTCTTGGAAAATCCTTCATTGTGGGATTGGTCTAATGGTTGTTGGCTCTCGTTCTGAAAGTAATTAAACACCCTGTCCACATAGGAGGCAACAGGTTGATTCAATCAATGTTGTGAGATGGACAATTCATGTTCATACTCGCCATCTCATGATTAAGCAATGCCTATGTTGCGTTTGTGCCTAATTTAGAGGTCCACATTCAGACACACATTTTGGCACCCACCGTGGGGTAGAAAATCTGATTTCTAGCCTCATTCTCATTTTTTTTTTATAGGAATTTAAGCTCTGTTGTGCATCCATACTATCTATGTACGGATTCTCATGCGAGAATCCAGAGCATACCATGTGAAGATTCGCTCCCTATAGCACTCTCTCACATGAGATTTTGCATCATTGCGCGACACCCTGTACTTTCTCACACGTTGTGGAGTACTTCCTCAGGCGAGATTTGGATACAGTGGTTTATTTTTTTCAGTTTCTCTCTTTCCTGTTTCAAATTTCTGACAGTTTCCTGTTTGCTGTTGTTTATTATTTCTTTGTTATTTTCACAGCGTAACAGTTTTTTGTGGGACATTTTTCGAAGAACTTAAACATGCTAATGGTGTGATTGCTGGATTCTAGTCAAAGACTTGCTAAAATGTCATGTTTGTTTCTTGCTTTCATTCACATAGTCTAAATAGGCCTTTGTTAAAATTTCTTGAGGATTTTGATAGTGAGTAGGGAATTTGGCTCTTCATTACATGGAGGTGATGACTATGAATGAACCCAAAATCCTAATGATCTTACTAATATGACAAATTCTTGGGGAATCAGAGAAAGGTAGTGAATCTTTACGCTCCTACTTGCTAGGGGACTATGCTCTTCTCTCTCTAAGAGAAACAGAAACCCAAAAGCTTGTAGTTGTGGTGGAGTAAAGCTAACTCGATGATGAATCTTCTTAATGTGTTTAGGTGAGGAAATGGGATAGAGAATTATGCTCTTCTCCCTTTGGGAGAACTAGAAAATCTGACCTCTAAATCTAAACCAAGTCCAGTGTCACCTTTAGAAGGCCTGCCAGAAGTTGAACCTCTGAGAATGACCCAAGTGAGTACGCACCTATCACCGATGATTCCACCTCACTCTAATAAAGCATGTTTTGTTGAGTCTAAAGACTCCAAAACCATGTTAGCTTCCTTCTCAAGACTTTGACTATCATCTTGAGAAGGCTCCATCTGTTATACTAAGCAACGCCTCTCCTAACCCTACGTGTGGGGGTGTATGACTTTCGGGTGTTGGTGTGGCCATGAGGCCTCAACCCTATATCAGGGGCACTGAAGGTTAGCATGAACAGAATCTTATTAAAAACTTTCCTTAGCTAGTGGCCTACCCTGTTCACCTCCAAAAGGAGTCATAATCTTTGTGCAGGGAGGGGGAAGAATCTCTCCCGTAGATTCCCATCATAGGCATACACCTAGATGCTTGAAGGTGGTTGCAACACTGGCCCTTGCTACAAGGGTAACCTTTGAACATAGACCATTGAGTCCTTGGAAACACCAAAAACACAGGTGCCATCTAGGGGGTGACATGGCTGTATGAGGTGCACGTATGCACATAAGCAATGGGGCAAAGGTTTTGGCTTCTCACCATTTTTTTTGTAGGACTAAGCTATGTGTTTTTTATCGAGTCTTAAACATTGTCCAATCATTATCAAACAAAGACTCCCCTAATGCTATCAAGTTGCTTTATCCTTGATAGGTCTATTAATGACTACTTCTTGTATCACAACTGCTTGATTTGAACCTTTGTGTCTTTAAATGAATGCTTGAAATACTAAAATGAGATTGTTGATTAAACTCCTCTTTAAACCTATCAGGAAACTAGATTTTCTATCAGACATCAATTTAGGCTGTACCTCAAAATTCAACTTTAACCTCAAAAATTGTGTTAGATTATCAGATTTTGCACTTTTCCCGCATGAAGTTTCACACTTTAGAGCACTTTCTCATGTGAGACTTTGTTCTCTCATGTGAAGGTTGGTGTTCTCTCATGTGGCCTGGTACTCTCTTATGAGGCTGTAGCCTAGTTTGCAAAAACAAAGACCTATTTTCCATTGACTGTTTGACTTTTTATCTAATCTACTTTTTGTCTGAGGTCTATTTTTCTGCTTTCCAGTCATTCACTATAAAAAATTAGTTGTTTTGAGTTAGGAATCAATCGATCTTTTCTTTGAATCATGTCATCTCTCATTGGTTTATCTTATCTCTTTATGCCTTTTGTATCTCATGTTGCAATAGTCTTATCTCAGCTGTTCTAGCCACCTCTTTTTGATGATTCGTACTAGATCCATCTCACATATTGGCTATTCTAGCCATTTATCTCCTTTGCATTGTTCTTAGAGATAGAGTCTAGCATTATCCTAAGTCTTCTCTCATTTCATCTTCATCTATGACTGTCATGACTAGAAGTGGCAAGACTTATCCCATTCAGAATACTGATCAAGGTAGAAGTGAATCTCCTAATCAAGAAATAGGTCATCCTAAATCTGTTATGAAATCTAAACTTTATGAGAGACCCTCACATTCCTCCTCATTCCAAGAGTATTACAATCCATTATTTTAGATACAGTTTGACTTATTATTTCAAGAATATTATAACCCATTGTTTCAACACTAGCAAGGCTCTGAAGGGTCACTTTCTAGAATCGAACCTATTAACTCTTTTGATCTTATTTTCATGACCCCTCAGAATACTACCAATAAGATGGGAGATCCATTCCACTTCCCAGGGGGAGGTAAATTCAACAAAATCCATGAGTAATCTCAGAATGACCAAGGTCATGGTCAGTCTTGAAATGACAAGCATTATGATCAATCCCACAATATTCAATATCCAGTCAACATACGAGACCTTTGCGATTTGAAACAGTGACAAGGGGAGCCTCTCCTAACATTTCTCTAGAGATGGAGACAACTATGCACAAAGTATCTGCATGAATTACCCGAGTTTGAAAAGCTTGATATTTTCATGGATAATCTTGTCCCAAATTTTGGATACCAAGTATGATTACAAGGTCCCCTCACTTTTGACAATATGATTAGGTGAGCTGTGAGGATAGAAGCATTTATGGTCAAGAAGGGAGGATTGACTTTGAACAAAGGCAACAATCAAGGACATTCTCCTCCAAACAAGGATAAGGTTAAGGATTGTCAACAAAAACATAGATATTATGAATGACAGGGTTGTTGACAATATGATGCCAAAACCCTCAAAGTCTGTCTTTAATCTTAGCTCTATTATATGAGTGGTCAAGACCACTCAGAAGGCTACGATGGAAACTCAACCGCCTTCTAGATTTTCTAGAAACAAACCTTGGATCCCTCAACCCAAGCATGACTCCACTTCCTTGGGAGAACTGCTTGATGTGGTTTATAGGACTTTGGTGCAAAACCATAACAAGAATTTAGATCATCAGGAATTTAAAGACCCCTTCCCTCCTCATGAGAAAGGTGAATCATCCAAGTCTAAAGATACCAACAATGTGATCAAACCTGTTGATGTTGAATACTATGACATGACCACTGCTCTAGGGAGTGAAGATGCCCCTAAACCCAAAGCTCCATTTGTCTTGTGAGGCCTTGTGCCTCCCTCTTGTAACCCCACACCATCTCCATCTTGTGTGAATGCTATCACTTGATCTCAAGTGAAATTGTTCTCAAAGGTCCCGAACCTTTGACATCTGGACCAAAATTATCTATGGATAAAACTCTCACTGAGGTAAACATCCCCAAAGATCACAATCTCGACCAGTTTCAATCTATGGTGGGTCATTTAACCTCACCACATTACTTGTCCTTCTCTGAAGAAGATGATCACTCTTCAAGCCATCCGTATGATGCTCCCCTACACATTGAAGTTATGGAAGGTCCAGAGCATGTTTTCCGCATCCTCATTAACAATAATGTTGGCCTAAATAATTGCTCTGCTAAGATGCTTACCCAAATGACAGACAAATTTGTTCTCACCAATAGAGATTCCACTGAGTTCTATGATGCCAAGCTAAAAGAATTAGAAAAGACTCTGAAGATCAAAGATATTGGCATGGGGGAATATCAGATTGAGTCCATCTTGTCACTAACAGCTCTTCCTCCATCTTTGCATTCTTGTGAAGAACCCTCTGAAGATAGATTTGGTATTGGCTATCAAGGCCATGAGCTTGACCAACCTAGCTATAGCTTTCACTCATGCAAGTATTCAGATAATGAAGATGCAAAGATCTAGCCTATGACACATGAAAAGCTCTTGAATATTCAAAATACTGACTCAGACTACTTGGGCGAGTCCTATCTACCTTCTCAAGTGCCTCAAGAACATGATCCTGGTCCTCACCAGGAGGATTTTATCCACTTTATTGAACAAACTTCTACTACTACTGACTCTAATGGCACACATACTGAATGGGGGAAAATAGCTGATGTCTCCCTTATCTTGGGTATGCCTCAAGGTATGCCTATTATATATTACTCCACTTCTACTACTAAGAAAGATCCTGCTGTTGAAGAAACACTTCCTGTGATAGATGATAGCAATAAATAAGATCTACCACCTACTATATCTCTAGCTGATTACATCAAATAGTGTCACCACAGTGAAATGAATTCAAAGGAATATGAATGGGACTCCATATTAGATGCTACTACAAAAATACTAGTTGATGTTGTACACAAAGATGCTACTATTACCAATTCTGAAAGAGGAGAAAGTTCTAATCCTCCAGATCAAGAGACTGATGATGATCCTTTCCACCCTTTTGTGGAGATCATTCCTATGGCTCCTAGGCCATCTAATTTGAGTTATGCTTCTACTACTCCAACATATCATGGGAATGTAAGACCCCATCCTGTTACAGTCTCATGGAATCTTCGTGCACTCTTACCACCTAAAAGGGGACCTAATTCTCGAAATAGGTCATCTCAGTTAGGCTCACATAATATTCCTCCAAACTTATCTGACTCTTCTAAGACAACTCACAATCGACAATGTTCTATGGAAGATGACTTTCTTGATCTATTTGATTTAGTCATGAATGATGAGGATGATGTTGATATCTTTGCACTCGAGCCCATCCCATTGACTTCTCTTCCCCCTTTCCCCCCAGGATAAGTGGCTCAACCACTTTCATTTCCACCTCTCCACCTAAACCAGTCATATAAGCCTCTTTCATCCATCATTCCTGAGTCTTTTGGAAGTAACTTGGATGTGCAACATAAAAACAAAAATAATGAGAATCCACTTATATCTCAAGGTCACCATGTCCCATCTAATCAACATGTGACTACAAAGAAAGAAAAGAAATAAAGGAGTTCAAAAGACCACAAAGGTCCTCAAAAAGAAGAAGACAATCAAAAGACAAAAAATAAAATAAAAAATGGATCTCAAAATCCATCTTACAGGCATTGTCATCAAAAGCACCACAACATAAAGAAGAAAAGAGAAGAAAAATCAAAAGCTATGTGGATTCCAAAAGGAAAATCAAAGTTTCCATTCAAGCTTCCAAAATTCTCATGCTTCCCTCCTTTCCATCACCCTTGCCTCTCATACTTTACCCTCTTCACTCCATCTTTCCTTGTCCCAAAGTGCATATCAACATCTCCTCATTTCTAATGACATGACTAAGAGAAATCTAGAACATACTTTTCCTAAGCATTTAGAACATGGGAAATCTGACAAAGAGTTAAGATGTGTCCACAAGGATATTTGTGGGTCTCACTTAAGTGATCTTTCCTTGACTATGGATCTCTTGACAGTTGGGTACTATTGGATTTGATTCTACAACTTCTCAGCTGACTACTACTACAAAATACTGTGTTCTTAGAGATTCCTACTGAAGGAGAACATCTCAAAGAGCCTATCAACGCTCTTCACTTGAAGAAATTCTATAGTTGAGACATTCTCAACGTGCTCATGTACATATTCATTGGTCATGAAAAAAATCCAAAAAAAATGATATATTGCAAAAATCCTAAAAATTGCAAAATGTCTTAAAAAAATGATCATCTTAGTGAAAACCTAGTAAACAGGCGCTTTGATGTATCTATTATCTTAGTGAAAACCTGGCAAACAAGCACCTTGATAATAATAAAAAAAATTGAAAATTGAAAAAATACAAAAAAAGTGAAAAGATAAAAAATACAAAAAAAAGAAGAAATATTCAAACATACAAAAAAATTTTAAAAAAAGAGAAAAGTACAAAAAAAAATTGAAAAGAAGAAAATGTGCCATTGATGAAAACCTAGTAAACAGGCATCATGGTAGAAAAAATAGAATCTCTGCCAAGATGGTGAAAACCTGGTAAACAAGCACCTCTTGTTTCCTAAAGCTACATCTCATCTCAACATCGCTTGGCTTTTAGTTTCCAGCTTTAGTTTGCTTTCCCGCTTTCCTTCTTTAGTTTGTTTCCTGCTTTGAGTTTGTTTCCCGCTTTAGTTTGCTAGCTCATGCACTTGCTTTCAGTTGTCTTCGAGATTTTCCTTGACTCTTCATGGATTGGAACTGGTTCACACTTGGGGGCACCTTCCTGGTCTAGGGGGCATTGTCCTATCACTTTCAAAAGTTCTGTTCATGCATTAGTCACCAGCGATTCCCGCTGCGTCTGCCTACTGATGCCTAGCTACTTTTGAGATTTCTCTCCTTGAGGATCTCTCCTGTATCGGTCACTAATGATTCTCACTATGCTTGCCTACTAATACTTAGCTCTCTTTTGAACCTCTCTCTTTTGGGATCTCTTCCTTACATCAGTCACTAGTGGTTCTCATTGTGTTTTCCTACTGATGTTTTGCTCACGTTTTATTCTCTCTTTCAAGAATCTTCCTTGTATCGGTCACTAGTGGTTCTCACTACATCCACCTGTTGATACTTGGTTTGTGCTCTGATATCTTCTTGAGACTTTGTCTCTCACGATGGTCGCTAGCGATTCCTGTTGTGTCTACCTATTGATGCCTAGCTACTTTTGAGATTTCTCTCCTTGAGGATCTCTCATGTATTGGTCTCCAGTGGTTCTCACTATGCCTGCCTACTGATACTTAGCTCTTGTTTGAACCCCTCTCTTTTGGGATCTCTTCCTTACATCAGTCACTAGTGGCTCTTACTGTGTCTTCTTGCTGATGTTTTGCTCGTGCTTTATTCTCTCTTTTGAGAATCTTCCTTGTATCGGTCACCAGTGGTTCTCACTTTGTTCACCTGCTGATACTTGGTCCATGCTCTGATATCTTCTTGAGACTTGGTCTCTCACGATGGTCACCAGTGGTCCTTACTGTGTCTACCTACTATTGCTATCTCGTTGAGACTTCAAATGTTGTACGCTTCTGATTTGACTTCAATCCGATTGAACACAAACATAAACTAAAACTAAAACTTTGTATTCCTGTGAAGCATGCTGAGCTTTTCCTTTGCTTGTTTGTTTATTTTCTTTATCATTTCCCCTTGAGTGAATCTAAGACATCTTTCTTTACTAAGAAACGTGAAGACTGGGGGCATGATCTTTTCCTAGCTTTCTGTTTGCTGGTTTAGTTCCAATAATCCAATGAATTCATATAAGAGGGGTGTCCATCTGTAAGAGCCTTCATCTCATATTGGATGGCCATGTGTACCTTGACTCCTTTTATATGGATGCTTTGGTGAGGTTGGTTCTTCTCCTTGTCTGTTTGAGTGACTTCTTTCTGCTACAAGTAAAATTGCTAACGCTCATCCTACTAAGTGAATGTAAGGGCCACTGTGAGCACTCTTTGGAAAAAGAAGGAACTCTCACATTTCTAGTGTGTTTGTTTGCAAGTAACATTCAAGTCATTCTAGAAATTGTTCTTTGATGCTTATGTTAACTTGCTAAATCAAAAGGAATAGGTGTTCAGGTCATTCTAGCTTCTTGTGCCTTAATGCTTACACCTCATTCTGAAAAATCTAAGACTTATATCATATTTATATTCTCATGATTGCAATGTTAGTGAGGATTGTATGACATCTTGTGATCATCTCGTGCTTTAAAAAACTCGATGATGATAAATATGGTGAATCCAACAACCAAGTCCTAGGGCTTGCATTTTCATTCTAGGCTTGCATTTTAGCTTAGGCTTGCATGTTCATGTTAAGCTTGGCTTTGAGGTGATATTTTGTTACTCTTTTGATTGCTTCCTATTCATCAGAGGTTCTCATCTTTCATCCCAACTTCATCTTGACTGCGCAAGTTTTTGGGATTGAAATCGAAATCTGACATCTCTAGATAGCTCGAAATCGCATTTTAAATTCTAGGACCCTTTTGGGATTGAATGCTTGTGTAGTCAGCCTTCTGGCATCATCTTCCTACCAGACCCTCATCTTTGCATCATGTTCTCAAGATCTTTTCTCTTTTCATCAAAGTCAACTCTAGTCAAATTTGGTCAACCATGGTCAACAAGACCTCTGCTTTGCTCTGATTTTCTCTTGCAGCTTCTTGAATCTAGTCTAATCACTTTTGCTATGCAACCTCTTGTTGTTAATCATCCCTCTTATGTCATCTTTCGATTTCACTCCCGAGGGGGCAGGATGATTGCATCATTTGAATCTCGTCAAAACAATTCTTGAATTAGTCTGATTTGAATCATCAGTTCTCATTGCTAGGGGCATCTCAGTGCCTCACATATTGCTATCTGGTCATCTATCTTTTAGGTATCTGAGCAACCTAACTCGGATCCTTAGGAATCAAACTTTGTTCTGGAGATGGTTCTCGAAATCTTTTAGGTATTGGGGCAATCTAACCCTAATTCCTGGAAGTCAAGCTTCATTTTGAAGATGGCTCTTGAAATCTCTCTTAGATTGTTATCTAGGCAATCTAACCTGGGTCTCGGAGGGCTAAGCTTCGTATTGGGGCAATCTAACCCTGATTCTAGAGACAGTCCTAAGTTTGCATCTGAATCTCATTTTGGGCACTGGGGCAACCTAACCCTGATTCTTGTCTTCTCTCAAGACTGTTGTCTTTGCAATCTAACTTAGACTTTAGAAAATCATGCTTTGATCTGTTCGATGTCTTGGTAACCTAACCTAGACTTCTGAAATTCTTGTCATCTGTCACTTCAGACTATTCTTTGAATCAATGCGTTGCTCGCACATCAATTCAAAGAGGGGCAAATGTAATACCCTAAAATTAGAACCTATTAAATTCAATCAATTTTGGTGCATTATCTTCAATTTTACATCTCCAAAGTCCTAGTTTCCTAGGAAAATTTCTCTCTCCTACCTGACCTAATTTGACTTGATGTCAATTGCAAAGACCATAAATTGCATTAATCAATATCAAAATTAATTCCTAAAGTCTTCGACTTTTATTAGCTAAATTACCCCTATGATAATTAATTTAATCCTAAGTCCTAAGTGCTTAGAATTAAATTAAATCCACCCCATTGGGATAATTACCCATAAAAAGGAATTAATAATTACTTGTTATTTGAATGGACATTGATTTTTGAATTAATAATTCAAGATATTCGAAAAGTCCCCTATGTGGCATTTTCCATTCTTTTAATTAAGTAATTCTTTCTTTTTTGTCTCAAATGGAAATGAAGGGTTAGGAGTTTCAAATCAAGAACCCCTTCATTCTCTCCTTAGGCTTTTCTATTTAATGGACCTATTTTCTTCATTCAGAGGAGGCAATTGTTGAGAGTAATTAAACTATAGTATTTTTGTGTCTCAACTTTATCAATTCAAAGCTTTTATTGCATTAGTATAATTTTCTCATTTTAACTTAATATTGCATCTCATTTTAGAATTAATTTTCTTATTTGTTCATAGCTTAATATCATTTCTATCTTCAAATTTCTTTAGATTAAATTGCACTTCATATTTCCTTTCAAGTTATGTAGATTAGTATCATATTTCTTTCAAAGCATCTTAGATTAAATTGCACTCATTTGCTTATCTTCATAATTCTTGGAAAATCCTCCATTGTGGTATTGGTCTAATGGTTGTTGGCTCTCATTTTGAGATTAATTAAACACCCCATCCACATAAGAGGCAACAGGTTGATTCAATCAATGTTGTGAGATGGACAATTCATGTTCATACTCGCCATCTCATGATTGAGCAATGACTATGTTGCATTTGTGCCTGATTTAGAGGTCCACATTCAGACACACACACCTTGCGCATGAACAAGAAATAGTGACTTATTGTGCTAATCCCTAGAAGTGCTAATTGTGTATGTTCCAAAAAGTTTTTCAATAATGCACATATTCCTAGAAAAATAAATTTTTTTTGGCCTCACTAGGGTTTGTAGTAATGGTTTGACTCTGCAACTTTTGTGATCTCAAGAGGGCTAACTCCAATCTAGGTGCACCAGGGTTTTGACATAGTCCAAGAAATTAATCAATCAAGAGCTACTAGGGAGATCTGACAGCCCAACAAGAGACCACACCTGTGAAGATTTCCTCCACAAGGACATTTATATATCGGCTGCTGCTACCACAGTGAAAATGGCTATTATTGCTTGAGGTTCCATCCACGTGGTTGACCCAATTAAGTGAATGTACACTATGGTTAACCCTCTCTAAAGGTGACTGACAAAAGATACCATAGGGGGACTAGATCAGATTCAAGGATTTGGGTTTCTGGTACTATCCAAAAAGGAAGTAGAGCATAATCCCCTAACCTCTTCACTTCACCAAGATAAAGCAGACAAATTAATCTGACATGCTAAGACCAAGATTATCTCATAAACATCTATGACATCAACCGCTTATGATCTATCAACCTCTCTAGAGAGAGAATGTATCAATCAAAAGTTGAAGACACATGAATCTAGTAGAACGTGAGACTTTCTCAGTGCCTTCCCTACCTACAAGGGGATCCTTCGTCAAGAGGAGCTTTGCATGAATAAACAAGTGAAAGAAGCTCAATCTCTCAAGATCATCCAAAAATAGTGTTCATAGGGCCTATTTACTATGTGTAACAGATATGCAAAAAGCAAATCTATGTTCGTTTTATAGCCCAAAAATTGGTCTGATTTATGAAAGCAGGAAAGGCACTCAAGCTAGACACGTGAGATGTTCATTTTATGTCCAAATTGAAATGTTTTCAGATGTAGTAGAATACCTGAATTCCCTTGCAATGCGCTTAGTAGATTTTACCTAATTTTTAGCTTTGTTAAGCAATCCCGCGCAAGCAAGCCACAAACTCTCCAACAAGAAAACAAGCAAACAAGATATGCAATGTATATTCAACTTATGAAAAACCTAGGGTTAGATCTAAAAATCAATTATTGGGAGCAATAATAACCAACAATTAATCCAAATGAAAACTCATATCATTCATTGAACCATGTGAAAAATAAGTGCATACCCATCACAAAATTTTATTTTTTTGTTGCATTTGACCTAGTCAACAAGATCTGATTTTTTTGATATGATTTCGGCCACAAAAATAGAAATACAAAATAGATAACCCTACTAAAAAATATAGAGCTTTCCAAAAATGTAAAATTTTTAGAAAATTCTCTTCATTTGTGCCCTAGAGACCCATTTTACCAAAACAAACTAGTTTTTGTAAATTGACTATTTGAGCTATTATATTGCATCCAAATTTAAAACACAAAGAATGGACCCCCTGTATCAGAAATTAATTTTTTTCAAAAAATCAAGAAAAAATTATTAAAAATTCAAAACATCTCAGAAAATTTTGAATTTTTTTATTGAAGCTTCCCTGATATGTCTCCAACCTACAAAAAAATTTTTAAATGAAAAATACAAGCTGTTTGGGAGATAAAATTAAATCTTTGAAACTTTAGGGTTTTAGCTCCCCAAAAAAATCAAAACCAGCATGTAAAGGTGGGTAGCCCCACAGTGGGCGCCAGAAATGTGTGTGTGAATTTTGTACCTAGCTATAGACACAACACTTTAGTAAAACATTAGAGGTTAGCAAAAATCAAAATATGCAACTAAGAACAATATAGCTAACCAGATGATTTACTGCCTTCTAGTAGTTGCGAGTATGGTATTCTCAGATTAGACCGAGATCAGTGACAATACAACACCTAAACGAAGGATTTAAATGATGAAAGCAATAAAATATGAATGCAAATTAATCTATTTTTAAATTTATTTTTGATGCAATAAGATGAGAAAAACTGATAATAAATTAATCTAAATAGATTGAAATGAAATGCAAATTAAGCTAACAATGATATGAAATATGAAACTAGAATGAATTGAAAACAAGATTGATCTCACAAAATGCTGATTCTTAAGAAGCTTGATGATTCCTCTTATGTCAATTCACCAGAGTAAGTATGCAAATTCTGTGGATTATTTGTAAAGAGCTGAGCCTTGATTTTATAGAAATCCAGGGCTTGACGGTGCATGGAAAAAGTCATAAATCACTCTTGATGAACTCAAGTTGATTTTTGAGTTAATAAGAAATTAGAAATAGATAACTCATAAAATCATGCAAAATCATGCAAGAACAACTTTTTAACTCAAATCAGAAGTTTAGATCAACTTTGAACTCAAAATAGATGTTGAGTTTTGAAAAGATAACAACTTGAATTGATTTTCCGATTTAAAGTTTAACTGCTCTTTGAATGTGCACAAATAATCATGAATTAATTAAATAAATAAAATGATTTATCTTCAACTTAACTGATTTTAAATTTAAAAATAACTGATTTGTGGGTTAATCAATTATTTTAATCAAACTTTTATTCAAAACTATATTATTAAATATTGACAACTTGGATTTAATCAATTAAATAAATATTTAATCAATTATTTGCAGGAGATTTGATTTATTGTCAAAATTAAATAGTATAATTAGGAATAAATAGAATTAAATTCAATTAAATAATTAAGTGGCAGAATTAAATTAATTAATCAAATATTCAACATATTCAATTAATTAACTTTAGGATAAATATGATTTATTGCCAAATAATATTTAAAATATATTTAAAATAACTAATTTATGGGTTAATCAATTATTTTAATCAAATTTTATTCCAAAACTATATTATTAAATTTGACAATTTAATTTAATCAATTAAATAAGAATTCAACTAATTATTTTTAGCAAATTTGATTTATTGTCAAATAAAACAATATTAATTAGGAATAAATAAAATTAAATCTAATTAAATAATTAAGTGGTAGTATTAATCTAATTAATTAATTATTCATCATATTTAATTAATCAAATTTAGGATAAATAAGATTTATTGCCAAATAATTATTAAATTAAAGATAATTAAATTAGGATAAAATAGGAATATTTCAAGGAATATTCTCTGATGCAGAATTAAGATAAAATCAATTAGGATTTCGATGACTTGATGCGCAGATGTGCCTTAGGTTAGGACTTTTGTGTCAATTTCGATTGATTTGTCGATTTAAGAGGTTAATGAACCTATAGCCCATTTTTGGGGTATTACAGCAATACCACAAGGTATACCTGATAACCCACATCCACTGCACATGTTGTAGGGTATGTAATTGTATCATCTTAAAATGGAAGTACTTCCATGTTAAGAGATTTTATCCTTCTGAGTAAGTGGTTTGGGGTCATATTGGATGCCTTGGATTGATCTGGCTTTCTCCCTGCTTTCCACTTCTTTTCTTCTTCATTCTAGGTGAAATTAAGGTTAGGATCCCAAGGATTCTCCTTAATTCCCCTCTCCATGGCTCTATTTTCTAGGTAGGACTTAGAAATAGGTCCTCCTAGCCTTCATAATAGTCATCATAGGATTTTGTGCCTATCCCTAGCATTATGTCCTGCTCTGATATCATTTCTCGGTCTCCGGGCATCCCTGGGACCTCCTGTCCTAATTTTGATTGGATCTGGGCCTAAGGTCAAATTTGAGGTTGATCCTGACTAGGTCAGGATCAAGCTCAAACTTGACTAGGTCAAGATTGAGGTCGTACTTGACTAGGCGAGTCCCAACCTCAATTTTTCCCCCCTCTTTCAAATTTCCAAATTCCCTAATTTTTGGGCATCGAGTTTCGGGGATATTTATTTTCCCGCCTCCGAGTTGGCTATTTCGGGTTTTGGAATGGTAAATCCTCTAATTGCATTTAATCTAGGTATATTTCCTAAAGGTTAGGACCTAATTGGGATTTAATTCTCCAAGGTGGCCCCTCTAGAGGATTGTGCCCTAGTTCACTATAAAAGGAGCCCTTCCTCTCTCATTTTGACATCACTCCATATCTTCCTTTGCCATAAAAATCTCAAGTGCAAGCAAGAATTAAAGCATTCAAGAAATTTTTCAAGCATTCAAATGTTCAAGCATCCACCCATCAAGGAGATCCATTCTTAGCCATTGAAGGATTCAATCTCTTTGGAGCCCCCTTAATGATCCATCCTTCCACATTCATCCAAGCCTCCTCATATGCAAAGATCAATTCAAGATTGGTGTTGAAGATCAAATGCCATTGATTGAAGACATCCTACATTCATTCTACATCCATTGAAGCATTCCTACTTGTGGATTTGAGGATTTGAATCCTCTACAAGGACTTCAACATAAGCGAGGTGATTTGTTCTAATTACTTTGTTTATGTACACTACATTTCAATTCAATTTCAAGGTTAAATCCTAAATTGAGGTTTGACCAAGGAAAACCCCCCATAAAACAAAACCTCCCATTTTCTTGTAGGTACAAGTGCGGGATTTCGGATCTGAGAGCAGATTTGGATACCCTTTTTGGTGAACTTCTAAGATTTGTGAACAAATTTAGAATCGACCTCCAAACAAAGAATCTAGCCTTTGACCTTTTATGAGGGTCAAAGTCGACCTGAGCTCATCTTGGAAAAAGATTTCTAGGTTTTCTCCGTCTCAACATTTCCAGTTTGAAACAGGTTGTAGATTTTCTAGAAAGTACACACAGACATCAGAATTTGGCATTTTCCAGATTTGCCCTAATTTGAGGTTAGTATTTGCATTTCAATTACTTCAAATTCTAAACACTTCAATTCTACCATAAAGGAAATATTGGGTTTTTCTCTCTCTTTCATATTCTCCATAGATTAATTCGATTGTGCATTAATCTTTTGGTTGATCAAATTAGATCTATCTTTTGAGAATTTGGATTTAGGAGTGGATCTCATATTTACCCTACACATTTCATACACATTTACATATTTGAATAGGTGTGAAGGCATTTTACCACTATCCATTTTGGTGAACCCGACATACTTACTCTCTTTTCTTTTGTGGAATTGGATACCTTATTGTGCTTTCCTTTTATCTTGTTAGTATTAGATTTTTCCTTTGTGTTAGATCTTGCATGCCAATTAGATTTCAAAAATACAAAAAAAAAAATTCATGCTTTATGTGGTTTTAGTTTAGTTCATTTGCATTACATTGGTTTATGAGCTTTACTACTACTAGTCCTACTTATAATATTTCGGTTAGAAGAAGTCATAGACTCATGGGTGCCTTTGATCCTGAATCTTCCTCTCCTTTCCTTAGGATCCTAGATGATAACTTGATTCTTCATGATTCCAATCCTACTATGGATCAAAAATCTTCTCACTCATCTCATGATGAGGATGACGCTTTAAGAGTTCCTCCTGAACAAGTCCAAAAACTTTCCACTGAACTTGATAAAATGGGTAATTGGCTTATTCAAGAGAACCTCTCCTCCTAATCAAAACCTTCAAATATATACGAATCCTTTACCTACACATGATACTAATACAATTTCTTATCCATCTACTATGGACATTATGTATGATTCAAAGATGGATGATCTCAATCATGTTGTTAATCAAGTGGAGCATGTTGGTCAATCTCTATCTCCACCTCAACCTCAACCTCAGATTCAACCTCAAGTTCAATCTCAACCTCAACCAAAACCTAAACCTAAACTAAAAAATCAACCTAAACCTCAACAACAACCTAAGAATAAATGACCTTGGGAACTCCTGATTACCTTTGATGACTCTGAGACTATTAAAGCTCCTGATGGTCCCCTTTACATTGCTGCTAGGATTTCTCAAATACCTACTCGTGGTTGTCTTGTTGATTCTACATCCTTAGTTAATGTTATTACTGAAGAAAATCTTTTTATGAAAAGCTTACAACATGATTCTTATGATACATCAGATGTATGGATTCAAACTTGTAATGGTTTTCTTTATCCATCATTTGGATCTATTACGTTATCGGTTGAACTTTGTGGAAAAATTATGAACACTACCTTTGTTGTTGTTCCTACTTCTGATCAATTTCAAGTTAAGCTAGGTTTGCCTTGTTTGAATGCCATGCATGCTATTGCTTCACCTATCCATAAGTGTCTTAAGTTCATTCATGATGAAGAAATGAATATGATTAATCATAGTTTATATCAACCTTCTAGGCCTAGAGATTGTACTGCTCTTGATTTCTTTTGGCCTTCATTACCTAATTCATGTCCTCCTCGACCTGATAATCTTTTCCATTCATATCAAGCTTATAAACATTGTAAGATTATTGAATTAAGTATTCCTCCCATGGATCTTAATCATGGTCTTTCACCTACACCTTCTATACCTCCTTTAACTATGACTGCTAGTTCTGTTAATCAAGTTCTTTCTACTAAACCTATTAAAGATCCTGTGATTGTTTCTCCTATTGTTAATAATCCTATTGATCTTCCTAAAGAACGTATGAAGGATCCTATGATTGTTCTTCCTAGTTCTCAACCTATTTCAAATAAATAAAAATGTAATTGATCTGCTAATGAACATCATAAAAAGCATCGTGCTCATGCTAAAGCTCATAATTCTATTCTTCAAGGATCTCTACCTTCCTAGGATAAACCTATGCATGATGTGTTAGAAGAGGTTGTTACTAATAATGATGTTCACATGCATGATTATGATGATTCTATTCATATCTTAGATCCTATTTTGATTAATTTGGATGAAGAAGATACTCTTGATGATACTGATGATGTTAATGATGAATATGAGACTATTGACATTGACATTGATTTACCTAATATGCTTTCATCACAATTAACTCTTACACCTAGTGTCAAACATTGTGATTCTCAAGAGGATCCTTGTTTGGAACTGGCTATCATTCCTACTGTGTTGGATATAATCCCTCTTGTGAGTTACCCACCTTCCCTAAATGATATACAATGAGATGAGGAGAGTAGGTGGTACGCTTGATCAGCTTGTCCTTCATGGTAGCTTTGTTGTGTGTTTGTTTTTTGTTCTATGTTTCTCCTGTAATGTGTTTGCTAAATGTTGTTAGATTCTTTTATATGATCCTTGTTTCTCAGTTTGTAAAAGGTGATAAAAGAATCGATACTATTGTTCGAATTCTTCTATATGTATCTCTATTCTTCTATGTGTTGTTCAATGTTATGTTGTAATTGTGCTATTGTTCATAATTATTTCCTTGTGTAATCTACTTGGATTCGAGATATGGTATCACTAATTCTTTTTGGTCTCCATGTCATGGTCCGAAAAGATTCTCCTTTGTATATCTTATGTGATCTTTCCTCTTATGTGATCATAGTTCTACTTTCTTTGGGGAATGATGTCAATTCATTTGCAATAATATCACACATATATATATTATCTTATGATCATACTGACCCCATGGTAGGTAGATCCCTTCTATGTTCTCTGTATGTTTCTATGATATTTCTCTTGATTTCTCTTTGTCTGGGGGCATCTCGACATGGAAATGTAATCAGTGGAGTTGTTTATGTTTTTGTTAAAGCCATTGCTCCTATTAAAGTGTAAGCAATGACTTTAACATGGGGGCATATGCTCTACTCACCTGTTACACACACACACTTTTCAATAAGCACATTTTTTTTTTCAAGATACCTTTTACCCTTTTTGGATTAGTAACTAATCCTTAAAGCATGGATTTATATTTTAGGATCTCTTGATCCCTCCAGTTTCAAATATACATATATTTTGATCCCTTAAGGTCAGAAGTGTCCTTAAGACTGGATCTCTTTATTTTTTTATTTTAGTTTTATTCTTATGGAATAGGATATTCCTAAGGATGAATCCTTGATGGGCTGACTAGTGAGTAGCCACATTCACTAGGCAGTTCAATTCCATCTTTCCAACTGCACTGTTTCCTTGTGTGGTTCACAATGGGACATAAGTTCTCATTGGGCAAGGTAATCACACCTTCTTTCTCTCTCTAGAGATGTCTCTCTTATTGTGATTTAGGAGTCGATGAAGAATTGAGTCCCTAGGGGCTTAAGGTTTCTCTTTTTCCCTTGGATTACAATAAGATTATCTTTTCATTGTAATCTCCTTTACCAAGAGTTTGCATGAAGTCCATACTCTTGCTAAAGTGGGGGCTTAATGTATCATCTTAAAATGGAAGTACTTCCATGTTAATAGTGTTTAGCCCTCTGAGTAAGTGGTTTGGGGTCATATTGGATGCCTTGGATTGATTTTTTCTTTGATCTGGCTTTCTCCCGACTTTCCACTTCTTTTCTTCTTCATTCTAGGTGAAATTAGGGTTAGGATCCCAAGGATTCTCCTTAATTCCCCTCTCCATGGCTCTATTTTCTAGGTAGGACCTAGAAATAGGTCCTCCTAACCTTCATCATAGTCATCATAGGATTTTGTGCCTATCCCTAGCATTCTATCCTGCTCTGATATCATTTCTAGGTCTCCGAGCATCCCCGGGACCTCCTGTCCTGATTCTGACTGGATTTGGGCCCAGGGTCAAATTCGAGGTTGATCCTGACTATGTTAGGATCGAGCTTGAACCTAAATAGGTCAAGATTAAGGTCATACCTAACTAGGTTAGTCCCAACCTCTATTTTTCCTCCCTCTTTCAAATTTCCAAATTCCTTGATTTTCGGGTATCGGGTTTCGAGGAATTTATTTTCTCACCTCTGGGTTGGCTCTTTCGGGTTTCAGAATGGTAAATCTTCTAATTTCATTTAATCTAGGTATATTTTCTAAAGTTTATGACCTAATTGAGATTTAATTCTCCAAGGTGGCCCCTCTAGAGGATTGTGCCCTAGTTCACTATAAAAGGAGCCCTTCCTCTCTCATTTTGACATCACTCCATATCTTCCTTTGCCATAAAAATCTCAAGTGCAAGCAAGAATTAAAGCATTCAAGAAATTTTTCAAGCATTCAAGTGTTCAAGCATCCACCCATCAAGGAGATCCATTCTTAGCCATTGAAGGATTCAATCTCTTTGGAGCCCCCTTAATGATCCATCCTTCCACATTCATCCAAGCCTCCTCATATGCAAAGATCAATTCAAGATTGGTGTTGAAGATCAAATGCCATTGATTGAAGACATCCTAGATTCATTCTACATCCATTGAAGCATTCCTACTTGTGGATTTGAGGATTTGAATCCTCTACAAGGACTTCAACATAAGCGAGGTGATTTGTTCTAATTACTTTGTTTATGTACACTACATTTCAATTCAATTTCAAGGTTAAATCCTAAATTGGGGTTTGACCAAGGAAAACCCCCCATACAACAAAACCTCCCATTTTCTTGTAGGTACAAGTGCGGAATTTCAGATCTGAGAGCAGATTTGGATACCCTTTTTGGTGAACTTCTGAGATTTGTGAACAAATTCAGAATCGAACTTCAAACAAAGAATCTAGCCTTTGACCTTTTATGAGGGTCAAAGTCAACCTGAGCTCATCTTGGAAAAAGATTTTTGGATTTTCTTCGTCTCAGCATTTTCAGTCCGAAATAGGTTGCAAATTTGTTGGAAAGTACACACAGACATCAGAATTTGGCATTTTCTAAATTTTCCCTAATTTGAGGTTAGTACTTGCATTTCAATTACTTCAAATTCTAAACACTTCAATTCTACCATAAAGGAAATATTGGGTTTTTCTCTCTCTTTCATATTCTCCATAGATTGATTCGATTGTGCATTAACCTTTTGGTTGATCAAATTGGATCTTTCTTTTGGGAATTTGGATTTAAGAGTGGATCTCATATTTCCCCTACACATTTCATACACATTTACATATTTGAATAGGTGTGAAGCCATTTTACCACTATTCAGTAACAATAATCCAACATAAAGTACAACATGACATCTTCCAAAATAACTGATACAATGATACAAGAACATAATATAAGAAAGATAAGAATACATCTCCAACAATGATGAATGAGAAGGTACAACTACTACAAGGATCATCCAACACTAGTACACAAATATCAAAATCTCAAATGGTAAAATAATCACTACCACCCGACCTCGTGGAACCTAAATGGTTCACTCCCACCTTGTTGAAAAGATAACAACATACCCCGCTCAGATATCAAACACCAAAAATCAAACAAAGTACAAACTAAGAAAGGGATCCTAAAAGCTCTCTACCTCAAAAGGTACAATATGATAACAAAGGTAAAACATATTCAACTAGAGGCAACCAACATATGTAGGAAACCTAAGATGCATATGAGGAAGTGTCATCACATGAGCCCACTCTAGAGTTATCCTGACAATCTCTCAAGACCCTGGTGCCCTAGTGACTCTATGTGGTATTAGTAATCCTCTCATACATACGAGGCACTTGTAGTGCCCAATCATTTACTATCATTTATGTTTATGATGCTAATCCATTTATACCACTTTTCATGAATATTAGATCTTTGGTTATATTTAATGATTCAATTCTATGATACTTTAAATCATTTGGTTTATATCATGTTAGTTAGATGATGATGATTATTTACATATGATGATGTTACTTATGTTATGATTTTTACTAACCCCATACTTGCATGTGTGTAGTTGATGTGTATGTTTTACTTTTATGTTTGACATGCCTGATGTAGTTGAGGGATGGATTCATAGTTACTTCCTTGTGAGATCCACATGATTGGTCTGTCTCCACCATTGTTTGTTATATATATATATATATATATATATATATATATATATATATATATATATATATATATATATATATATATATATATATATATATATATATATATATATATATATATATATATATATATATATGCTCATCTTTTATGCAGGATTTCAAGTACCGAGCATTGACTTCCCTTAATTGTTAGGATGAGCCTGCCCTATTGCAATATCTCAATGGTAAGAGAGGGAAGATAACATCCAGCTCTAAATCTCAACCTAAGCCAATTATTATCTTCAAATAATGGACAAGTATCTTGTCTTCTACCCTCTGAATTCATCAAGGTGATGTCATTCGTGAACCCTTTCTTTGAGCTTGATTATTACTTTATGAGTTTAGTCAGTTTTTCCTTCGTGTTTGGTTGTAAGGTGTTTTGATGTGAATTTTGATTTATTAATGCATTAAAGATTTAATTAAGATTAATTATGAGATTTAAATAATTATATCTTATGAATATGAAATATGAAATAAATAGATATGTAATTAATAAAAATTAATTAAATATCATTGATTATTTAAAAGACTTAGTTAAAAGTCTAATTATGAGAATAAAGGTTTAATTAAATATTCGAATAATATAAATTGATATTAATTATCAATTTACTTATTAAGTGGTGCTAAAGATATTAGTTAAAATTAAAATATAATCATGTGATTATATGCACACGAGTTCAAAGAAATTGATATATCAGTTCTAAATTAGAAAGCTGAGTTAAGAGACTTAACCGAGGGATTAGTTATAATTCTTTTAATAAATTGATATTTTATTATTAATTTACATATTATTAATATGCTAAAAATATTAATTATTAACTAAATATTATTATGCTATTAAATTTGCATATTCGGTTAATAAAATTAGAATATAAGTTTAAAATTAAAAGTTGAGTGATTTGCATGAATTAGAATTATTAATTAAATATATACTTCTTTTAAATGGAGAATTGTTATTAACAAAGTTAGAGTTGAGTTCTGATTTATGTGATTTTGCGTTAACTATTTTATTGTTTTTAACAATTGAGATCTTATTTTTGATTGTGAGTTGCATGTTTGAGTGAAGGTTGTTGGGTTTTCTTTATTGGAGTCATTTTTGGTCATTCTTAGGGACACAAGTTTTATGAAGGTTTTACAAGTTTGTCTTTGAAATGAAATTCAAAGAATTTTTGTAAAGCTTGGGATCTTGGAGGTTTTTTTTTGGATTTTGTATTTTGGCCTTTGCATATGTTTCAGATTCAACTTATGGGATTAAGGTAGGGGTTGAAAACCTTTGCAAATTTTTCCTCTTTGAAAAGATTGTTCTCTTCATGTTTTCTAGATAGTTATTGTGTTCAAATTAAATAGAATGCATGTCTTTTCTTGTTTGTGGAAATTGAATAAAAATTATTGTGGTTGTTTTATGTGTAAGAGATTTTATGGCTATGTTGAAATCTGGCTGAAAACCTTAAACTCTCTTTGAAACTGAATTGTACACCAAAATAATTGAGAAAACTTTAGAATTCAATCAACTAGGGTTTGATCTAAATTCTGGATAAATATCCTTGTGAATATATCAAAATTGAAACTAGAAAATGGATTGGGTAAATTTATATTTGAATTCAATTTCTGAAAAGAATAAGAGATTAATTATAGTTTTAATCTTTATTTTATATATATATATATATATATATATATATATATATATATATATATATATATATATATATATATATATATATATATATATATATAAAATAAGATGATAGAAAACTTGTTTTGAAATAAATTATAAAAAAAGAAAAATATTCTTATTATTTATTAGTATTTAGATTTAAAAAATATATTATTATTTATTTATTTTCAGAATTAAAAAAATTAATAGAAAAAAGAGAAGAAGAAAGAAGAAAGAAGAGTCTAATTGGACCAACGATAACAAAAAAGAATGTCGTAATCAATTGTAACTTATAGTTGAGATTTATTTTAATGTAATTTAATTATATTGTTGCTTAGTATTTATATTTAATAAATTAATTTATAGAGGTAAATCTTATTGATGGTTATTGAGATTTAATTATATTGTCAATTAGTAATTATATTTAATAAATTAATTTTTATAATGAAAAATTATAAATTAATTTATAAAAGAAAATTAAATGTTTGTTTTACTTTTAATAGAATTTTGATGTGGGTGTATTTTATAATAAAATATTTTCTTATTGGAGTTTTATTTGGCCTTGTTGAATAAGGTCGGTTAGGATAGATTGATGTCGTAGGTGAAATCTTGTCTTTTGAACTTTAAATTATTTTATAAAATTAATTCTTTCACACTAGAGTTCACATGTAATAAATTTATAACCATTTTGGTGTCTTGATTATAAGAGTATTATTTTGGGGTTTGTTCTGGATTTATGTTAGTTTTCTATTAAGTCCTCGATCTTTATGTTATTTAACCACAAAAAGGTGATGACCATTATTTGTGTTGAGTCCTAATTAACTTGGTCACCTTGTTTCTACATATATGATGATTTTGTATGATGACCTTTGTGGATTATGTTTTACTCCATATTTGAAGATAGATGCTTGATGTTTTTGATGATCTTTTGATCTTGCGATTTGAACTATGAGAATTTGGTATTTGAGTTATTGAGATGTCTAGTATGGGATGGATAGTTTGGATACTTGTATTGGATGAGGTTTTGTTTATTACACTCCAATGCTTGTCTTTGATGAAATTCATGGTTTATTAATTTATAGAAATCTTTTATGATTTTAGTTTTTCTTTCTCTTTGGTTCTTTTTCTATGAGCATTAGGGTAGGTTATCTAGGAGCATAGAGGGGAAGTGGCTTACTTTGGAGGCGTCAAAGCCCTAAAGTGGTTTCCTGAGTATCCTTTGTAAGTTGAATTAATAAGTGATAACTTAATAAATTTATTAGGATAGAAACATTAAAAAGATAATTGTGCCTCGTCCATGCCTTGAGTGCTAGTACAAGCTAGGATGGGAGTGAGAGAAGATGTTTGCCTGTCTAGAGAGACGATGAGGTCTGACATAGTTGGTTTTCCTTGTCTTTATGAAAGGACTACTGATACCACATAGAGTCACTAGGGGCCAGGGTCTAGAGAGACTACCAGGCAACCTTAGAGTTGACTCATGTGATGATACTTCCCTATATGTGTCCTAGGTTCCTACGTTGCATTTGGTACACCTGATTTGTGTCACAATCATTTTTACTTGATAACCTTATATCATTTACTACCATTTTATCCTTGTGTACCATTGCATTAGTCTTTCTTGTTTGGTTATTTCTTTGAGTGAGGCTCAGTGTTATCTCCTCATCATAGTGGAAGTGGACTTCTTGGTTCTACAAGGTCGAGTGGTAGTGGTTCTATTACCATTGAGATCTGACATTTGTGACTTTGTGATTGGATGATCCTTGATGCTACTTCTATCTTCTTGTTCTTTCTTGGAGACTTTCTCACAAGATGTATATCTTGTATTCTATGTTATGTATTGGTTAGTGACATTGATTTCAAGAAAATGTACATGTACATGTATTGTATTATTGTTATCCCTATGATATGTGAAGTGGAAGTTATATAATTATGTATGCCATGATGTATCAATTTATAGATTGTATCTTTGGTTATATTGATGTAATGCATGTATCTTATTATTCAATTGAAATGATTATGGTAAGTGTACTTAATGATTTGTGTTCTATTCATTATGATTAAGTAAAGGATTAGGAATACTTCAAACTGGGTTTTAAAATGAACCTGAGATATATCATGTGATTATGTGTTGGAATTGTACATAGTTGATTAGTTAAATTACACGTGATTCTATGTCATGGAACCCTTGAGACTTGTAATATGTAACTGAGTTACATTTAGGAATATATATTGTCTTATATTATATTGATTCCACATTGTTATTCATTATTAATTGTAAACTCTTTAGAAAAAAAATTATTCAGTAAACTTAGTAACATGTTTTAGGTTAATTTCTCCTGGGTTCCCTGGCGGGGCATTATAGTACCAACTATGCTATATCCAAATCCACACAGACAAAAAACATCATCTCACAAACCATCCTAGCCTGTACTAGAACTCAAGGCATGAGTGAGGGAACACAAACATCTTATTAATGTTTCTATCCTAGTAGATTTGATTAAGTTATCACTTTATTAAGTCACTTGCAATAAGTTATCGTGATAGCCACTTGTAGGCCCCAATGCCTACTGCAAGCCACTCTCCACCTATGCACTTAGTTAACCTACCTAGACTCACAAACTAGATAACAATAATCCTCAAATCACTTCCATAATATAACAGAAACACATTGGTTCTCACATAACCACAATAAAATAACAACACTCTCAAAGTGTCCTTAAAATCATAAGCTTCAATAAAACAAGGTTGGCAATAGAGATTGACACCATATTTCCCCATGTGAAATATGTAACCCAAACATAGCCATATAGGACAACCTTCATATCACATGATAAAATTACAAGGTGGCCAATTATCATATAAAATATTAATTCAAAATTAAGATTAAAGTAATGATAACAAAGTAACTCGTACATTCCAAAAATACCCCAGAGCCTCTGGTATACAATTTCTAAAAGCCAACGTAGTTCCCCAATTACAATCAATCAAAGTCTCAAAACATGCAAAAGTACCCAAAACCAATTTATAAATTTGAGTTGACTAAAGCAATCATTTTGTTGACTAAAGTCCATTTGACTACAAAAGTGTTCATATAAATGTCTCATACATAACTATCTATTTAAAATAAAATCTCATGCATATATACTTTTTAAATAAGTATTTAACTAAAATCTTCATGCATATCAAAACACCATGTATTTAATAATGAAATAATGTTATTAATTTTCTAAATATAAATATAAATGAAAACATTAATATTAAAATCCCCATGTAAAAAAAATCAATTAATATTTATTTATAAATTAATTAGTTTTTTTTTAAATAAATAAATAACAATAACAATTTTTTATTATTTTATTATTTTTAATTTTGAAATCTAAAAATCAATAAATAATAATAATTTTAATTTTTTTAAATCTAAAAATTAATAAATAATAATAATAATTTTTATAAAAAAAATTTAAATCCAGAAAGTAATAAATAATAATAATAATTTTTTTTTCCATTTGATTTTAATTTCAAAAGTTTTATGAAAATTTCTAGTCAACCCTATCTGAATCAATCTACAAATTTTCCTGTTGTTTTTCAACCAAAATTCCTAGGGTTTACACAAAACATCTATAATGGAATTTTTTTCTATTGCATATCAAATAGGATGACAAAGTTTACATCAGAGTTTGAAGTATCAATACAAGATCATAAACTACATGAGTTTTGTTATTTCGCAGAAGCTATATCAAAATACATATATATGTAACAGTGTATCAAAGGAAATTAAGCTATAACATAAATTGATCAATCTGAAGAGGTTTCATGGTCTGATTCATTGTCATTGGAGTCAGGGGATACTGCAGTGTACCCAATGATTTCATGGGGTCTGAAACCCTAGTTCACTAGTCTCTTGGATTCCTCAGTAGGTGGATGGTTCTTCCTGGACTGCTTCAATTGTTGTATGAATTCCTTTAGAGTCACCTCAAATTCATCTTTAGCCTTCATAGTTGTGTATCCATACACAATGTCTTTCTTCTCAATAGTGACCTACCCATCCCTCAAGATTTGAAGGAATTTTATCTCCTTCATCTTGATCACTTTGGTAACCTACATGGAAACATCAAGGTATAAGAGTCCCTTGAGAGACTCAGCAAGGTTTTTGTTCTTCTCTGTGAGCACATCATTATTCTGAGCCTTCCAAATAACCCACAATATCACATAACAAAGGAGAGCCCATAAAGTGTTACAAAATTTGTTGCCGCTAATATGCCTTGAGATAACATCTAAAGCATTAAAATGAACAATATAAGAGAGGTCAAACATCTTCCAGATCTCAGTAGCAAAGAGACATTCAAAGAAAATATGAAGAACTGACCCAGGGCATCTACAAACTGTACACAAATTAGGTTCACCTCTAGGCTTCTTAAAGGGTAACTTATGTCAGAAGAGTTTACACAAAAAGAAAATAATTTTTGGTTCCAAAGGTCTACTCCAGAGGGAGGTAAAGTATGATTTCCAGTCAGATTGTTGTGCAACGAGGTGCCACTTTGTGTCAAAATGGTTAAGAATGGTAGGATTGGAGGTAAGAAGGCTATAGATGTATTTGGATTTGACCAAGTGGAGATGAGTCTTATCAAGCCAAATGAGCTAGAAAGAGCAATGATTAGGGGAGCAACAACCAGAGAATGAACCTACTCTGAGGAGGGAAGCAGAAAGGAGGGAGTATGTTCTCCAATGGGTAGTGGGGATATCAAATTCATCTTGAACAACCTCCCAAGAAATAAGTTTTCCCTACTACATTATATCATGAAAGGTGTTAATACCTTTATTAGCCCATTTTTTTGCTGAACATCCTTGGAAGAGTGTCAATGACTTATCGCCATGCCTAAGATTCCACCATATAGACTTACCTGCATAGATTAAATTCCCATTTTCAATAGGGCCAACATCCCAGAAGAAGTGCCTCACAAATTTCTAACTTTTCCAAATGGTCTTAAATACATTAGAGCTGGGAACAATAATATTAGCATATATGGTAAGAAGGTCAGAGTAGAAAAGGTGCACCCAAAATTTGGATTTTCTAGGGTGAGCCCTAGTTAAATTATTTATTATCAACACTTTCCAAGGCTCCTCCCCTATAGCTACTTTAGCAACCCATTTAACTACTAATGCTATACCTTGAGTTCTACAGTCTTTGAGCCCTAGGTGACCCAAAATTTTCTCCCTTGTGCACCACTCCCATGAAACTGCATGGGTCTTTTTGTTGCCTAATCCATCCAACTAGAGGAAATATTTGATAAATTTATGAATAACACTAAATTGGTTCTGATTAAATAACCAAGCTAGGGAGATGTAAATTGAGTAGGAGGAGAGAATCTCTTGACAAACTTGCAGACTACCAGGAAATGAGAGAAGATTACTACCTCATATGTTCAGTTCTTTGACTATCCTTTCTTTAGCCCAGGTCCACATATCAATGATATTTGGGTTAACAATAGATGGAATTCCTAGATATCTAACAACATGATTAGCCCCCCCCCCCCCATTCAAATCCAAACCTTATCCACCAAGTTGGAGGATTGTTGTCCCAAACTAGCATGATGGATTTGGAGAGGGCAATCTTGATACTAGATGCAAGGCAAACCAGATCTAGTTTGGTCATGAGATAGTTCATGTTGTGTTCATCAAGTTGTAACACTATGGAGGTGTCATCAACAAACTGAATGTTAGAGACCTCTTGTTTATTGGGGAGGATAATACCCTTCACTTTTGGAGATAAGGAATCACCCCTCAGAAGGAAATGAAGGGAGTCTACAACAATGACAAAGAGGGAGGGTGCAAGGGAGCATACCTATCTGATAGATCTAGTTAGCTAAAATAAATTTGATCTGACTCCATTGAATTCCACTTCCGCCCTGGCTCCTTGTAGGAGTGTAGAGACCATTTTACAGAAAAGAGTTGGAAAGCCAAGTGCTTCCAACATCATCAGAATAAATTTTCATTCAATACGATCATATATTTTTTCATAATCTATAAGTAGCATGACACTCTATTGACCAAATACTTTAGCCCAATCTAAGGATTCCCAACAAGTAATAAGGTTTTCAAGGATGTATCTCCTTTTAATGAAGCCAGTTTGAGTATTGTTAATCACCTTTGGCAGTATCTTTTCTATTCTTAGGGCAAGAGTTTTGGCAAGAATCTTGTATCCAACATTAAGGAGGGTAATTTGTCTCCAATTCTTAATAAGAATCAACTTGATGAGTCTAGAATTAATATCAGCCCCTAAAGAGCCTAAATAAATGGCCTCATTGTATGTATTGAGAAGACTATTATGAATCCAATATATGTTTGTTTTGAAAAATTCAATAGTAAGCCCATCAGGTCCAGGGGCTTTGTCATTGGCCATGCTCATAATGGAGTTTTTAATTTCTTCCTCATAGAGCTCTCTATCAATCATTATTGCATCTTCTTCTAATACTTTCTTAGGGATGATCCTTTTAATCTTATGTATAGCCTCCTCCATGGGGTATCCATCATCTTTTGAAGAGAACAACCTACTATAAAATTTGGAGAAGGTCTCCACAATTTCTTCTTGAGATGTGATAACCTTGTCCTTCTCTTCGATGAAAGTTATCTTATCTCTGGCTTCCTTCTTTTTGAGAGAGTGAAAGAAAAAATTTGAACCTTTATCTCCCAAACTAATCCAATTAAATTTTCCCCTGATCTTAGCCCCTTTGGTCTTAGCAATTTGTAGTTTCTTGAGAGAATCTCGACAATGCATCACCCTTTCCAATAGGATTGGGTCTGTGGGAGAGTGTTGGATAAGTAGCTCTCAATCTTGTAGATCTTTAAATAGCCTATATTCTTCCATTCTAGCATCTTTATCTCTTTTCTCTCCTATAGTTTTGAGAAAATTCTACCAAGAAGTAGTTTGGGTCCATCTATCAACTTTAGAATCATGGTGGGCAATTTGATCATTATACCAAGAAATGATTTTAACTGCTGGTTGAACATCCTCATCTTTAAGAATGGAGGAGTTAAGGGAAAAACCTTGTTTCTTAGTCAGAACATCATAGTGGCCTAGAGTCAGGTGTATGCAAGAAAGGATAGGATGGTGGTCGGATAGAGAGAAAGGGTAAACCTTAATGCAGTTGTCTTTAGGGAGCTAGGGACAACTAAAGAAATATTGTTAATATAGAATCTGTCTAGTCTAGAGTAAATCCTTCTATCAAATTTTTGAAAATTGGACCATGTATACCACACCCCTCTAGATTCACTCTTTTTACTAGCTAAGGGTTCAAATAAATTCAGCTTGTTCAACAATCTATTCCAAAATAACATCTCATTACCTTTCCAATCAAATCTAAGTCCTACTTTATCTTGAGCCCTTTCAACCATGTTGAAATCTCCAGTTAAGATCTAAGGGATATTATCCAAATTAGAAATCCATTCCCAAAGGCTAATCCTTTCATTGTGGTCATTGGGTGCATAAATAGAGAAAACTCCAAATACAAACTCCTCCATCCTAAATTTCACCCATACTACCCTATTGCAGGGAGAGAAGCCCCATTCTTGGACAAATTTGCTCCATGTTGGACCAATCAAAATAGAAGTACCCCTTCTATCCCTTGGGTGTTTAGTAGAGTATGCTATTGCATCCTTCCATATACATTTTAAAACTATATCAAATGCAATTCCCACTTCTTTCACCTCTTGGAGAAAAAGTAAATCGAGATTTCTATGTAAATTTATAAGTCTCTTAACTACATATTTTATATTAGAGGATTCTAATCCTCTAACGTTCCATGAAGCATGGTTTAGAATCATGGAGCACCCTTACTTTTAGTATCAATGGGTTCTCAAAATATTTTGAAGCATTGAGGAATTTTATTCCTTGGGGCTTTGGATGGTTTGGGATTCCCACTGACTAGAGGAGGTCTTCCTCTCTTCCTTCTAATATTGACCCCATCAAAAACCTCAAGAGGATCAATTCTGAGAGGCTTGCTAGTCTTTTTCAGTTTCTTTCTACAATCAGAGGTGAAAACAAAGGCTTCTCCCTCCTCAACACATGAAACATCTTGCACACTCCTTATCTCTCCTTCCCCAACCCAAGATCCATCCTCTACTCAGCCTCTATCATAGCCAAATCCTTAGACTATTAGATAACTAAGAGGGGAGGTGAATCAGTTAAGTCCACTTATCCTAGAGTCCCAAATACTCCTAGATGTATATAGAAAAACTTTCAAATCAAATAATCAACTCAGTAAAATATCAATTGTGCCTTTCTCTTCATCTACCGATTACTAGTAAATTAAATATTATGTTTACCGATCTATCCAGTTATAGAAATGTGTAAAGTAAAATAATAATTCAACACATCCATACACATATAATACATATATTTTTAACGTGGAAACCCTATTAGGGGAAAAACCACCTGGGACCGATAGCCCAAAATAATTCACTCTTCTGAAGGGAGCTCAGTTAGGAGCCAACCCTGTTAAAGGTTACAAAACACACTGTGAGGTGTGACCTGGTTAGAGGATTTATCACTAACAATTTTCCTTTGACCAAACATTCACTATGGGGTCAACAAGAAAACAATCAACATTCATTGAATGTCATATTGAAATATAAAGACTATTAAGTCCCACTCGGTTAAGAGATTTATCTGTAACAATGGTTAAACAGATACAATAATGATCTAATTCAAATACAACTTCATTTGAATATTTTCAGATCTATGCTAAGCTCAAAAATACCTCCAATCAATAATCAATTCAAAATCTTCATTTCCTCCAACTCTATTTTTCTTGGTATATGCTTTCTTTGATGCTCGGTGTTGTCTGCAGTTTTGTTCGGTTTTGTCTTCAACCAGTTTGATCAGTGTTGCATGAAAACAATATTTTCATGTGAATTCTCTTGCAACATCAAGAATCCCATACTCAATAATGAATCTCATGTCTCCTTATATAGACATCATAAACTATTTTCTTTCCATCCATAGATTTTTCCTCTTAATCTTCAGCGTTCATTTTTCCACTTTAACCTTCCTCAATAGTTGTGTTAATAACACATTTCATTCTCCTTCATCTGATGATCCTTAAATTTTGTCTGTCATTTGATCATCATAACAAACATTATCTTTTACCTTAGAATCATAAACAATTATCTAGCTCATCATTTTTAGTCATCTATTACAAACTTCATTTATTTCTTTCACTCAGTTAATACCGTAATGCGTCGATGATAACTATCTCGATTAATACTATACTCAGTATACACTACACTTGCTTGGTGTATACTGAAATCTTCATTTACTGACCACATAAACTTGTTCAGTCCTGATCTTAAATACATAATAGAATCATGTAATACAATCAAGTCATCAACATAATGCCATAGACTCATCAATAAGTTACCTAATGTATACCACATCCATATCTTTCTCATCTATCTCATCTTCATGTAGATATCTTTTTCCTTTATCATTTTCCTTCTTAAGATGTTTGTAACCATCATGATAAATATAGTAAAAAATAGTTGACATCAATGACAATACATTAATTGATTTAATTATCTTACATACTCTTCAGTAGCTCAATGATCATCAATCATTGTCTTTCAATTATCCATTTCATTGTCAAACTTTCCTTCAAGATATTCAATCAGTTTTAGTTTATCAATCTCTCCCTTTGAAATTGATGGCAACACAATATGAAATATGCCATAGAATTCCAAACATCTATTCTACAACTCTATAAGCAAATGTTGTAACTTGGTAAGCTCTCCCTAGCTTGTACATTTAATATGTTTAATCACTACACAACACTAATACTCCATGCAGTCTCTCCCTATAGATTTGATCTTCTTATTCCAATGTCTTTTCTTCTCTCCTATTTTATTCTCTCCCTTTAGATAGATATTTCATTGATTCTTCTCTCCCTTTGACATCAATGCCAAAAAAGAATAGACAACTCTTCAATAGCCAAAATATTATCTCTGGTGTTTGGTTCAGATCAAGTACCCTTCATGTACCGATATGCAGTTTCAGTTTGTCTTTCTTCTTTTAGCTTTCACAACTTCAAGAAACCTAAAGTGTGAACATGATGCATCAACATCATTCGATATTCTAATAAAGTATAGGTTGATACAACCTCTTGATCACCTTAGTGACTGATAGATAGGGGATGGACCCCTAGTCTAGTCCTTAAGTACTCAAATGTATCCTTAGGTAAGGGTTTAGTAAATATATCTACAAGTTGTTCTTTTGATTTCACAAACTCCAGCTTCACTTTCTTTTCTTGTACTTGTTCCCTCAAGTAGTGATACTTTATAGATATATGCTTTGTCTTTGCATGCATCACTATATTCTTAGAAATGTTTATAGCACTAGTGTTATCACAATATATTATCACTGGGTCAGTGATCTCTTCATTCATACCTTTCAAAAGTTTTTTTATCCATCAATGTTCAAACAATTAGAGGCAACAACATATTATGCTTCTACAGTGGATTGAGAAATGCATCCTTGTTTCTTGCTTATCCAAGTAACTAGTCTTTCTCCCAAAAAGAATGCTCCATCGGTAGTGCTCTTTCTATCATCAATATTTCCAGCCCAATCCACATCTATGTAAACTTTTAGTTCAAAATTTCCCTCTTTCTTGTACCATAAACCATAGTTTTCGGTGTTCTTCAAGCATCTTAAAATTATTTTTTACAACAATCATATGTAATTCTTTAGGATTAGCATAAAATATTGCTACAATTCCAACTGCATGTGCAATATTTGGTCTACTATGCACAACATACATCAACTTACCAATCATTGATCTATATAGTGTTTGATTTACCTCGATTGACTGATCATCCTTTGTCAATTTGCATCTGGTGACCATAGGCGTACCGGCCGGTTTTGAATCTTCTATACCAAAGTTCTTCAATACTTCTTTTATGTACTTTGATTGAGTAATGTATATGCCTTCACTTTGTTGTAAAATTTGCAAGCCAAGAAAGAATTTAATCTCTCCAATCATTGACATTTCAGATTCTTTTCTCATTTCATTAGCAAATGATTTGCATAGATTATCATGTCCTCCAAATATGATATCATCAACAAAAATTTTAGTAATAAGAATTTTATCATTAGTTTCACCTTTCAAGTATAATATTTTGTTGTCACTTGTTCTAACAAATCCATTACTAATAAGATAGGAATGTAGTCTTTCATACCATGCTCTCGGTGCTTGGTTCAATCCATATAGTGCTTTGTGTAACTTACATACCATATTTTTCTGATTAGGATCAACAAAATCTTTAGCTTGTTCAATGTATACCTCTTCTTCAAGTATGCCATTCATAAATGTAGATTTAAAATCCATCTGATAAACTTTAAATCCTTTGTAAGCGGCATAAGAAAACAATATTCTAACTCCTTCAAGTATATAAACTGGTGCAAAAGTCTCACCATAATCAATACCTTCTTCTTGTGCATAACCTTTTCATGCAAGTCTTGCTTTATTCCTAGTGACTTTTCCATTTTCATTCAACTTGTTTCTGAATATCCATTTGGTTCCAATTACATTCTTATCATTCATTTTTGGTACCAATGTCCATTTTTTTTTTTCAGTATCTGCTCAATTTCTTCATTCATGGCTTTAATCCATTCATCATTTTGAAGTGTATCTCTACCAGTTTTAGGTTCAAATTCATTAACTAAGCATGTGTTATTTTTCAACTTACATCATGTCAGCTTTCTTGTCTCCAATAACCTGATTATGTGGATGATGTCTCCTTGCATATTTTGCAAGTACAAGTTTAGTTCTTTGTTCTTCACTATTTTCTTCACTCGATGTAGGATCATGATCTTCATCGGTAACTGTTTCCTGATTCTCAGTTTGTATAGACTGATGCTCAGTAGCATTACCCTGTTGCTCGGAAATGCCAGGTTGTTGCTCAGGTAGAGTGTCAAGTTTCTCAATGTAAGTAAATCTACTATAATCTTTCAGTTCCTTTTTGATTTCTTCATCATTCTTCTCAGCAAATTCACCAACTCTCACATTTGCACTTTCAATCATCTTTTTAGTAGCCTTATTCAAATATTTGTAAGCTTTTCTCCTAGTAGAATATCCTAAGAATATTACTTCATCATCTTTTGAATCAAATTTCCCATTTCTATCATCTTTCAGAATGTAACATCTACTTCCAAATATTCTGAAATAACTTACATTCGGTGTGTATTCATACCATAATTCATAGGGTGTCTTGTTTGAATCTCTCTTCATTTGAACTCCATTCAATGTGTATACAACAATACTAACAGCTTATCTCCAGTATATCTATGCAACATCCTTTTCAATCATTAGTGTTCTAGCACAATCAACAATAGATCCATTCCTTCTTTCAACAATCTCATTATGTTGCGGTGTCCTCAGTGCAGAAACTTGTCTCTTAATTCCATGCTCATTACAAAAGTTAGTGAACTCATTAGAAATAAATTCACCACCTCTATCTAATCTCAAGCATTTTAACTCTTTACCACTTTATTTTTCCACTTTAGCTTTAAACCATTTAAATATATTAAAAGCTTCATATTTTTATTTCAAGAACATGACTGTCATCATCCTAGAGTAGTCATCAACAAACAAGATAAAGTATGTGTCTCCATAATAACTCTAAGTTCTCATAAGACTACACAAGTCGGCATGAACCAACTCCAAAATAGAATTAGATGAATAGTTTTTGCTCTTAAAGCTATATTTTGACATTTTTCCCATTTGAAATTGTTTGCACATGACATGGTTAGGTTTAGATAAGCTCGGTAAGCCTCTAACTCTCTTTTTCTTATTGATCTTAACCATGTTGTCAAAATTCACATGACATAACCTTTTGTGTCATAACCACACATCTTCAATTCTAGCCAATAAACAAGAAGTTTGAGCATTATCAAGATAAAGTAGATTACCTTTAGATTACCGACCAACTTTCCAGTCTCATCATAGATTTGCACCTTTCTATTCTCAAATGCAACTCGGTGACTTGTGTTATTTAGTTGTGCTACATTCAACAGATTATAATTAAGTCCCTTCACCCAATATGCATTCTCACATATTATCTTATTGTTCAACAATATAGACCCTTTTCTTTTTACTAGAGAAGGTGTATCATTTTCCCATTTTAATAGATCCACCATTATAATGTTCAAGGTATTCAAATTTGTCTTCATCACTAGTCATATGATGTGTACAACCACTATCAATAATCCAAGTATCATTCTTGCTAACTTTATAAATAATTATTATTTCAACATACCTTTCTTCTTCTTCTAAATCTTCTTTTAAAGCTACGAATACCACCTCAATGTCTTCATTAGTTTCGATGTTGGTGTCATCATCATCATCTTCGACAATGTAACATGCCTTCTTGCCTTTATCTTTGTAATCTCGCTTACTTCTTCTCTCATACTGTCAATTGCCTCTGTGTTCTCGGTTATCTTTTCTATCAAATTTAATTTCACTAGATCTTTCATTGTCTTTCTCATCTTCTTTCATGTTAGGACATCTAGCTACAATGTGGCCAATCTCTTTACAGTTAAAGCATACCAAAGGTAATTTTCCTTTATATCTTCCTTTACCTTTCTATAGTCTTCTAGCCATTAATGCTTCAAGCTAATCAAGTTCATCCTCATCACTATCACTATCACTCTCATTTCTTATGATGTGTTTACTGCTTGATTTACCAATTTTCAGAGATGACATAAATGCAAACTTGACAATAGGAACAAAACTATTATCAAAGTTACTCAACTCAAAAGAAATCAATCTACTAATTAGACTATCATGTATAAGATGATTACTAGGAGGTAATCTCATCTCATGAATTACAGAGACTCTAATAACATAAGTAGGTAGCAAGCTTCTAAGAATTTTACTTACAACAATGTCTTCTTGAATAATAACTCCCGCTCCTTAGATAGCATTGACAATTTCCTTAATTCAGTTTCTATACTATGATATGTTCTCTCCTTTCATTTTTATGTCATCAAACTTTCCTCTAAGAATCTCAGCTTTAGCCCTTAGCACATTCACATCTCCTCCATGAACTAGTGCAAGCTTGTCCCACATTTTTTTAGCAAAAATACATGTCTTAACATCTTCAAATTCAACATCTGATAAGGAATTGACAAGCTCTATCATTGAAACATTGTGTTCATATTTATCTCTCATCTGATCAACAATCAAAGGTGCAGTAGGAAAGATGAATTCATTATCTAAGTAGTATATTGAAAATTCTCCAATTCATGATAGATGCAATCTCATTCTGCTTTTCCATGTCGAGAAGTTGTCTTTGTTCAGCTTTGGCACCTCTCTCTTATACATCTTTGCGATCTTTAACTTAAGTCCAAACTTTTCTTTCCAATCACTCTATGCTCTGATACCAATTGTTAGATAATTTTGAGGGGGAGTGAATCAGTTAAGTCTAATTATCCTATAGTCCCAAATACTCCCAAATGTATATAGAAAAAATTTCAAATCAAATAATCAACTCGGTAAAATATCAATTGTGCATTTCTCTTCATCTACCAATTACCAGTAAATTAAATACTATGTTTACCGATCTATCTAGTTATAGAAATGTGTAAATTAAAATAACAATTCAACACATCCATACACATAACACATAGATTTTTAACATGGAAACCCTGTTAGGGGAAAAACCACCTGGGACCGATAACCCAAAATAATTCACTCTTCTAAAGTGAGCTCGGTTAGGAGACAACCCTGTTAAAGGTTACAAAACACACTATGAGGTGTGACCTGGTTAGAGGATTTATCACTAATAGTTCTCCTTTGACCAAACATTCACTATGGGGTCAACAAGAAAACAATCAACATTCAATGAATGCCATATTGAAATATAAAGATTGTTAAGTCCCACTCGATTAAGAGATTTATTTGTTATAATGGTTAAACTAATACAGTAATGATCTAATTCAAATAAAACTTGATTTGCATATTTTCAGGTCTATGCTAAGCTCAAAAATGCCTTTGATCAATAATCAATTCAACATCTTCATTTCCTCCAACTCTATTTTGCTTAGTATATGCTTTCTCTAACGCTTGGTGTTGTTTGTAGTTTTGCTTGGTTCTGTCTTCAACCATTTTGATTAGTGTTGCTTGAAAATAATATTTTCACATGAGTTCTCTTGTAGCATCAAGAATCCCAGACTCAATAATGAATCTCATGTCTCCTTATATAGACATCATAAACTATTTTCTTTCCATCCATAGATTTTTCCTCTTAATCTTCACCATTTATTTTTCCGCTTTAACCTTCCTCAGTAGTTGTGTCCATAACACGTTTCATTCTCCTTCATTTGATCATCCTTGAAATTTGTTAGTCATTTGATCATCATAAAAAACATTATCTTTTACCTTGAAATCATAAACAATTATCCAGCTCATCATTTTTAGTCAGCTATTACAAAATCCATCTATTTCTTTCACTCATCCAATACTGTAATGCGTCGGTGATAACTAGCTCGGTTAATACTATACTTGATATACACTACACTTGCTTGCTGTACACTGAAATCTTCATTTACCGACCACATAAACTTGTTCAACCCTGATCTTAAATACATAATAAAATCATATAATATAATCAAGTCATCAACATAATGCCATAGAATCATGAATAAGTTACCCAATGTATACCACATCCATATCTTTCTCATCTATCTCATCTTCATGTAGATATCTCTTTCCTTTACCATTTTCCTTCTTAAGATGTTTGTAACCATCATGATAAGTACAATCAAAACTAGTTTACATCAATGACAACACTTTAACCGATTTAATTTTCCTACATAATCTTTAGTAGCTCGATGATCACCAATCACTGTCTTTCAATTATCCATTTCATTTCATTGTACAAATTTCCTTCAAGATATTCAATCATGTGTAGTTTATCATAGACATGACTAAGATCTCAGCAACCTTCTCCAATTTGGGCTCATACTTCCATTGATCAGGAGGAGGTGGAAGAGGGGGAAGAGTAGGGATACCAACCATAGAAAATTCATTGATTTTGTCACTTAGGTCCACATGGAGAGGGGAAGTATCCTCTTTAAACAAATTATCCTAATCAAGAATTACAACCCCAGAGGGGGGAGTTGTTGGGAGGGAGAATTCACTGGGGCTATCGGTCCTATCTAAGGATAAATCTAGGGACAAAGGATAGGAAGAGGTATCACCTTGACCAAGAGGGATAATAGAATAAACATTCCATTTGGGCTTATGGTTTTCTTTAGAATTATCAATTTTTGTTCTAATCTTATATAGAGCTATTTGTTGTGCATTTCGGGTTCTAGGTCTAGGTTTGTGAGCATTGATACTCAGTCCAAAGTCAACATCACTAGTGTTGGGAAGGTCTAAAAGGGATTGGGGGACACTGGAGTTTTGGAGGGGGGATCAAGGTGTTTTTGAAAATGACCTTTAAATTTATCTAGAGTGGTAGTAGTGTTGGAAGATTCTTGCATCCAAGCATGGGAAGAGGATTTTTGACCACATTGGGTTTGTTTTAGAGTGCAATTAGGGAGCACATTATTGGTCTTCTTCATAGGAGGTGTCATCTGGCTAACACCTAGATCAGGAGGAGGTTTAAATGGGTGAGGAGCACACTTCTTTAAGATAGGGCAGTCTTGTTTTTTGTGGCCCTCCTTCCTGCATAAGTAACATCCATTGATGTCACCCATAATGGTGACAAGGAAATTGATTGGAGAAACACCAAGGTCAAAGTGAAGGGACTCAAGTAAAATTGTGAGTCCCTATGAGGATACTTTGGATCACTGCTAAAAGATCCCAACCCTGTGAGGAGTTAAATGAGAAACCCCAATGAAGACAACTGAAGCCACTATCTAAATTGTTTCAAGACTGTCTTCACTAGAAATAATCTTTAGGATAACACATCCAAGGGTGAAATAACTAAAACAAAAACTCTCTTTTCCTGTACAGTTCCTTTGAAGTCCTCAACATGCCAAAAACATCATCTTTTGCTTTGATCATAAATATTTCACACTCAAAGCTCACAAAACATCTCATGACCGCACGATACTTATTTCATCCAAATAAAATTCCTTTCCTTTATACCAAGTCCTAATGATTATTGAGTTGACCAAAAGGATTTCTCAATTTACAATTAATAATATAGGACATCAATAATAATTTACAATAATCGTTTCATTACATCTAAACACTTCCATAGAATTATTAATTTGTAGTCGGCTCACAAAGAGGTAATACGCTTCACATCGTCCACAAGTCTTCATAGAATGAAAAGTAGATTTTGTCATGTTTATTCAAGTATCTTGATCATGTCTTCAACAACATATCAACCTCTTCGAACTAACTTCAACCTCGCTGAAATAATAAATCTTGAATAATTGTCATTAGTTCTTGGAAACTCTCACTATGAATAGTATTTAGTAAACTTCACATAACTCGAACATATCTTCATAAATTTTTTTGTGCTTGTAACCACATCATCAGAACATGTTCCTAAAATCTAATAAATCTTCTCAAAACTCAATTCATATGTATAAAACCTCGCTAAACAAATCTATCTATAACTCTATTAACTATATCCAGAAAGCGTATATATTGACATCAATGACAAACCCAATCATGAATATAACTCAATCATCTCTAGTCAACATCCATTCTTCCCTGCTAACAATAATCATTAACATTCATGCTAACAATATCTCCATGAAATCATGTGAAATACATGAAAACATACTTATTACTACCCTATGAAAAGTTGTTGGTGTGTTTCATAGGCCAAATGGAAGTATATAATAAGCATAAGTCCTTAAAGGATAGGTGAAAGTTGTCTTCTCTTGATCTTCAGGTGCATTAATTATCTAATTGTAACCACTAAATCCATCTAAGGAAAAATATTTCTTTCCTACTAGTGAATCTAAAACTTGATAAATAAAGGGAAGTGAAAAGTGGTATTTCTTTGTTCTTTGTTACATTATTCAGTTCCCCATAATCAACATGGACTCTCTATTTTCCTCCCTTCTTAAGAACTATTACATAAGGAGACATCCACTGGCTATCTGAGATAGGATAAATAAATCCTGCATCCAATAACTTCTATGATTCTCCTTTCACAATTTTCCTTAATGCAAGATTAATTCTTCTTTGTAGATGCCTACTTGGTCTACATTCCTCTTTGATGTGAATCCTATGAGTGCAAAGCTTAGGGTCAAACCCATTTATATCATGATAGTCTTATGCAAATACATTTTAATGTGATTGCAATAGTTTTTTCAAAGAAGTTTACTTCTCTTGAGTAACTTTTTTATTATTGATGCTCAAAAATATCCCTTGTGAGACTTCTAGTTGTTTATTCAATTCAACCATAGTTACTTCAATTAGGCATGAAACCTTGAATTCATGTGGTAAGAGTACATGAATAATGTCAAATGTTGCATGGAATTTAGGTGCATCAAAAATTGGAAGAAGTGTCTACAGTGGACATGCAGAGGAAGACCCAAGAATAATTGGTTCCTCTCCTTCTTCATAATTTTTCTAAACAATCTAGGAGAATGCTTCATCATCTTCTTGAAGTTGCATGAAAGGATTCCTTTCTGTCACCATGAATTGTGCTATTGAGATAAATTCATTTTCTTCTTCCCCTATGCTTGGCCAGATTGGTTGTTCTAAATTAGAATGGAGTTGAGAAGGAGGATAAAGAACAAGTTTCTTAGTAGTAATCCCACTAGAGATAGTCATATCCTCTAATCTACAACCTATATAAGTATCAACAATGGCTAACCATGGCCTGCCTAAAATAATGGGATACCCCCCACTGTAGCTTTAGGAGACAAAATCATGAAATTGGTTGGATATTCCCAAGAGTCCAAGGCAACAAAAAGATCTTCTCCTGTCCTATTCAATTTGATAGTTGAGCTATCATCCAACTATAGCATAGTAGGGGTAGGTATGTTATTGGTGGCATTTAGGTGTCACATGATATCTTTGGGCATCACATTAATAAATTATCTTTATAAGTCTATTAGAGAATTCTTCACTTGGACTCCATTTATAATGACTCTAACTACTGGGCTACCTGGATTAGAATATTTTGGAACAATCACTTTCCTTAGCATGATATCTATTAATTGACCTACTAAATGAACTGTTTGGAGATCCTTCTTTTTCCTACCTAGACTTTTGTGATGACAAGCATCTCTTATGGTCTTATTGTGTATTGGAATATCCTTTATAGTTTGAAATAGGGGTATCTTGACACACAACATATTTTAAAAGATCTATAAAATCAAAGGGTGGTTCCTCTTTTGGATTTGTGACTTTTGATCTTTGGGGAAATGGTGGTACTGGATCAACATTCTGAACTGGTTCATGATACTTTGTATTATCTAATTGAATAGGGGAATCAGGTAAAGTAGTGTGTCCTTCTTCTGCAGGAAGCTCCATTATGATAGAAGAAGAAGGTAATGACAAGGTAGTGCCTAAAACATGGGTGTATGTCACATATGCTCATAACATATTGCTCAGGATTAAATTGGAAAAAAAACTAAAATCTAATTTTTCAAATTTTACTATATTTTAGTAAACTACATTTTCGAGGGTCTTTGGTGCATTTCTGGGCTTGGATGCCACAAATGTGGTTCTAGATCTTTTGAATATCTTTCCAATGCATCAAACAGTTCACAATTCGGAGCTGCAACTAGAAAGTTATGCCTTCTCCAAGTGGACCTAATTTTTATATATAGTTTTTTTGATAATTTTTGATAGTTTGAATAGTTTGTTTGTAATAAATATTATGATGGCTCTTCATTTCATTTCCAAGGGATTTTGATGACCCTTGGGATCCATCAGACTTGTATAAACTCAAAAATATTCAAATAGAATGGTCAGTTTCTTTTGGTTTGCAATCTTGTTGTTCTCAATTTTCATGTTGAATTCTACAATATTGCAGGTATCACACTAGGTATTGTAATCTGGTTACATAAATCAGATCACATATCTAGGATATTGGGTAGGATCTATAGAATAGACGGGTTGGTGTTACAACTTATTATTGATATTAGGTGTAGGTTGTGATGCAAGGGGGGATGGGAAGAGGGGCCAAAGGCACACCCTAACCAGATCCACCTTGTAGAGATCACATGCAGAAGCAACAACATAACAAGTGAGAGAGAGAATGCAGAAACTTTCATATATTATCCTTAATTTAATTCATACATGCCAAGCTATAAGGTCTTCCCGATTTAGGCCAAATATTACAATCAAGTACAGAAGTCCTCCAACATGCAGGGATCTACCAACAATCTCTAATTTTCTATCTTCTATCTTCTATCCAAAAATTGACTCCTAAACTCTAACCAAATAAATACACTTATATAAGAGACTACCAAATCAAATCGGCCTTCAAATCCACCATGAATAGAAGGAATGACCAGACCTAGGTCCACACACTTCCCAATGATAGATACCATCATTAAATCTTTGACCAAATATAAATGCAAGAGTCGACCTCAATAGAAATCCAAAATAAACAACTCGGTAAGCAAGGAAACCTAGCACTAGACAAGCTAGAATCACCGAGTGCTAGGCAAATTCACCGAGTGCCAAAGAGATAACCGACCAACACCGGTGAACAAATAAAACTGAGCAACACCAAACCAACTTGGTCAAAGAAGGAACTGAGCAAAATAGAAAACTTCAAACATATTTTTGGTGACACAAGATTGCCAAGGACCCGAGATGCTCCTGCATTAGGTTGAGATGGTAACTGAGTAAGTCTAGGCACATTAGCAGTTTTATTGGTAAGTGGAATTATTACTGGTTTTGGGGGTTGTGGAGATGGCTACAAATATCAAGTTTCCTAATTTGGCCACTACTGGCCTCCCCTCCATTGGGGTGATTATTGCCAATTTTATTAGGGTGGCTGCTAATTTCCCCAAGGTTTCTACCACTTATGCAAAGGATTAGGAGTCTGATAAATTGACCAGGTATTCTATGGGTTGCTCCAAGATTGGAATGCATAGCTTCCAAAAATTGATGGATAGGGGGGTTTCCATTGATTACTAGGTGCATAAGAATTTGTATAAAGTCTATCAACATACAAAGGATCTAAAGGCATAACTTGTCTCGGAGCCCATGGCCTTCTTTGTGCAATGTAGAAAATCTAGCCCTCATCATCTTTAAATGGCTTGATCTGTATTGTGATTTTCTTACTTTCAATATTGGCTACCATTTTACATCTACAATCTTTCTTATTTTTCTTGCAATGGGGGAAAATTGTAATTCCCTACTAAAGAACACTTGGAAACATAGGGTCAAATAATCACTTAACATTTTTTTTTGAAACATAAAGATATAACATCATTTGTAAGTGCAATGGAAACCAATAAGCATAGGTAATGATACACAAAAATGATCCTCAAATGATTGGGCACAAGCGAATGACTAAAAATCACAACCAAAGACTCCATGAAAATCCACAAGATAATCATGAAAGGCTCAATCACATTCAATTTATCACATGTGAGTCAAGACTGTGTCCATGAACCTGACCGGTCATGACCAAACCATCGTCAATAGTTGCCAATCAAGCAGGCAAGTTCATCCTCAATATAATTTAATTAAAAAGTTCATTTTAAGCCCAAAATATGAAAAGTGATTTGCAATAATAACATATTGAATTATAAATTCAACTACGAAGACTTGAAAATTATCCTAGGGATAAAGAGTATCCAAATATTAAATTAATTTTTTGACAAACCCTTAGAAAGTGCCCATTGTCTCGGATGCACTAAAATGTATGCACTAAAATAGAGAACATATGTGCTAAATTTAGCTAATTAACATACACACTAGTATGGTTAATAGATGTACAACTCTACACCTCTTATGCGTTAAAAGAAGTGATAGATGCATTGTTTTGTGCTACATATGTGCTATTCAGGGCTTTAGATGTGCTATAATGCCCCTAGATTGTCAACACCAATGTATGGATGAAATTACAAGGCTTTCTGCACATCAAGGAGTATTAGATACACAAATTGAGGCAATAATCACTTGATAGAAACATCCATGACATAATAGAGACTAGACTAATAAGCATAAACATCAAATGCATATATATATATATATATCAATGGAAAGAAATGTAGGAGATATCAAGGAGCACTCAATGCTCAGAATATCTATCTCTAAAAGAGTCCACCATCTGTACATTGGTCCCCCATTGGTCCCCCAAAATAGTATAGTGCAATGCCATCTTACCATGTGGAACCCTCAAGTTCACCCCATTGTGCTTGCAGAGATAGTCACCTGACCACATCCAATAGTGTAATTATGTCAAATATGGTGAGATGCAAAACAAGATGGCATGTGAAACAAGGCGAGCTCAAAAACACCCAAAAATGAAACTTGGTTTCAAGCTACAAAATTAAAATACATTTTCTAAAATACACCTAGTATCCCAAATCTTCAATAAAATTCTCATTCTAGGCTCAAACAAGAAAATGGGAAGCATAACACAAAAAAAAAATTACATTTTCAAAACATGAAAATATAAACTGCACATAGATTCCCAATCAAGGAATGAAAACAAACAAAATTGTGGGGGAATGCTAATTCTCAACCTACTGAACTATTGCAATCTATTTCATTTAAAAATATGGAGAAAATTGAAAGTTACAAGATGTCCACCTCTCACAAAGTGGATAAACACAAAAAAAGAAGATAATAAGATAAATTTGTCACAAGAATGAAAATGGCTCCATAGGAAGATTAGGAATTGCAACACGAATCCAACAAGCCACTACCCACTAAAATATGATATATGGATCAAACCTAACAAGAAAAACAAGAATTTTCTCCAAAACAATTTGGAGCAAAATCACAATTTTCACCCAAAAGAAAAGTGAAAAGTGAGGAAAAAGAACCCTTTCTCCAAATAAAAGGTCACTTTTCAGAAAATGACTTTTAAAAATAAATCACTTAAATTTTATAAACCAACTAAGGAATTTCCCCAAAATAAATTAAATCAATTCCAACTAAGTGGAATTCAACTACAACAAATTAGCCAAAAATTAAATTAAATTCTCAAAACCAAATAAATTAGCATTTAATTCTAAATCATCCTTGACATCTATGGGAATTCTAAATGCACAAACACCATCACTGGTATATCACAATGCACATGAAATCCAGATTTACCATCACGTATTGGAGGGATGATTAACAATTATGATTACATCATCCATACAAGGTCAATATTGACTCAATCATTAAAGGTCGATGAAACTATCTCATGTGCTACTACCACGGATAAAGACGCTCAAATCCTACAACTCAGGTAGAATGATGTCTGGTACTTGTTCATTGAAACATGCAAACATCAAGTGTAAATGCTCACAATATAAATAGTTGAAGCACATATAACAACAACAACAACAACAATAATAATAATAATGCCTAATGGAACATTTACACTCTAGTGATGCAATCAAACATATATAATGTCGCGACACTGGTCGATCTATTTTCTACTCCTCAATGTACATGTTATTAAAATAAACTTAGCATTTAAATTAAACATTTCATTTAAATATAAAGCATTAAAATAATAATTTATGGCAATATGAGCAGATATTAGTGAAAGTCGACAACTAAAACATTTAACAACATATAATGAACAATATACCAAGGAATCTATTAAAATCATCCTCACAACATAATTCATAGTCTCGAATGCAAAATACACCAGATATCATCATAAAACATCAGGTCACATAACTCAACATCATCATGTAGATATGATCAAAATTGTAAATGACAAGATAATCTAATCATCTAACACCACTAAGATACTAGAAACAAAAATAATGTATTGTTATCAAATGAATCTCACTATGTTGATAATTACATAATAAAACAAGAGTCTAGCTCAAACCAAAATAATAGGAGACATGATGTAACCATGGGAGGCACTATAAAAAAATCTCTAGTACTGCCTCTGCTTCATCATGCATTTTTTTCCTTTAAGTGTGTCCATTTGAGTGGCCATGTTGTTTATGATATCTTGCTTGAAGTCCTTCAATAGGTGAGTTATCTCCATTTGTGAAATTCCTTTTGAGGACTTGCTCATACCGGATCGATAACATCTACCCTTCTTCATTACTGCTCGAGAGTAATTCTAATAAATATTTCTAATATCTTCCCAAGGATCCTGAGTAATATCTCCTCCTCCCATTAATTCCAAAGGTTATGCGGCTCATTAATTCCTCTAAGGAATATCAGCTTTTGGGAATTTTCATTAAGTGCATTATGCTGAGATTTCTAGAGAATGAATACGAACCTTTCTATATAGTCCTCCAAGTTTTCATCCTCCTTCTATTGCATCTTTAAAATATCATCTCCTTGAATATCACTACCTCTACAGTATTCCTTGTACTTCTCAAGGAACTTTTCTTTCATCTCAGTCCAAATATCCACAGTGTTCTAATCTAGGCTCATAAACCATCTTAGTGAAGATTCTTCAAAGTGGTAGGGATAAATTTCATCCTATGGCCATCAATGGTATAATCATAGCTCCTAAAGAGGACATCAAAATAAAACAAAAAAGTGTCAGGGTCCTTTGTTACTAGTCCATAGAATTTAGAGAGGACTAAGGCGAGGATGTTCTAGAGATTATCAACTTCATTCTATTCAGTGATAGGAAATGGGAAGGTAGGATGTTTAGGTGGATTTTGGGCAGACATCCTTGCTTGATAAAGTATGAGAGTGAGAGGATTATCAACAAGTGGTCGATCCCAAAGATCTTTAGAGGATGTGTCAGTGCTACTCAAATGAGAAAATACATTAGCAAAAAGGATTTATATCTTCATCTTCTTATTCTGGTAAATTTTGGGACTCAATTAGTTGATTGTAATGATGAGGATCATTACACAGGAGTCTTCCAAAAGCATGTCTATGCATAAAAATCTTTACTCAATTTATAATATGATTATCTATCAATCTTGAAATAGTGATACAACTTATCATGAACTAAATATAAAGCAAGTTTAAAATATCTGAATAGAATGGAATAATTCAAAATTCTATAACTTCAATAAATTCCAATAATTTAAATTCTATGACTTCAATAAGTTCCTCATTTGACACCATCCCTGACAATGGTGCCAAAAATGTTAGACGCCTTTAATGGTTCAATAAGTAGGTTTACAAAACCATGACTTAGTTACTGGACATCCATAATAAGTAGTTATCTCTTCATCATGCAAATTCATTTCTATGTCAAACCAGGGATGCGAAACTTGAAATAGTATAGCACTATATATGCACTTAGAAGTAACTAAAGTCATACCTATTCTAAGATGAAAGAAAATAACTATTGGAAAGTAACATTCTGGAAATGAAATTAAATAAAGGTTGAAAATGCATCAACAACTAAACTCAACCTAAAATAGATTTTTAAAAAAATACAGTCTTCAACAAGCAAATTAGGAACTACTTTGTTCTACCTCATCCATAAGAATAGTCATAGAATGAAATTTTGGTGGCTGCAAGAGAAATCAATTGCTAGGACTGAATCTAACTAATGAACACAAATTACCTAGATAATAGAGAATATGGAATAATCACCAAGTGGGCCTCCTTGGGTGATTCTTCCAAAGTTAACATAGATACAAAAGATAAAAACAACATTTTATTCATCTTAGCCATTAAAACATGGCAACAAACTAAATTGTATTCTCAAACTGGTAAACTAAAAACAAGATTACACTAGTATGGGGTTTCTAACCTCTTAGAGGAGTGACCACACCTTATTTATAAAGGAAAGTCTAACTACTTCTAACTACTTAATCAATCCACTCCTAAAAAGCTAGGGGTACATGACTTTATTGAAAGCACAAAAAAGGAGAGGAATTTTCACTTGGGTAGGACTTAGTCAAATGGGTTCACTTCCTAGAAGATTTAGCATAATCATCCTCCCTATATTTATTCCACTAAGAGACATGAGCATTGGATAGAGGATTATCACTTTTGCTAAAGATGGAATTCCTCCATCCCTTGAATTCTTCAACACCTTGCTCCTCTTGGTTGCATCAACACCCAAAGGGCTAGCAAGAACTCCTTCTGCCTATCGAGCTTTCTTAATGACTGCACCATAATGTTAACATACTAAAAATATCTGCATATCCATAATTATTTCAAAATAACAATCATCACGTCATATGCAACATTATATATATATATATATATATATATATATATATATATATATAAGAAATTCCATATCCTATGTTCCACAAAGTTCAAATAAGCATCCTACAAGTATAAGGAATTATGACCTAATCCCTTGATAAGAGTAGAAAATATAAAATAAAAATAACGAAGAGCCATAAATTTGGCTCATTAGGCTATAATGAGAATGAACTCACAATATATGAAATAAATTTTATAAGAGGCTCACTATCATACTTGTAGCCAAGACTCATTGTCTTAGGGAAATATGCAATAGACTTGAAAACTAAATATCACTTCTTCAGAAAAAGATACAATTAGACTATAAAGAAATACATGATATGAGCTATTGTAGAAGAAGTATCTAACTAATATTGATAGTGCAGTCCCCTTTGAAACCCTTTTGTTTTGTTAAACTGACTTTGTACACTTCACCGTATAATTTTTGACCAATTTTGAACATTATAGAGTTTCCCATAAACTCATCAAACTCTACAAGAGATTTATTATTCCTTATAAATATCCTCCACAATATTTCAAACATAGCTTAGGCTAGTACAAATAGTACCTTATCAATGAAACATGCAACACAACATAGGTCGGCCTAGTTTGCCTCCAACAATATTAAAACTAGGTTGTAAACCCACACTACATAAGTTGAACACCAAACATGTTATACCACATCCTCCAAAGAAAATGAAATAGATCTCGATCAACCACAATTGAAGGGACATACCTAATTGGCTTAGAGTCAACACAACTACTAAAAATTCAAATTGTTTATATTATCATTGGAGAGAGACCAAGAACATCATGTGCACTGCCAAACTATATTTATAGACCATGATCAAGCATTCTAAAATAATTTCCTGAAGTATCTAATCGTCAATATTTGGTGTAAAGAAAGTAACTTATTGAAGTGGAAAACACAATGAAAACATAGTAGATAGTTTAATATCATGATCTTGTGAACTGACAACCTTGAAACTTATATCTCTACTTTAGTGTACATTCCTCAACATATTCCCCAATCCACACATCAAAACCAAACATTTTGGTAAAATATAGAGCATTTTAATAAGCCAATTGGAAAACCTTAAGTTGACAAACTGTGATCTAGAGTTCAAACTCTTATAAATTTTCATGTGAAAGATATTATGACTTAAAAATCTACAATAGCTACTTGATACTATTCTAAATTAGAATCCAAAACCTCACAACCATAGGATGCAATGTGGTGTTGGAGGTAAAAAATGACTCACGGTCATATGAAGATGCACTAATTCAACACTTGGACAATTTCTATAATTACTCATATAAGTTTGAGTGTGAACATCTTTCACACAACACCTAAAACATGTAGATAAATACCAAGAAGATGGCATCATGTAACTAAGCAAAAAATTCAAATGAATCTATACATACCAAAAATTCAAACTGATAATATGTCATATGATGAGTCTCTAGACCCCTTACTATGTTTTTAATCAAGCTAACATGGCACAATTATTTTCAAATATATCTCAATCATCCAAATGTATCTCATATGAACTATCATGGTTTCTCTCCAATATGCATCATCTGAAATATCAAGTTGTTTTTAAATATATCTCAACCTACCAAACCTCATATGAACTAACATCATTGCTCTATAATATGCATCATCTGAAATATCAAACAAAATCACCAATGACCACATACTACATTTATCTAGCTTAATAACAACACATATTGTTAGACATTAGATTGACATTAATGATAGCATATTATCAACAAATACAACTACCAATAAGATGACATCATGTAACCAAGAAAAAAATTCAAATAAATCTCACATACCCAAACCCCAAACTAATAATCTATCATCTGATTAGTCTTTTGACACCTTACTATGTTTTTGATCAAACTGACATGACACAACTATTTTAAAAAATATCTCAACCTCCTAAATGTATCTCATCTAAATTAACATAACTAATCTCTAATATGCATCATTTGAATTATCAGGTTGTTTTCAAATATATCTCAACCTCTCAAATGCATCACTTAAACTAACATGTATGCTCTCCAATATGCATTATCTGAAATATCAAACTAAATTGATAATGACCACATACTACAATAATCTAGGTTAATGAAAATACTACATACAATAAAGACATATGTAACAACACTAAGGACTTGAAAAGATAATAGTGCAACACCCATGGCACATACAATCTATGTTCCAAACTGCAACTCCATATCATCAAATGTGGAGTGTTAAGAATTCTTCTGATCATTTTCAATTTTACTTTCCTGCATCCACATTTTCATCAACATGCAATGACCAAAAATCCTTTATAGAAACAATTGTTCACTCAAGAGCAGCAAGAGAGATACTACAATAACCTATCATCAAAATACAATTGTCATAATTTTCATGGTTCTAATCCCCATCTCAATGCTTGTAATTCTCATCTTGATATGATATCATCTCTTCTAACAACCAACAAATCTTGCCACCAAATACGAACCTCCATACCATCTCTCATCTCCATCTTTGATCTTCAACACATCACTGTTAACACCAACGAGGGTTGACATCCAATCATACACTACATCAACATAGCAACATTTCTTACTAGCAACATAATTGAACAATAATATCTCATAGCAATGACAACATTGATAACTATGTCATAGCAATGGAAACATTGATAACCCATAGACATCAATATAACATCTATTACAACTACTCGTTAATGACAACATCATAGAAAAACAATAATGACAGATGATAGTAAGACTCTTGTAATGTTAACACAACACCACAATGAAAACACCACAATCTTCATTATTGGTCTAATCAAAGTTGAAATCCATAATGATGAGGGTTGACATCAATCCAAATCCTTTCATGATCTTTATCTAATCAATGTTGAACTCCACAATGTTGAGGGTTGAAATCAATAAGAATACAACAACATATGGCTAACAATCTCCCCCTTTGTCATTGATGGCAAAACTTATAAATATCTATACTCTTTCTCCACAATCTCTCCCTCTTTGACATCAAGGACAAAGGACAAAGGCCAAAGGCCTTTACATGATTCTTCATTGTGTCCCCTTTCTTTTTACCACCACTCGCTCGTCAAACATGTCTAAATTTTCCTTGTAATCTTGTCATACATGCTACTTCTATCGACAAAAAACAATAGACTACCTACTCCCCCTGAGGAGTAGACCACATCACTCCAAGAGGCAAAGGATATACCTTCAACTTCTCCCCTAAAAAAAATGCATCATATTTATGCATCTAGTTAGAAGAAGGGGCAATAACCCCTAGCTTCTTCCTAGATACTCAAATATATCCTTTGAAAGTGCATTTTTTAAGATGCTTGCAATCTAATCTTTTGCGGGAGCATACTCCAATCTAACACCTTTCTTTGCAACCTTCTCTCTAAAACAATGATATATTAATATGATAGAAATATGGTTGGTCCTTGAATGCATCATCAAATTCTTTGAAATGTTTATAGCACTTGTATTGTCACACATAATAAGAATGGGCTTAGTATATACCACCTTGGTATTCAACTTGTGTTGTGGATAAGGACATTAAATCCTATTTCTTATTGAGCCAACATACCAAATATGTCCTAAGAAAAATGTACTACTATTGGTGTTTTTCTTATCATCCACACAACCAACCCACTCAACATCAATGTAAGACTTTAATGACAAATCAACATCCCTTCTATACCACAAACCATAATCTCTAATCCATTTCAAATATATCAATATCCTTTTGACAATCTTCTCATGAGATTTCTTAGAATTGGCTTCATATCTTGCGACCAAACACACCACATGAATTATATCAAACCTAGAATCAATAAACTGCATTATCCCTAGAATAATAGATCTATAATGAGTCTGATCAATCCAAGGTGACTCATCATCCTTTCTCAAATTACAACCAATAGTCATGGGAATACTCACTGGTTTAATATTATCCATACCAAACTTTCTTAGCATATCCTTAACATACTTAGCTTGAGAAATAAAGATGTCATCATCTAACTAAGTAACTTGAAGTCTAGGGAAAAAAAATAACTCACTAATCAGAAACATCTCAAATTATTTTTTCAACTCTTCTACAAATGTTTTACACATCACTTCCACCCAAGATGATGTCATCAACATACACAACTATAAAAAGTTTTTTTTTCTCAACTTTAATGTGAAAATTGGTATTTGCAATACCTTTCTTGAGACCTTGTTGAAGTAAATAATTGTCCAATCTTGCATACTAAGCCCCACAATCTTACATGAGACTATACAAATCCTTTATATGTATGCAAACCATGTCTGGATCTTTGAACAACCAGAATCCATCAGGATTCTCTATGTAGACTTGTAGATCACCATTCAAGAAGGGTGATTTGACATCCATCTGACAAACTTTGAAGTTCATGTGAACATCAAAGGAAAGAAACATCATGTTTCTTCCATCCTAGCTATGGAGAATTTTTTTCCTCAAAATCAATTCCTTCACTTTGTAAATAACCTTTGTAGACCAACCTTTCTTTTTTCGTTGTTATTTATCCTTTATTCAGATTGTTCGAGGTGCCCATTTTATTCCTACAATATTCATGTTTACTAGTCTAGAGACCAATGAACATGTCTGATTCTTCTCAATCTAATTCAACTCTTCTTTCATTGCTTGCAAGAATCCTTCATCTTTTCTAGCATCAGCAAAGGTCTTAGGTTCTATCTTTGACTGAAGATAGAGATTCACTTTCTCAATTGCCTTTGCAAGTCTTCTTCTAGTCAAAACTCCTTCATTCTTATCACCAATGATTTATTCTTCTGAATGATTCATTTGAACATACTTTTTATGAAGGGTACTCCCCTTACTAACCCAAAAACAACTAACACAATATGGAAACAAACAAAAAAATGGCAAGAAAAGAACAATAACAAGAAGACAAACACTTATTTTCTATTATCTTCAATGAAATGACATTATAATATTTAGAAATATAACATGTTACAGACACATGGACATTTTCATTACAATAATCTACAAGCTAGAGCCACCATATGCATCCTCATAATTGCTCTGGTAACCCCTATTTTTCTTCTTTATATTGGGAAGTTTAACCACCTTAGAAGGTTTTAGAAATTTGTAAACCCCCTTATTTGAGGCCGACCAGCTTATTATAATTTTTCCCTACATTGGAATATGTCAAGAATATGCCTCAAATGGGTTTCGACACTCATTAGAGTATTGAAGGGATTTTATTGTTTCTCCTAAAGTACTGCAACTTTCGGAGGTCATATCTTGTGAACCATGTACTCGATTGGCTATTATAACCACTTTTCAGAAACCTCTCGAAGGAACCCTACAACCTCGAATGGTAATGTACTATACAAAAAAAAATTGACCCCATTTAAAAGCCTCTAAGGCCTTCAAAACTAAGTTCAAAGTTTTGTCAAAACAAAAAGTTCAATATCTTCAAAACCATACTTGATCTTGCCACAACACTTTACTGGTACATTTATATATCCAAAATGAACCTTCATAGAAGCAATTGGAACACTCCATATTCAAATGAATGGCTTACTAAAAATAATAAACTTTCCAATATTAGTAACCCTACCCAAAGATAACCCTTATTGAAAAACTAGATAATATTTTTAAGTGATGCAAGATTTCTCTTACACCTTGGATGCTCTTGCATCAGACACCCGAGGTAATTTGAGAACTGAACTTGTCACATCTTAGGTGTGTAGAGGAAAACCAAGGCAGTCAACCTCTTCCTTTGATAGCCATGAAAAATCTTCAATATCCCTTCCTTTTCATTTGACCAAGGACTCCTCATATTGCATGTTTCTTGTGCTTCTACCCACACGACTATCCAAGATATCATCTATCCCTTTTGTAGTTGAAGTAGGGGATATAATATTCCACTATGTTTCTACTATTTCATCTTCATTACTTCTTCATGATACTCTGTCAAATATGAACTATTAAACACTAGTGAAATATTGAGTTCATTGGACGATTGTACCTCATAAACATTTCCTGGATCATGTTTCTTCATAATTTTGCATGGTCCAAACTTCTTCATCTTCAACTTATTCTATGTTCTAATTGGAAACCTCTCATTTCTCAAAAGAATCATACTTCATCTCCAATCTAAAATTCCTTATATCTCCTTTTCTGATGTATCTTAGCCTTGTACAAAAATATTCATTTTATTAAAATGCTTTCTCACCTCTTCATGTAAATTCTTCAAATGTTATGTAAAGTCTTCAGCTTCAACACTACTCTTCTCTCCTTTGTCTATCTTCCTTAATTATACAGAATTTCTAGGACTACTTCGATATACAATCGGAATGGTGATTTACCAGTGCTCCTATTGACATAATTATTGTATGAAATTTTTTCTTGTGGTAAAATTAGATCTCACCCCTTGGGTTTATCTCTTACTAAGCACCTCAATAGATTCTCCAAACTCCTATTCAACACTTATGTCTATTCATCATTCTGTGGATGGTGTACTAAGATGAACTTCAAATCTGTCTTTAGCTTTTTCCACAATGTCCTCCAAAAACACCCAACAAACTTAGTGTCTCAATTTGAAATTGTGCTCTTAGGTAGATCATGTAGTCTCACCACTTCTCTGAAAAATAATTATGCCACATGAACAACATCATTGGTCTTCCTACAAGGAATGAAGTGTGCCATCTTTGAGAACTTGTGCACCATCAAAAAAATGGAATTATGTCCTCTCTGATTCCTTGGTAAACCTAGAACAAAGTTCATACTAATATCCTCCCATGGCCTCTCTGGTATAGGTAATGACTGATATAACCATGTATTCAGCTTTCTTCCTTTTATCATATGATGTATTTCACAACAATGTACAAACTTCTTAACATCTTGTTACAATTGTGACCAATAATAATTCTCACTAACCAAAGCAATGGTCTTATCTCAATCAAAGTGTCCAACCAATCGTCAAATATGCTTCTCTTTGATTAGGTTCTCCCCCATGGAACACTTTGGAATGCACAATTGGTTTCCTTTGAATAATATATCATCTTGGATTATGAAATTTAACCACTTGGTCCTGTCAAGAGTAACAGGCTCTGTACAAGCTCTCTAGACCTCACCAAAATTAGGATCCTCTAGGTACAAACTCTTGAGTTCTTAAAACCCAACAACTTTGATCTGCATCTATGTCAACAAATTATGCCTCCTACTCAGGACATCTGTAATCTTATTAGACTTTCCATTCATGTGCTTCAAAACAAAAGTGTAACTCTGCAAAAAATTAACCCATTTTAAATGCCTTTAATTCAACTTTCCTTGGCTATTCAAATATTGTAAAGCTTGATGATTAGTGAATAAAACAAACTCTTTAGGAAAATGATAATGTCTCCACTTCCTCAACATTTGAACTATAGCATAAAATTCTTGATCATAAACATAATACTTTCTTTTGGCAACTCCAATGGTATTGCCACTAGCATCACAATCTACCTAAAATATCTTATTAAAATCTAGAAGTGTCAAAATGGGTTGTTCTATAAATTTTATTTTTTCAATAAATCACAACTCTTTGTTTCTCGTGTAGTCCACTTAAACTCTTTTATATCCCCTTTCATTGTTTCAGTTAGGGGTCAGCAAATACTAGTAAAATTTTTGATAAATTTTCTTTCAAAGCTAGCCAAATCATGAAAAGATCTTTTCTCAGTAGCACTCCTTGGAGTAGGAAATTCAAAGATAGCCTTCACTTTCTTTGGGTCCATTTAAGATCATCTGCTGAGACAAAAAAATCTCAAGTACACTAACTCCTTCACAAAGCCACACTTCTTCAAGTTAATCAACAACTTCTCTTCCCTTAACTTCTCAAAGACCCTATGAATATGCATTATATGCTCTTCCAATGTCTTACTGAAGTTCAAAATATTATCCAAATGAACAATAAAAACTTACTCAAAAATTCTTTCAATACCTTGTTCATGAGCTGCACGAATGTGTTTACCGCATTGGTTAGCCCAAAACACGTGACTAACCACTCATACAAGCCCTAATTTGTCTTGAAGGATGTCTTCCATTCATCTCCTTCTCTAATCTGGATTTGATGATATCCACTCTTCAAGTCTATCTTTGAAAAGTACTTAGCTCCACTCAAACAATCCATAATGTCATCCATCCTTGGCAGGGGAAATCTATACTTGATAATAATCTTATTAATAGCCCAATAATCTATACACATCCTCCATTCTCTATTTTTATTTGGTGCTAATACTGCTAGTATAGAACATGGACTCAACTCTCTTGAATCAACACCTTCTGCAACAACTCTTACACTTGTTTATTCAACTATTCACTCTCCACTAGAGTCATTCTACGGGTTACCTTATTTGGAAAAATAGCTCCAGGAATCAAGTCGATTTGATGACTAATCTTTCTTATTTGTGCAAATCCATTAGGTACATTATTAGATACAATACCTTGAAACTCATCCAACAAATCTACAACTTCCATAGGTAAATCTTCAACTTCTTCTTTATCAACTCTTGGAATTAAAGAAAAACACATACGTTCATGCTTCATGCCTTCTAGAAACTCCTTCTATCAACTAAACATATTCTTGCACTACTACATACATTTTCCTCTATTTCCTTCAATGGCTTTAGCTTGTGTCAGACTCCATCCTTTGTCAAAGAATAGGTATTTTCATAACCATCATGTATTGCACAATGATCAAATTATCATGGTCTCCTTAACAATAGATGACAAACATCCATAGGCATAATATCACACAATACCTCATCATGATAGTTTCCAATTTTGAACTTTACCAGACATTGTTCATTGACCAAAGTCTTGTGATCCTTTTGCAACAAAGAAATCTGGTAGGGATTTGGATGCTTCCTTTTCTCTAACTTCAATTTATTAACCCTTTCCTCTAAAATAAGGTTATCAATACTACCATCATCTATAATGGCATTGTATACTTTATCATTACATCTTGTGCGATACAAATTCTTCCTTTACTCAGGTTCCTTCTAATCATTTAGCAAGGCTCTTCTAGTAACAAGGAGCTCTACTCTTTCAACATCTTCAGAATGTGAAGACTCACCATCCTCATATACATGTGCAACTCATGAATGACCCTTTTGTCTCCTATGTGTCCTCCCTTATTGTTGGGGACACTCATAACCTCAATGTCCTTCGCACTAGAAATGTGTTCCACATAAACCTCCTCTTCTTGGTCCTTTCCCTCTTCCTCTTTGATCTCCATTATTTTGATTGCGAGGACGATATGAGTTATTTCCCCTCTGATTGTAACTGCTACTAGAGTCATTATTCTTTTTTCGGTCTTCATTTTGGCCTCCATAAGATCATCCACTTGGTTTTCCACCATAACCTCTTCCATTTTGATTTCTCTCAAACTTCTTGTTCAATTTTTCTTCTACCTTCAAACCAAATTGGTATGCATCTTCAATGGTAGACATTCTTAATATTATCAACTCTTATTGAATACTTGGCCTCAACCCATTTATGTAACATGCAACTTTCTCCTTGTTGGCTTTAGAATGACCTATTATGATGACTTGATAGAACTCTTCTATATACTCCCAGACATATTTTCCTACTTGCTTCAATCCTTTCATTTTCTTTAGCAAATTGAGCTCATAGTCACCAAGGATGAACTATCTCTTCAATTTGTCCACCATTCGATACAATCATGTGATCTTCTCCTACCCTCTTCTATTTCTCTCCAATTGAGCCTCTTTCCACCAGATTTTAGCATGACCTTTCAACTTGGCCTTTGCAAATCTGACCCTCTCAGGATCTTCTACTTCTTCATATTCAAAATACTCTTTCATATCATTGATCCAATCAATCAACTCTTCTGGATTAAGATTACCAAAAAATATGGAAACTTCAATTTTTTATCTCTTTCCCATCTTGAAAATGACCCTAAAAAACCTAGCCTCATCAAGATCTCTAGTTGTTTCTTGCTCTTCTTCAAACTGTCCTTTAGATTCATCCTTGCTTTCATCTCTTTCCCTAACATCAACTCATCTACGCAGTTCCTCTTGCAGTGCTTGCACTTGTCTCCACAAGGCTCTAAAACCCTCTTTTGTCATCCTTGCAACTCTTCTACTATAGTTCCTTCGTGGAGGCATTTTCCACACTTATCTCTCAGACACACAACCACAGTCCTAGTGCAAACTTTATCATGTTTGGTGATCTATCTAGACACTCAAGAAATTCTACTCTAATACCACTTGATGAAGTGTACTCTCCTTACTAATCCAAACACACACACACAACACAATAGGCAAACAAATAGAAAAAGGCAAGAAAAAAAAACAATAGCAAGAAGAGAAACATTTTCTTTCTATTATCTTCAATAAAATGACATTACAATATTTAAAAATATAACATGCTACAACCACATGGGTATTTTCATTACAATAATCTGCAAGCTAGAGCCACCATATGCACCCTCATAACTCCCATGGTAACCCCTATTTGTCTTCTTTATATTGGGAAGTTTTAACCATCATAGAAGGTTTTGGAAATTTGTAAACCCCCTTATTTGAGATCGACCAACTTATTATTTTCCCCTACATTTGAATATGTTGAGAATATGCCCCAAATAGGTTTCAACACTCATTGGAGTATTGAAGGGATTTTACTTTTTCTTCTAAAGTAGCACAACTTCTAGAGGCCATATATGAACCCGATTGGCTATTATAAGCACTTTTTGAAAACCTCTCAAAGCACTCTACAATTTGGAACAACAAAGTGTCATCTAAGAAAAATTTGATCCCCTTTCAAAGCCTCTAAGGCCTTCAAAACTGAGTTCAAAGTTTTTGTACCACCCCATCAAAACAAAAAATTCAATATCTTCAAATCCAGACTCGATCTTGCCACAAACCTTTACTGATAGGCTTATGTATCCAAAATGAACCTCCAGGGAAGCAATTGGAATAATCCTTGCTCAAATTAAAAATTTACTAAAAATAGTAAACTTGTCAAAAGTAGTAACCTTGTCTAAAGATATCCCTTATTGAAAAACTAGACAATATTTTTGGGTGATAAAAGATTGCTCTTACACCCTGGATGCTCCTACATCAACTTTGCTAGAACCTTGGGAGTTTTCTCTAGTACTTGATCCTTCTCTTCTTTTTCCTTTACTTCTTCTTCTTGTTCTTCTTCTATGCAGTGAGGTTCTTCAATTCCACAATTTTCAGGTTCTTGTGTTGACTCAAACTTCCCAAGTCTTCTTGATCTCTTTTGATATCGCATTTGCTACCGAAAATTCTAAACTACTTGACTATAGCAAGTCTCCCATACCATAGCTCAAGGTCTTAGAGTTGTTGACCTCCAATTGCACTCTATTTAGGATATAGATAGAACTATGACCTACTTTCCAATATACACCAGGAAGATTGGCATCTTTCATCATTGTCTTTGGCATTTCTTGAATTGTTATATTCTTTCTTCAACCACTTCATTTTTCTATGGGGTAGCAGACAGATGTCTCCTAATACCACAATCTTCACAACATGTCTCAAACTCATTTAGAGTAAATTCACCTCCTCTATCATATGTTAAGCATTTTATCTTAGCATTTACTTCATTCTCATCCAAAGATTTAAAAGTTTTATATTTTTCTAGAGCTTCTAATTTTTCTCTTAAGAATGCAACCCAAGTCATTGTAGAATAATAATCAATAAGAAACATAAAGTACCTTTCACTATCGAGTCATTTTGTATTGGTAAGTCTATAGATATCAGTATGCGTCAACTCCAAAGGTTTTGTAGAGAAGTACTCCTTGTTCTTAAATTTTGACCTTGTATGCTTTCCGATTTGAAATTTATTGCATAAAGTATTTGTAGTCTTGATGATTCTAGGCATGTCTATTATTGCATGTGTAGAGTTGATATTCACCATATTGCCAAAGTTGATGTGACCCATCCTTTTATGTTGTAGCCAATATTCACTAGTTTGTGTCATCAGGCAACTTCTTCCTTTAGCCTCCTTAAGATGATAAACATTAACATCGGTCCCAGTTCTTTCTACAATAAGTTTTCCTAAGCTTCCTTTTTCTAGTTTCACAACCTCTATCGTGAAATCTAATATTATATCCCTTGTTACAAATGTAACATTAATATGATTATGATTCAATCGTTTGATATAAAGAACATCCTTTGTTTGGTTCTTTCCATCAATTGTTATTGTGCCCTTTCCAAGAATTTGGGTAGACCATCACCAAACTTAGGTGATCCTCCATTCCACTTCTTGAGGCCGATGAACTTTCCTTTATCACCATTCATGCAATAAGAACATCTAATGCTAATGGCCCATGCATTTACTTCTTTTGCATGGAAGCCAGCTCGTACAATCATTGATTTTTCATTGACCTTATCGGCATGCAAGGTAAAGGGCATCTTACAATCCTTAATATCACCTCTTATTCAATCAACTTTTAAGGCCATAAATAGTGTTTTATCATTTGAATCATTTTGATCATCATCCTCAATAAAGCCCATTTTGAATTTCTCTCTATTACTATTATCTTTGATTCTTCAAAAAGATATTTAGATGCAAAATGACCAATTCTACCAAAATTGAAACATTTGAAAGGTAATTTACCTTTGTGTCTATCAGTGCCTTTCTTTAACCTCCATAGAAAATTTGCTTCAACTTCATCAAATTTATTAAGTTGATTAGCATAGTCCTCTACCTTCTTACCAACCTTACATGTTGCCTCCCTTACAGGAACATCCTTGTCAAGCTCTCTCAACTCAAATGCAATTAGAGCACCATATAGTTGATCCACTAAATAATTATCCAAGTCCTTACTTTCCCCAATAGCATCAACCTTATGACTCTAACTTTTGGGAAGAGATCTAAGTATCTTTTTCATAACCTCATCTCCTTTCAATTCTCCACCAATACCTCTAATGTCATTTACTACTTCATCTACCTAGATCATCAAGCTAGCAAAGGCTTCATCTTCTCCAATCATTAGAGTTTCAAGTCTAGTTTTGAAATTTTGCATCTTCATCTGCTTCACCTTAACATCTCATTCATATATGCCATTGAGTTTATCCCACATTAATTAAGTTAGCCTAAGCAATGACCCCAACAAGTTGGCCCCAACAACACAATGCAACAAAATTTGTCCAATCTAGGAGATATAGAAGACCTAAAAAGGTTTATTACATCTTCCAATGTAACCACAAACATTAAATACATTGGCACACATGCTCCAAAATCGGCAAGAAGATAATGATAAGATGTAGCATGCAGTCCTTTATCAAAGGGCCCAATATCACATCAAACTAAAATTTTCACAATGCAAATCACCCTAAGCAATAGCATGGCCCCCAAAAAAATTATCACAACTTCCAATGCCGGCACAAACCCCAAAATATAAGTGCAAGTAAGAACAATGACTCTATTGACCAAACATCCATAAATTACACAAGAACCCAACTTTAGACATAATGCAACACAAAAACAATGAATCTTTGCCATGTGAATCACATAGAGATGTTCTTTGAACATCCGACATCATTCTCTGTTGATGTTTTGTAGCTTTAGTTAGATAAACATTATGATTCAATATTAGTGAAGATATGTATATATATATTTAGTATATATGAGATATATATATATATATGTGTGTGTGTGTGTGTTTTATTATTATTATGTAGTAAATATTAGAGAAATTAATACAATACTCAAGAGATATTATATATATAATCATAATTTTCATTATATTAATTACATATTAATGAATAGACATGTCTCATGAAGAGACATGTCTCTTCTTGGCTCATTCTCAATATAAATGCAAGAGATTGTTGCATTTGGAAAACACATACAATGAGATAGTGTTATTACATTTGCAATGATCCTAAAACCTTAACATGGTATCAGAGCCAAGTTGCAAATGTAAGAGAGTAGTTTATTAATGGTGAATGTGTGACTGTCTCAGAAAATACAATCTCGGTACGAGGACCATATCTCACAAATGCACCGTTGGATTTGTCTAAATTTCGGATATGTTTGTGAAAAACCAACTTAGAAGAGACTCACCGAAGCAATTGGAAAGGAAAGGTTTGGTTTGAAAGTTACAACCGAATGTGTACGGGTCTATGCAAAATAAAAATAAAAAAATCTGTAAAAGAAAGAGGTTCCTTCTTTAAAAGCCTAATTGCTTGAAGGGAGATCTATTAAGATTGAAGGTTGTGATAGTGTATAGAACCTTTGGATATTCAAGATAGGTCATATGAATAATTATGGTAATATTTGAGAATGATGATGTCATTCTGTGAATTAGCATGATATTTTCTATATGGGCTCACCTTACAGAATGAAGTACTTGAAATTTATAAAAGATATGTATTCCATGTTTTATTAATGCACATAGTTTTTTTGAGTTTTTTAATTCATGATATCTTTATAATTTTGTTAAGTACTTTGTGGACATCATGTGACTTGATGTTGGTAGGCCATTACTCTGAGCACTTGGTGAATATCATGCGGCTTGATATTTTGCAGGCCAATGCTCCCGATATCATGAGATGATATCTTTGTAAACTTTTGAGTACTTGGTGGACATCACGCGACTTGATGTTGGTAGGCCATTACTCTGAATATTTGGAGAATATCTTGTAACTTGATATTCTGTGACATATACTCCCAATATCATGAGCTGATAATTATAAACCTATGAGTTATGGTGAATATCATGAGACTTGATATTCCTAGTCAATACATATCTCTGACATCACAGTAATGTGATATCAAAATAAAATTTCACATTTAACGTTGTGTTGCTCTTTTAGATTGATGGATTTTATCTTCCCTAGCTAAGAGGGAGTGTTGATGTTTTGTAGCTTTAGTTAGATAAACATTATGATTCAATATATATATATATATATATATATATATATATATATATATATATATATATATATATATATATATATATATATATATATATATATATATATATATATATATATATATATATATATATATGTTTTATTATTATTATTATGTAAATATTAGAAAAATTAATACAATACTCAAGAGATATTATATATATAATCATAATTTTCATTATATTAATTACATATTAATGAATAGACATGTCTCTTCTTGGCTCATTCTCAATATAAATGTAAGAGATTGTTGCATTTGGAAAACACATACAATGAGATAGTGCTATTACATTTGCAATGATCCTAAAACCTTAACATTCTCAAATACAACTTTCATATTTTCATATCAACCCAAGTTGCCACAACCATTCTGATACATACTTTTTCATAACTAGAAAGCCAGAAACATAGTTATGAAACAAACTATCATAAACACACTTGTGGTATACTTCAAAACATGAAACCTAAACTGAGACATTCCATAAACATTAAACACGCCCTCCAAGCCACAACAATAGAAAATTCAATACAAAGCAATTTCCACACTAGTCTTGACAAATGCCTAAACTGCCAACATACAACATACACCAAAGACATCCACAACAACACCAGGGACAAGAATAGATAGGAGTGCAATATCTACAACATATACCATCTACGTTCCAAACCGTAAGACCATAGCATCAAATATAGAGGAGTGTGGAGCATTCTTCTAGTCAGTCTTCAACATACTTTCCCGCATCCACATTTTCAGCAATCTGTAACGAGAACCCCTTTGTAGCAGCGATTGCTCACTCGGGGGCAAAAAGAGAGATACTACAATAGTGTGTAACATCATAATACAATCAGCATCATTGTCATGCTTCTAATCCTTGTCTCAATACTTCTAATCCTCACCCTAGTATGATATCATCTATGCTAACAACCAATAAGCCATGCCACCAAACATGAACCTCCATACCATCTCTCATCTCCATCTCTGATCATCAACACGTCATTGTTAACACCAATGACGATTGACATCCAACTATACACTAAATTATCATCACAATGCTTCTAATCATCAACACAACTGAACAACAATATCTCATAGCAATGACAACATATGCAACCCATAGGTAACATCAACATAACATCTCTTATAGCTACTCATGACTGATAGCACCATAGAACAACAATGCTAAGGGATCAAAACACAACTCCTATTATCTCAACACAATACGACAACTACAACAACACAACCTTCCACAATCTTGGTATAATCAAAGCTAAAATCCACAATGTTGAGGGTTGACATCAATCCATAGCCTTCCATAATCTTGGTCTAATCAATGTTGAACTCCACATGTTAAGGGTTGACATTAGTGACAACACCACAACACATGTTGCCAACAATTGTCACAAATTAATACAATGAGGGTGGGTAAATAGTACCATCAACATATGGCAATCCAAACCCTAAGCAACGTACAAACACTTCTTGCATTTAATTTCTTCAAAATCATTTTTCTCCAAATCATCGATAAAGAGCTCTAAATTACGGGTGACAATAGTTGTTCAAATCCAATGATACTTAGTATGAAAGTTGTGTTATCCATTTTATGGAACAACCAAAACTCCCCTAGTATAAAGCCATAATTAAGGATATCACTAAGAGTATAAGGCCCAATATTTGAAGTCTCTAAAATCATGTCAAGATAAAATTATCCCCTGTATGATGTTCTCTTCAAAACCCTCTTAATCTTTAACATGAAGCTTTTTAGTGTGTCCAATTGGGGTTATGATGGTCTAAAACAATAGCAAAGGAAGCAATATCATTGAAAAAAATTGCATCACGAACAATAAGAATGGTTAGGTTATACACCAAGAATTCTCCAAAATTTGTGATTTATTGGACTTCTAGATTTTAATATGGCATTTTGAACCATTCTGTATGTAAAAGAAATGGCAATTGGTATACTCAAAATTAATTTGAATCATAGGCTGCATAAATAAGCGGCTTCCACTGTGACATCACACAGTTAACTTACTAGAACCCATATGATATTTTAAGCTGAGGCTTGACATATATCATTTAAAATAAAATTCAATGTACATTGGGATTAACTACCTAATCCTCTCAAGGTGCAAAACAGAAGCCTTTAACTAAGAGTTCACGAATAGGAAACTGTCATCAATACTAGTAAACAATTTAAAAAAACACCATGATGATGTTAACGTTTGTCCCTTAAAAATTCTAATGCCAATGCAAATGGTCCATGCACAAGAGCTATTACAATAAGCTATGGTTCGTTAAATAAAACAGAAAAACATTCCTAAGCTAACTTCTAAATACTAAAATACAATCACTTTTGCATACACTTAGAACCATTACAGGGCGCACAAGAATAACTAACTGTGACTAATTTAAATACCCATATTGGATGTAATTTAATTTATCCAGAAACAATGGATACAAATATTTCCGTTCCATGTTCTAAATAATTTCCTATCAAAAGTTAGGATGCAATCCAAACTTTATATAATAATTTCTTCCCTTCCACCATTTTTTGTCTTTGGCTATTCTATTTAGGAGACAGAATTGTTAGATTATAAACTCTAATGATTGTCCCATCTCGAAGTAACAACTTACACACAACAAATATCGTGGATTGATGATGATATGTGATATTTTTTTGCCTGAGATATCAACGAGTGATATGAGGGAGATGCTCAGATATAGATGCAACAAGGATGTAAAATCAATCAGTTGACATCTATAGTACAAATGGAATCTTCTTATTCTGGGATTAGAACTTAGATACTAGCCATCACTGGCATCTCTGGTACAAAGCGAAAAGTTAAGAACATTCTGACACCACATACTGCTAAGCCTTTACATATGTCTTCTTTAGTTCGGAGGCAAATCTGGTACAACTGCATCCTGAATTGGTACTAGGGGTAATTCGCCTCCATAGATTTCAGGCAGTTGGCTTTCATCAATATCATTCAACAGAGTTGTTTTTATATCCTTCTTCTCAACTAACACTACCTGAAGGAAAAAAGCGAACATCAATATATCAAAAAGCTTTTAATTAAGTGCTTCATAGAATTGAAAGTGGAATAATCCCACAGTGAACACATGCATGCATTCATAAAACAACTTAAAACATAACTAAGCATGTAAGTCGTTCTCTTTCCATTGTGCTCCTATGATGGTAAAAGGCAGATCCTAGTTGCACAAAAAGTTTTTATTAAGGAAACCTAATTGCTCTCTCAAAAACTATGTCAAGGAAGGCACATCATAAAATAAATTCCATTTACCCCGCTCTCCTTTTTTCTTGCAAATACATTTATCATTGTGCATTTCTTTAAATCCAACAAAAAGGTTGATAAGAAACTTGCATTTAAGTTATTCCCTTAATATAATAGATACAGTTCAGTTATATAACCACAAGAAAAACCTCTGGAAAATGAATTTGAGATATCATAAACTGGAGATGATTGTATTTTTCTTACAAATAACCTCACCTTCAAATTATGTAATCCCCATTGTAAACAACAAAGAAAATGACTATTCATAGAAATGATAAAATCATTTCCATGTGTCCTATTATTTTAAAATATGGAACTCTCAAATAGGTTTTCTCCCACAGTATCAGACTGAAAAACATCTTAAACATTCAAATTTTATAGCATTGACACATCAAACATCACAAGAAGCAAAATCTTCCTCAAGCGTACTGGATTTAGGTTTCTATTGTGCAGAAAAGTAAAGAAGTCCATTCTTTTCAGGGTATACTGATATGCTATCCTTTTATCTTTCAGTAACCTACCTAAATATGTTGATAATTAAAATATAACCATTGAAACACTACATAGAAGTAAAAAGTGGAACTCAAGTAGATGCTACTTGTGGAATGAATAGTGGAGCTGCTATGGTAAATATCAAAGACACTATTACTGCTCTAATTGGAGCTTTAATCTCAATAATAAAATTCACAAAGACAGCAGGGTTATGGTACGAGGCACTCTTGGTGATGAGGAAACAAGTGAGAGTATCCCCTAAGTGGGATTTTGACAATGAGAGTGCATCCACTAAATTGGTGTTACAATAATCCTTGGTTTGTGCAGCAGGCTCAATCATACCTGTGAGTGTTCTAAGCACAGTAGCATTACTCTCCCAAATGTCATGATTAATCCCAACTAACCGCAAACCACCACATTTGCCATGTTGTTTCACAAGATTTTCAGATAGTAGTTGTGAAAACGTTTACGTATACCTATCCTTGTTATGATACATTTTTCCTCAAGGGGCAGAAAAATTGAAGCACAGGAAGGCTGGAAATTGTAAGTTTAGGATAAATTCTTAGGCACTTCAAATTTTATTTTTAAGTATTTGCTTCAAACAAGCCTATTTTAGAGTTGAAATTTAAAACCCTAATGGTGTTTCTTTTAATTTTATATTTTTACTGTCCTCAAAGGCTGTGCTCCACGGCCATATCAGTCAATATTGTAGTATGACATTTTGTTTTTCATTTTAACCCTCTTAAGTGAAAGTAAAATAGCTTTTTTTCAAAAGTAAACTGTTCATGAATCTTTTACAATTGAAAGATTTTTAGCGTACAATGTTTGTTTCTAATCTCTACACACTACAATTGACATAAAATAACAAAATCAGAATTTTTCTTATTTTATGAATATGATATCATTTTTCAAATTCCCAGTTTTTTCCAGACATTTTCCATTTTAAACCTTGTATAATCGAATTCGTTTGCATTTTTGTGATGTCATATCAATGCCATGTAGATAGAATTCTAAAAGCTTAGCAGCATAATTCAAGGTATTGAAAAATTATTAAATAATTGAAAAGAGAAAAATTCTACTCGCATCAGATGTGTTTTTGTAGCCAAAAAGAGATTCAACGTACTTGTTTCTGGATTAGAATGTGTAATTTTTTTGTAGCCAACATTTCGGATCAAACACAATGATCCATCATCAGGCAATCAGCAAGAGAACAGAATAGAATAGATTCATTAATCATTTATACGGTGAGATTAATTGTTGGTTGTGGATCTATAGGTGGTTGATTCTTTGGCATTTTCTTATTAGTTTTGGCAGCCTATATACATTGTTCATACTAGAGGTTTAAAAAATAACAAATGTTGGTGTAGGTTTTTATTCATTTTCTTAGTTTGTTATATATTCTTCTTCAGCTATCTTTAGTTTGCTTGGCCTTGTCTTGGAGTGAGTCATCGGGGTTGATTTTTCTGCATCTTCCATAGGAGCTACTCTTTATTAGGAGATTCATGAGTTACAGTTTCTAATGGACCCACACTTCCTTGCCAATCATCCAGCGGTAAATGAACATAATGAAGTGAGGTCCGATTGTTTGCTGATTGGAAATTGAAGAGACATGATGGTAAGGTGAAATGAAATGCCGCTTGAAACGGTTTGCAAGGGGGCATCAGAGTTTTATTTTGGTATGGTCCAAGAAGAGAAGATAGAAAGAACCGTGGGAGAGAAGATAGATAGGCTGCATAGGAATATGAAAAGACTGTTGAATTACAGCTATAAGACACTGATAAAAACTCACTAGGGAGGGGAGGACTGGAGCTGCGTGTTGCCAAAAGGAAGTGTGGGTCGCACATGAGAGATGTACCAGCTGCAACGTGAGGAAGCAGCACAAGCATTGGAGGGTTGATCGGCGAGTAAGTCTATGAGGAAGGGGCAAGAAATAGCTACACCTATGTTGAAAATAGTAGTGGGAAATAAAATGAGGCTGCATTGAATGAGAAGAACAGAGGGTTTGTACGAAATCCAGTTAAAGAGTGAGTGTGAATGAAGAAGCCAATAGATAGCTAACATTGTAATACGATCAAAGTTGTTTTGTAATATGAATTTATGATTGTATTTTGTTTAAATGGCAATCTTATATTGTGAGTGAGTTTAAAGTAAAGAGTAAAGAGTCTCTGTTATGGTTCTTGTATTTGGGACTTTTCCAATTGCAGGCAAGGGTGATTTTCTTCTGCATCAATATATATCTTAATTTACTATAAATATATTTATTATAATATTGTAATCTCTTGCTCCATTCTTATTCCTCTCATGAAGAGTAGCCAAATATATATACTTCTCATATTCCTTGTCTTTGGGAATGATTTCAATCCTCCTTAAATATTCTTAATATTGAATGGTTGCATCTTATTGGGAAGAGACGTATCCATTTGTCAGTAATTAATTAATCTTTCTTTATATGCTTCTCTCTCTTGATGTATGTGGTTTTTCTTCTTTTTCTCCCCCTTTCCAACTGAAACTCTATTCTCCCTTTTATATCTCATGTTTTGGGGGACTCTCATATTTTCATCTTATGCTTTTCTGACCATCCATTAAACTTAATTATATTTTACTTTAATTATTTTATATTTTGATTTAATTCTTTTATATTCTAATTTAATTCTTTAATATTTTAATTTAAATATTATTTAAATTCTTTGAATATTTTAATATTATTATTTATTATTAAATCTTATTTTAGAAAGGGAACATACTTTTTTATAATTGTCTTTTGTAATTTATTTATTTATTTTTATATTTTAATATTATTTATTAAATTCTCTTTCAGAAAGTGGACATCACAATTTTCTTTCCTCATTCTTATTTGGTGATATCCAGAACCTAGAACAATTTTGGAGAAGCATTTTTCTCTATTGAGTTCATCAATTAGCTCATCAATTTGGAAATGGGGTAAAGGTTTTTGTCTTCCTATTCAAGGCCCTTTAGTTTATGCACATTCTCATAGTGCCATCTTTATTCTTTACCAGGACCACGAATGAGGTGGAATAGCTAGAACAAAATTGGATGTGACCCATCTCAAGTAGTTCATTGATGGTTTTCTCAATTTCTTACTTGAAATATTTAGGGTGCCTGTAAGGTGTGGTGATCACGGGTTTTGCTCCTGCTTCCAATTCTATGGCATGTTCAAATCTTCTCTTTGGGGGTAGTCCAGGGGGAATATCACTGGACACCTCCTTATGTTTACTCAAAATGGGTTGGATATCAATGTGAATCATCTTGTCTTGGGAGGAGGTTCTATTAAGAATCATACATTGTATGGCCCACTCTCCTTGTCTGTGTCTAAAAATCTTCTTCATCATTTTTTATGAGATTGCTCTTGGGGATCACTTGAGCAACCCTTTCAAGGTGACTTCTTGTTCGTTGTGTTAGAAGAAAATTTCCAAATTTGGAAGGTCCACAGTGAAGTGTCCCAAGGAGCGTGTCCAAGGGGTACCCAAGACTACATCGTCATCTAGGCCTACCACATAGAACTCTTCTTTGATGGGATGTTTTCCCAAAGCGATCTCTAGTTAGGGAATTAGTTTGGTGCAATGAGCTATAGTTCCATTAGCCATGGCCACTGTAAAACCTTGAAAGTCATTACTTGCCAATTTCATCTTTGCTGCTAGTTTTTTTGTCAATAAAGTTGTGGGATGTCCACAAAGGTGATCACTCTTTGCCCCTTTAGAGTACTTATGATTAGGAGTGGTCAGTGTTTGGCTTGTGAAATGGTAGCTAGGGTTCCATGTTCTTCCTCTTCTTTGCCTCTTCTTTTACTAGGTTTTTTTCCTCTCTTTTCCATACTTCATCAAATAATGCTTCCATATGGCATGCTTGACTTTCCTTTCTGCACCTATGCCCTAGTCTCCATTCTTCCTTGCATTTAAAACACAAATTTTGGTCTTCTCATTGTCTTTTATAAACATGTCCTACTTTCGTTCTTTCCTTGCACTTGAAACATAATCCCTTTTCTCAAGATTGTCTCCTTTGTTTGTAAGGTACAAAGGGTGTTTTTCCTTTGTCTTTTTATAGAAAGGTTTAGGAGGTTGACTCTTTGTATGGTACTTGTCCTTTATAGGTGTGATGTCTACATTTAGTGCCTTTTGAATTGCATTTTGAAGTGATATAGGGTTGACGGCACTTACCAAGCCCCAAAGAGTCTTTTAATCCTTGGACAAATAGTTAGATCAATCTTCTTTGAGATACTTCTGGTACTATCATGGAAAGTTTTTGGAACTTAATGACATACTCATCTTTGGTTCCTTTTTTCCTTAGAAGTGTAAGTTCACTAAATTACCATTGGGGATGTTTTTACTCAAATCTTTGGATGAGTTCTTGGGTGAACTCATTGTAAGTTGTTATGTGTTGGTGGCCCTCAGTATTCAGGGCATGATGCCACCAACCATGGGCTGTCCCCTCCAAGTGGAGCGCAGCAATTTTATGGTGTTCTCTTCCATCATTATGCTAAGTATGAGGCAGGTGTCCAATTTTTGGACCTAAAAACACATCGTAGTCTTTTGGATCCATCAAATTTGTAGAGGGTCATCTTACCAATACTCTCTTTTAAGTCTTTGTCAAGTTTCCCTCTCCTCTTATTTGGGGCAAATCATGTTTTAATATCACAATAATCTCTAAAATAGACATCCTTCTTTAATTCAGATCTTGAGTATGCTTCTACAAGTTCTTCCACACTATTAATGGTTTGATTGTTTTCTTCTTTCTCCATCACGTTTTTTTCCCTAGGTAGGAAAGTGGGTCTTGTTGGTCTAGGAGTTGATACCCTTGTTGGGTTGTTATTTTTAGAATGGTTGGAGTGGGTATCCCTCCCATTGTACAAGTTGGGCCTAGAATTAGTGGTATTGATGTTTTGAATTGCTTAGAGGAGAACTTGGGTCATTCTCTCATTCTACTCCATGAGAGCTTTAGTGAGGGTCCTCAATTCATTGCCTATTGTTCGCTCATGTTGTTGTTGGGTGCAAGATTATTGGTGGATGCAAGTTTCTTTTTTTCTCTTTACAAGGCCCTTTGAGCCCTTTACCTAGGTTGCATCAACTACGTTCCATAAGATAGTAGGAAAGATGCTCTAATACCAATTGTAATGTCCCCTATTAAGACTAGACTAAATTTGCCCTATAATTCCTAAATGGGACCTGGATTAATGCCTTGATTTAGGTCTTGCAACCAGGTTAGTCATTAATAGACAAATAAACATATGTTTCAAAAATATTCCAAAGAGAATTCTAATCATCATTATAATACTCTTAATTTACATGATATTCCCTTTAGGCCTTTTCCACAAACCCATCCTCATTATGAAGCACCTGGGAGATCATACAAGATGCATTGAGCCTATCCATCAAGCCCAAGAGCTCATCAATGGCACCCACCATTGAGCCTCCCAGCCCCACTTGGGGTTACCACTACTCGAATGGACCTTTATGTTACTTGCCATCCTTATATGTCCTACATCCCCTCCATAATGGGATGATGACTTGGCTATAAGCTTAAAGGAACCTTCATCCATATTAATCATAAATTCCTACTTCATTACTAGTAATACATTAGAAGCAATAGAATATCTGCATACATTTGTACTTCTTATCAAATGAAGACATATAATGAGTTATCCAAATCATATGATAATGCATTATATTCATACCACAATATCTCATAGATATGTAACTGCTGTGTGATATATATATATATATATATATAAATTTCTGAATTTGTAATTTGTATTAACTTGAACGCTGATTAATCTTCTTCAATGCCCCTTTCTGCCTTCTTCCTATGGGACTTTATATCCTCTTGTCTCCATCAAGAGATGTGATCTTTGGAGTTGACAGATTGGGTCCCTTCAATGATAACCCTCCATTATTTTTAGTTATCCTAATTAATTCAGATGCACCCCTTGAGGATCACGAGTCTAAACTGATTATTTAGCGCATTTGTTTGGTTAAGATTGTTTCACCATTAGTCACTGATTATCATCATTGATGTTTAGTCTAAGCATCATAGTTATGCATAAACAAGGCACATTAGTCCTCATGCCTCATTAAACTAGAATCACTGTTCTTAATTTATGATACATGAGACGCTATCTAATTCTGATCGCTGATTTTGATTGCTGATGATCGCCAGCAAGATTTTATCTTATTTGTTTTACTCCTTGGATAGGGTCATGACATCTCAGTATACATGGATCTACTTCCTTTGGCAAAAAGGTGAGGTCTTTGAGAACTTTCATTCTTTCAAAGCACTTGCTGAGAACAATTTGAGAAATTTCTGATTCAAAAGCCTCATTTCTTCCATCAAAATCAATTTCTTCAAGAACCTCATTCCATTATCCTACAAGGAGTCAAAAAAGAACAAAAAGATGACAGATGATAAAGACTGCACAATTGGTCACGACAAACTTGACACAATACAAAAGTTCTATATGGGTACAATGAGCCTCTTCCTCCTATCACTCATGAGTTGTTTATTAAGAGGAGTGTATGTTTTAAGGAGGCCTCTCCTAGTTCTACCTCAAATATTTCTCCACTATCTCCAATCATATTGTGTTCCCTTGGTATTAGTGATAGGATTCCTAAGCACTCATATCCACTTGGGCATAGTTCTGGCAATGGAGATTCTTCTCACTCCACCAATTGACAAGAGTGATTATGACAACTCAACTTCCACTCCTAATCACTAATCTAAGGCTAAGGAATCTACTCCTAATTCTCCTACTTCAACACCACTTTAGGCTACACAAGCTCTTCAGGAAGCTAGTGATTGGATTAGGTATACTGCAAATTTTGGGAGGGAAATATCATAGTTTCAGGGGCATCTCTTAATTCATGCTTTTTGGTAGGCATTTGGTATTCCTAAGTTGGATTTAGCTACCCAAGACAAGTATAGTTAATAATAAACAATACTTAGAATCTTATCCCCCTCCTTAAGAGAGGAAGATTGTCCAATGTAAGTGGATAAATTAGATAAAATTCGCGGCAAATGGCAAAATTGATAAGTTCAAAGCATGACTGGTCAAAAAGCTACTTTCACAAATTCCTCATATTGATTACACTACGACCTTCACTCAAGTTACAAAAATGAACTTTGGTTGCCTCACATTGCCATTTTTGCAACACATTGTTGAGAGGTTCAAAAGATGGACATAATGAGTTCTTTTCTTTTTGAATATCTTGAAGAGGAGATTTGGAGCAACTGAAAGGCTTTGTGCAAGATTCCTCTACAGTTTTGTAATGTTCCTTGCGTGATCTGGACTTGTCCATAGGCCCAAACAATTCTCTGTGCAATAGTATGGCAACAACAACTCAGTATTTGTACGGTGACAAGCAAGTGTCGACAATGGTGATGGCTCTGTGTTGTGCCCGTACGGTGGGTGAGGTCGTATGGTGATGGTGGAGGGTCCGTACGGTAGGCTAAGCCGTATGATGATTGATGCCCGTATAGGAATGGGTGACAGCAGTGACTCATATATGATGGTGACCGTACGGTGAGCTCCTAACTTCTTACTAGTGGCTCCGTACGGTATTGGTAGCTTCGCCTTTGTATCGGAGGTTGCAACAGATAAACACTACGATGTAATGTATTATGCAAAGATGTAGTTATGCACAATAATGATAGCACTTCAAATTTGTCAGATAGATGGTCGCCAAATACTGATGACACCAAAAGCAAATTCATATACAAATTCAAATTACAAAGGCCTCGGACAATATCCGAACAAATACCAATTAGTCGCCGAATGACAACAATCAACAGATTTGGCACACACAGTGAGATATCCGAGCGATATCTCCAATGGGAGAATAGGGTGGCACTAAACCACTGAAACTGCAACAGGAAGAATAGGGAGGGTCTTCCACCTCTGAAACTATGCACAACTTCCTCATCCTTTAGCCTCCGGAAATACAAAGGCAAGTCAAATCTAATCCATGATGATTCCTACAATGCCAACGATGGCCTTATAAAGGCCTCTGAGAAGTTTCCCAAAGGATCACAAATAGGACTTTGGTTGACAAGCTTTAATTATTATTTTATTATTTGAGCCCTTTATTAGTTAAATCAATTAATTAAATAAGTCCTTATGATATTATTTAATTTTTAGGACCATTCAATTAATTAACCTAATTAAAATATTTTATTAAAAATTGGGGACATTACAAATCCTTGCCGCCCAAAGATTGCTTGCCCTCAAGCAATCCATCATCAAATTGTTCGGCCACTGTAGCTCCAGGATCCCAAACCAAGCGTGGACACTGATAGCCATATCTACTGAAGTCTTCATGTCGCATCATGATCATGTACACGCACTTGGATGTAGGCAAGAAAAGTAAGTATCCATCAAGCTTTTGCTACACCACTCTAATATAAACATGGCCATGCCCAGAGTCATTGGGATCCCATTGAAACACCTCAATGATCAAATCCAAAGCCTTCATACCATCATGCCCATCAATCTCTTTTGGAATCTCATAGCTTAGGTACAACTTACTGTTTCCATGAGGATGCCACTCACACGAAGCGGTGGCCATCATACATGCCACATGCTTAGCCAAAGGGGAAACTCCATATTCAACCAACTATAGAGATTTCTCTTGCAAATGATCCTCGGTCAAGTCCGCATCACCAAGAAACTGAACAACCACCAATAGAGCCTGCTCATTCGAAGGGTCACTAATAGAACTCACATTTTCATCAAGTTGATCGTTGAGTGTTGGTTCGATGATATTTGTGCAAGTATCTTCCTCTAGAATCGTTTCCTTCATCTTGGACTCGGGTACCAAATAGATTTTGTCCTTGTAGTAAATAATGTCGCCAACCACCTTGTATTCATCATCCTGCACTTGACCATCCAACAGTTGGCATGCGAAAGTATTCTTGGAGTATTCGACCAACAAATGTGCCTTCAAAATTAACAATTCCAACCACATCATTTATTATTTAACAATAGCCTACTGAAGTAAACTGATTTAAGGATCAATAATTTAAGAGATTATGTAAAAATATATAGATAAGTGAACAAGTCTGTCATGATAAGCATTATAACTAACTAATCTATCCTATAACCAATCATAGCCTAGTTCCATCAGAAACATGAAAGGGCCCCAGCAAACTGCCAACCCAACTAAACCTGAGAGCATGCAATCATCCACTCATGGCAACTCGCCTTTTATCCCACAAGCGGTAGGAATGTCCAACTATGACTAGTTCCATCCCTCGGGGTAATCTACTCCCCTCTCGACCTAGAAAGGGGCAGGAACGTCCAACTATGAACAGTTTCATCCCTTGAGGTAATCTACTCGCCTCTTGGCCCCCACAAGGGACAAGAACATCCAACTATGACCAGTTCCATCCCTTGGGGTGGTCTACTTAGTTTGGGGGAGCTGATAAAACACATCTCCCTAACTTATTTCCTCCAACTTGGATTTGGTTAATTATATAATATGAGATCTATTTACTTAAATATAATTCAAGGAACACTCATATTAGAAACAGGGCCTATAAATACATATAGAGGACTAATGCATAATACACTCAGTTCCATACCAATTAGTAAACTACTTTACTTTATTTTGTATAATGGCTGTGTGGCCTGAATTGTATTTCACTTAGATTGGATCTTATTCCTTACTCCATGCATTTTATTGGTTGAGTAGTCCTTCCTTTTATATCCTATTTCTGAAAAGCCACAACCTTTCTTATGCTGCCCTTGGAGGGGTCACAATTCAACTGCTGCCTTTTTATTTAATTAGATTTAACTATGTTTATTCTATTGCGCTAATTTCCTAAGTATTATCTCTTATTTATTTACTTGTTTCTTTTAATCACCATAGCCATTATCTAATGTGATTTCTTAATAGGTGGCATTTTCCTAAATCGCTCCACATATAATCATAGGCATGTGGTAATTATATTTAAATTCAATGTTAGCGATCTGCTTTTTATGTAGCTATCCCTGATCCCTATGACTAGGCCTTCAATCACTAGTGAAATTGGTGATTACTTTTCCTCAAGTGTTTGCAACCTGACCACAATTATTTGTCCAGCAATTTTCTCTTGGATGGTGCATTTACAGTGCTGCTGACGGTGTTTATTTATGACTGAGATTTTGCTTTACTCCTTGTAAGGATATTACACAATACAAAATTTAGCATGTGAACTGCATTGGTTTAGGCTGTAAGGTACCTTTTCTCTTGTCCTTTTGTCAATAAAAGGATACACTATATTCCATGCTGCCCAGAATATATATGGAAGATGAATAATGTACAGCTTCCCCAAGCGCTCTGGATAGTAATTCTGTCACATTTCAGATGCATTAGATTGGAATAAAGAAACAAATAGGATTCCAAGCCACATTCTCCTTAGCTTTTAGAATTTAACACAATTAGGTTAGAGAAAACTTTCAGTGCAAACAAGTAAAATATACATGTTATAAATCAAAAAATGTTCACAGAAAGCAAAGTACCAATTCTTTATTCTTTTTGCCTCATTTTCATGTTGAATAATATTCATGTAATTTGCTATAAATAGAGGTAGCATACTAGTTACTTGAATAATACTTCTGTGGTCAATGCGGCCTTCAACTTTTTTTGATTCAGTATATAAATTTGCAAATGTGCAGCCAAACAATATTTCAGGAAATAAGGGTCCTGTCCTTGCCAAACATATGGCATACTAGCAAATTATATTGCCCTATCCTTAAGCTTAAAGCCTCATGTCTAGAACAGATGATCATCATCCAAGTCTACAATATTCAAGACAAACATAAATGTAGAAAACATTTTTTTTTAAAAAGGTGCATCTGTAAGTAGAGATATGCAGGTATGATAAAGTTCAACTTAAAGCATTTGTTTAACAAATCTAAAAGTGATGACTGCAGCATGCACATCTATGAAGCCCTTCACATAGCTAAATCAAGTAGTCCTAGTTGCACAATACATGAACTTTTGTAATGCCACCTAACACGGTTACAATTCTTTGCTATAACTAAATCATCTCCTTAAAAGGGAAGGATTGTGTTATAGCATCACTATGTAAGATAAGGTAAGATAAATTTATTAATGTCCAACAAAAGACCACAAAGAGGGTCTAAGAGACTGCCGAAACAAAGCAAAAGGCCAGCCTAAAGCAAGAGAACTAAATGGTACCCAAGGAGAGAAAACAAAACAACTAAAGCAAGAAACAACAAACCAGCCACTAAGGGCTCTGAACAGCCGAGAAAAAATCCAGAACTGAAGGATAGGCCATAGGACAAGAAGCCCCATGCTGCCTCTGAAAACCTCTGGAAGAGGAACAAGACGAAGACCACTGCTGAGTGGAATCCCTGCAAGGCCTCACAAATATAGTACAGCCAGAAGGGGGGCCGAGCTGCTGCTTGGTACCGCGCGCAGGGGAAACCATCATGAAAAAAGAGGTGATAAGCTGATCGGTGTGTTGTCTCAAGGGGAACTGATGTTGTAGAGAGTAGTCCCGAAGTCTTAAGGCCTCTTAGAGATAAAGTGCAAGGCATCTCTAATTAGTGTACTTGAAGAAGGAGAGAGACTGAGTGTCCCTAAAAAAGCAATAGAATCTCCCTCTGATCTTGAGGTAGATAGGACAGTGGAAAATGAAAACTGTCTTTGTCTCAGCCATGCCCATGCTACACAATTGGCAAATCTTGTCCTCCCTAACCAATTGATAGTCGGTCTAAATGCAAAGCCGATGCGATCCCACTCTGAAGGAGCCAAAGGATATGCAGAGTGCATATGACCAGCGGTTGGAAAGGTAAGGACGGACAATGATCCCGTCCCGTATCTCGAGAAACCAAGTCGAAGATGGTACCAAGTCTAAAAGAATGGGCACCAAACTTGGCAAGGACAATGCTATGAGGGGTAGACTACTTGCATCTGATGATTTGCCCAAGGAGGGTCTAGACCCACTCAACCGAGGCCTAGTCAGACACCAACAAAGAGGGGCCCCAAACAACTAAGCCAAAGAGCACCGTCGGTCTAATCAGAGTGTCCATAAGAGCCATCTTGGACATGGTGTCTTGGAAGTGGTGCCAGAAACACTATCTCTCCCAAAGGGCCAAAGAACCATACCCTTTGTTGATGCGAGGCTGAAGGGCGGGTCTCATGCTGAAGCGAGGGCCAAAGAGCTTGACCCACAAATATGTGTACAAAGAGGAGATCTCAACCTCAACACCTTGGAAAAAGAAGTGGAGGTAAGAGGTCATAATACTATGGAAGACTATCACATTAGTCTTACCCAAGTTAACTATCAACTACCACAAGTCACAAAAAGAAGCGAGGCCATCAAGAAGTCTTTGTAATCCCTCTGAAGAGGAAGCCAAGAGGACCACATCATCTGTAAAGAGCAAGATAGAAATCAAAACTTGGTGCAAAGAACAACCATCCCCCGAAAGCGAGTGCTCCTGAAGAAACGCCTCAAGCTCATCAATGTAAAGCCCAAACAAGGTAGGGGACAGAGGATAGCCCTGCTTCACCCTGATAGTGCTCCTGATGGAGTCTGAAACCCCATGAGGGGTCCTAATGCGACCAACAACCGTCTTGTAGAGTCTCATGATGGCAGCCAAAAGAGTTAGAAATACCAAATGTCGCGAAGTCTCTAAAAAAGGACTGTTGAAAGCTTTGCGGAAATCCACAAGGCAACAGTAGACCTTCGAGGAGCAATGTCGAGCCTCCTCAATGATAACTCTGAGAGTCAAAATGTGGTCCATAGTTTGATAGTCCGGTCTGAATCCAGCCTGCCCCCTAGCCCGAATATGAAGTTGATCAAACTCCCAAGAGAGAAGAGTGTGCAAAATTGTGGCGCACAATTTAGAGAAAGTATGCCTAGCCATGATAGTCCTATAGTTATTGGGATTTGAGACGAGGCCAGCCTTGTGTATAATATGGTGCGACCAAGGAGGGAGCCCCGTGCAAACCACTCCGTTGAAAAGATCGGTGAGGAAGGAGCCTAATAGTATGATGTCATGTTTGAAGAGTTCCACTTGGAACCCTTCCTCATCCACAGCTCTACTGTTGTTCATGGATCTAATAGCCTCTCTGATATTGGTGTAGGTGAGAAGATGGAAATGAGGGGCAGGGGTGACAAGGATGGAAGGCTGGCCTGGGATATCATACAGAGTGGAGGTGTGGGAGACCAGGGATCTATGATCGAAGGTGGGAGAGAGAGGGGATCGGCGAGGAAAAAGGGTGCGCCAAAAGGCTTTGGGGGACTACATGAGCGAGGCACAAAGGGTTCTACTGCACCGCGTGATGAAGATGCGTTTCTTGTGGCAAAGGAACTAGAGGTAGGAGTTTTTTAGCCTAGTGAAGGAAGTCAGGTGAAGGGTGAAAGTTATACGCAAAGTGTGGTGGAAGGACTTGCAATCATCATGGTACCACTTATTCATAGGGCAAGTGTTATTATGCTTGGGGGAATGGATCATCAAAGTGGTATGGTGGGGAAAAGAGCGAAGGGCAGCCTCCCAAATAGAAGCGGAGAGGCAGTCAAACATGGTGGAGGCGCATTGGAGGGTGGAGAAGGAATCTGGGGAGGAGCCATCTGAGGTGAAGGGTGAAGAGGTCTTGGTCTCCACTATCAAAGCAAAAGGAGGTGTGGGGGGGGTAGGTGACAAGGGGGAGGGGGGAGGGTAAGGGGACGCACGAATGGTAAGACTAAGAAGAGCATGGTCGGCCAGGGAAAGGGGGGAGATGGAGAAATGGTTGATGGAGGGGATGGAGGGACTAAAAAGGGCATAGTCCATAGCGTTCGCACCCCCACAATGAGGCCAGCAAGTGAACAAACTAGAGCTGGAAAAACAAGGAAGACCGTTCAGGATCACCAAATCCGAGGACTCGCACAACTAAAGTAGATGGAGGCCGTACTTTGTGAGGGGCCCCACTAAGTCATCGAAGGATCTCTAAAGACCAAGGGCAAATGGATCCATCTCTATAGTGCACATCGTGTCCACCACTCGGTTGTGGAGGGGGGTTTGCATGTTCCTAGCCCATGCATTGAAATCTCCAATGATGATAAAATCCCCCACTGCAGAGAACTGGGCTATGCTATCATATACGTCCATGTAGGGGTCCCCCTCCTACCCACTATGTATAGCATAGAAAGAAGATGCCAGAGGAAAGTAACACACAACAATGAAAATGTCCCTGAGGTGTGTTGCCACTTGGCCAACACGAACCCACATAAACCTAGCAAAACTGTCAGAGTAAACAACAAAAGTCACGCTCTGGAGTTGGTTGCTGACCAGGCAAGCGACCCCACCAGACCCCCTAACACCCCCGAAGCTCCGAATCTCGTCCCTAAAAGCTGATAACCAGTGATACCTAGTGACACCTGGAAGAGGACGAGTGGGGCTCTCACGAGTCTCACTGATGAGAAGAAGATTAGCTAAACCAATAGCATCGTGAAGCAAACCCAACATGGACCAAAGCGTCCCATTTCTATTCCAGCAGTTGACATGTAAGGAACCACCCTTATGTTCCCCCATGCCCAGCCGTGCCTGTGACAGTCATTTAGCTGCAGCTACAGACCAGGGTTCCCAACCCGGGGGAAAGGAGTCCCTAATGACTGCTTTCAGGTCAATGATGACTACCCATTTGCCATTACATGTAGCTACTACAATGAGTTCTTGGGAGTGCTTTAGTTTTGCAACCTGTGACTTGGTGAGATCCTCGTCAAGAAAGATCTTCGTGGGAAGTGGGAACAACTTTCTCCTAGCTCAGAGAACCCGAAGGTGCTCAACAGAAGATAAAAAGCAAAGGAAAAGAGTGCTGTCATAACCTATCCATGTTCTGTCTAGGGTGATATCTGAAATATCTAGCTGTTCACTGAGAAAAGTATAGCCCGCTGTAAGTGGAACAGAGGAGGAGGAAGGCCACGGACTTTCAAGTTCAGTTTGCAAGCCCATCTAGTTCGCTCCCCAACCAATTTAGCATGAACCAATTCCTCCACTCCAGACAGAGGAGCCGTACTGTTACTCTTGCTGCAAACCGAAGCATAAGATTGTAATTGTTTCTCGGTTTCACATTTTAGTGTCTCCTGTAGGGAAGCCAGCTCAGTCTGTTTGTTTTGGAGTTCCAGTAAGTCAGAACCTTTGGCTATAACCTATTCAAATGTTGACAACAATTTCCTGAGTTCAATGTTCTCTGTTGTGATCAGTTCAAGGCTGTTAGAAACCTCACTCTGTGAAGTCGTGAGTGAAAGACTATCAGCCTCGAGCCTCTCCATTCTGTCCATTAAATCCTGAATCGCAGTAGCATCAGAGGTTGACTTGCGCTGGTAGGTGAGTCTGAGAAACGAGCAGGGGGATCAGGTGGGTCACCCTCTGTGCACTCCATGCCCGTTGCAGAAGACACCTTACCAGAGGTGACAGTAGAGCAGTCGACAGTGGAAGAAGGCCCGTGCTTGCAAAGAAGGTGCACAAAGCTGCAAAGAAAAGATCACTGGTAAACGGCCCCTATCGTCCAAGCAGACAAACGACAGTGGAGGAAGACTAGATTGCAAAATCGGAAGACCAGAAGCGGAAAATGGACACAGCACCACACAAACAAAAAGCACACCAAAAGCACGAGCCAGGAACACCAACCCGACACAGGTAGCAAAGAGCCGCAAATAGAATGAAGAAGAGGATGCGAGGCAAAGAAAAGCCCAGCAAAACAACTCATCACAACAACGCAGCCAAAGACATGACGTGACATGAGCGAGAGAAATACCGATCCCGTCACGGAGAATGGAGACTGCAGTAGAGACGAGCATTGGACGCGCAGGGTCCAAAGCGAAGACCAAGAGCCTACGAAGGAAGGTCGGGAGCTGAGAGAAAGAACGAACAAACAAGCACAGGAAGCAGGAGGAAGGAAGCCAAAAATGACGACGCAGAAACGGAGCAACAAACCCGCCAACACCCAGGCGACACGAGTAAACACAGACGCAGACGACCAAAGATTAGCAGGGCCCGCGGCGGGCGAAGCCCATCGGGAGAAACATTATAAAAATACTGATTGGATGATAATGAATCGTCTTATTTTAAAACATGATAAAGATTGGATGATAATGGATGAATTAATAGAAAACAAAAAGAATCATCTTAAAGCCAGAATTTATAAATATGTTGATAATGAAGACTAAAGAACAAATATAGGGATCACTCAACACAAAGAATTGGGCCATGTTGAAAACTAAACACTAATATGTAAAGCCACCTACAACCCTCATGCACTCCTTCCCATGGCAACTCGACTGTGTTACCTAGCAAGAGTACTACATTAGAAGTGAGCTGCATTTTGCACAAATATGGCATGCATTGATGATGGAATATGGATAAGCCCACAGAACCTTTGTAAAATATCATTGATCTTGAACCAAAGCACTTCCAAATGTTTCTAAGGATCCAAATGGGGGAGTTTCTTTTGAAAAGCCTGCCCAAATTGACTCCTTGCATAAAAAAAATCAAAATACATGGAGAAGCTCCACAAGGCTAATAACCATAATGTAATGTATTTGCAATATGAAAAAGCAGTAAACATGAGTTTGAAGACCAAGGAAGCAGAGGTGATGATGATATCATGGGTACTACATTGACTGTTTGTGGGAGAACCTTGGATGTACATATTTGGTGCATATCCAGTCTACTGGGAATTACAGGGAGAAAAATTGAAAACTGAGCAAAAGTGAAAGTCTTTTTAAAATGGTCTGAAAAGGCAATATTATGTGTTTCTGGCCATCTTTGCCCAGGCTTTTTATTTTGAGCAGAAACTGAAGGGAGAGAGTAAAGGATTGTGCTGAAACTCACTCAGACCTTTAGCTCTCGAACCTTGGAATGATTGCAGAAAATTTTGCATAGTGCATATGGAAAGAACAGAACAAAAGGCTTGCTGGTTTTAGGAAAGAAATCTTTTAGAGAAAAAGAATTAACAGAAAAGGCCCTTTTTGAAATGAAGAAGCAAGATTTCTAATACAAGAAGACACTGTGGAAGATGCAGAAATGTTATGCTCACCAACACCAGTCATTATACAGATCTGTCCAGGAGTAAAGTGTTTCAGATTCTATCATCAGGTGGAATCAGAGCACAAGCACCCTGGGTGCTATATCTACATCCCATCCTCATCTTCATGTTCTTAGTTGCACTTGATTATGAACTTTCATTAAAAATATGGTAAACCTAAGAAAAACTGCAATCTAAACTATTATTATACAAGAAGGGTTAAAACTGTCATCGGGATTGATAAACACTGTACATCAATTTGTGTCTTTCTCCAGTAACTCCAAAATACAGCTTGAAATCCACTATATTCAATAGACCTTTTAGTTATTTGTCAGGTAAAATCAGATATCCATAAGGTATTAAGATTTTGACAGGTGATATAAATAACATGGAATGTTTCTCCACATTTACAATCTCTTCTATCATATTCTCCATTATACCTTCTTTTGTTGTTTCCTCCTTAGTTGTGACTGGTTTTTTGTTGTGGTCCATGGATAGAATGATTACTCTTAGAACTGTACATATAACAGTATAACTGAAGTTATGTCAAAATCTCTGGTGTCTAGTTGTTCTTCGTTGGCCAAAGCATATTTGCAAGCCCTTGCAACAGGAAAAAAACTGGCCAACTATACAGCTGGGTTGCTTGAAGAAGCAAATTACAACAAATAGGGGTTAATCAAGTTTTAACTGAAAGAAATCAGGTATACATATGATTCAAGAAATTGCAGAGAAGTTGGCTACCCAGATTTCCTGAAATAGTAATAAAAACAAAGGATAAACTTATTCCTACTTGACAAGAAGGTGGGATCAAGATTGCATGCACAATGATGAGTTCATACATGAGAACATAAAATTCTTAGCAAGCCTTGAGATGGAAGGACGTAGGGTTACAATTTTTTTCCAAAGGCCAAAACAAAAGTCACAAAGAAACTTAATTATAGGAACATTGAACAAGCAAGATGTTAGTTGAAAGGAGTAATAAGCCTCAGAATTGACCATGTCTATCTTGTTTTTATTCTATGCTTTCATGATATTCCACACGCTCTTAAGATAATGCCTGAAAATTTAAAGTGTTTAAGTTTAAAGGATGGTATATATATATTGATGCAGGAGCATCCTAAGTGTAAGGGCAATCTTGCATCACCCAAAAATATTTCTGGTTTCTTTTCAATAAGGGCTATCTTGTGCAGAGCTGCTATTTATGGAAACTTCCTATTTTTAGTAAGTTGGTCATATGAGCTCAGAATGTTCAAATTTCACAGATGGAGGTTCATCTTAGTCATATCAGTCTGCCAGTTGAGTTTCATTGTCATATCATCTGTATTGGTGAAGTTATCGAGGTTTTTGGATACAAAATCTTTGAGCTCAATTTTGAAGGCCTTAGAGGCTCCGGAACGAGATCGAACCTCGACTCATTGGAGTTTGCACGAGTCAGACATTGTAAAGCACGACCAGCCATTTCCGAAAAGTGGTTATAATAGCCAAACGGAGCTACAGTTAAAAAGTTATGGCCTTTGGAAGTTGGGCTACCTAAAAATATAATTTGTAATTATTTTGAGCCGACCCTAATGTAAAAAAATGAAAAAAATAAAATAATTCTAAGGGCGGTCGGCCTTAATGGCTTAAATTTTGGAACCTTCTCGGGCGGTGGAAAATTGCCTATATAAGGAAGGCCCGTAGTGTTTTCTAGGGCAGTTCTAGGTAGTTATTCAAGGCTTTGTCTTACAAAACATTGTAAGGAAAAATGCCCATTTGGCTTTGCATATTGTAATTCTGAAATTTGTAATTCAACACTAGTGGAGATAATAAGAAGCCAATTTTTGGTTCTTGCAAATTGCTTTTGTCTCTCTATTTTTGTTATGTGTTTGTGGTATTAAGGGGAGCACCCTTCATCATATATATATATATATATATATATATATATATATCTGTTATGAAATGATTATGGGGTTTTTAGTAATGATAGTTAAATTTTAATGTAAATGAGTGCTTTTTGAGGAACTAATCTGCAGCGACAAAGTTTGTTTGGTAACCTACAGCCAAAGGGTGATTACCCGTAGCTCGTCCATCCCCTGCAGCCCACAAGGCAGAAGTCATGGAAGCATCGTGGAGGCGACTGTCATGGAGGCAACAGTCACAGAACAGCAAGTCGAAGAATGCGGCACAGTTCTTGGTACTTATGTTAATGTTGTTAATCAAGAATAAATGCAGTCATAGAAGGAAAATTTTGTGGAAAGATGGAGAACATGGTTCATAACGAGGCTGCCCTGTTCTTGCATGTTTTCTGTTTTAACTGTTCTATAATGATTGCATGAGTTTGAAGGGGACTATGACACCCACAAATCCTTTCGGTTAGGTCTTCATTGTTGGTTATGGAATATAAGTTGTCTCCTCATAATCATGGGAGAATCAACAGTTGTTCGGATAGTTGTTTAGAGTCCAAAAGCAATCCAAGTCCCAGGACTCATGTATAAATCTTGGATCCTGTCAGAGTTGGGAGGTTACCAAGAATGTTCGATCAGTCCATTGTAAGATCCTGTTGTAATATCTTTCTCAATCAGTGATACTAGTATCAGATTTATATATTCCCTTTGAATTTTCAATATATGATGAATGTTGATGATGAAATTCTGAGTTGAATATTGAATACTGATAGCTGAGTTTACAGCGCTCGAGCAAGGGCCACTAGAGGTACTGCAATCCTCTTCGTAGTTTAAATCATTGTTGTTAATGATAGTTAGATTGTCAATTAGTTGATAGAATGATTTGTCAAGTTAATTTCTTTAATTCAGGTTGATATGATCAAATGTTCATAACTGCTTAACATAGGTTGTATGAAGTATTCTATAGCATAGTTAAAGTCTAGTAGAAACAGTCCCCCATAGCCACTGGTGTGTCAACGATCAGTTACCCATAGCAAATGTTGTGTAGCTAGATTTACTTTCATCCCAATTAAGTTTCCAGTACAGTTATGTGTTCAATTAATTTTTCGCTTTCAGTTAATTTCCTATACACAGCTGATAGAATAACTTAGAGACACCTTAGCTGCACATACAGTGCCAGCATCATCCAAGAAGTACATCCCTAGAAATGAGCCCCTCTGAGTTGATACATTACTTGATAAGAGATCCATTATTCCATTAAGATGAAAGTCACATCCACCTTCACTTAGCACAGCCCTATATGGTTTCCCCTTATTAGCCCATCCCCATTCCCATGGGTTAGTAAGTAATGTTAGGGAGTGATCATTGGTGGTTGTATTTTTGGCTGATGCTTTGTTTAATTCAGCGGGTCACTCCATTGCAAATATGGGACCAACTAGCTTTGGTTTGGGAGGGAACACCCTCATATATGATCGACCCTTGGAGGAGCATATCATCATCAATCATTCATTCTTTCTTTATGATTCCAAGTTGGAATTTGGAGTTTGAGGTCACAGTTTTGGAGGTGTAATATCCTCCCTGGTCTGCTCTTTCCAACAATTTGGTGAAGTCTCCTAGTGGTGACTGAATTGTCCAAGGCGATCAAGGATCAAATATACTCAGCGTCATCTGAAATACTCTTCGGACGAGATTTATAAGGTCACCACAAGAGCTTTTGCAGATTGTCAAGCCTTTGTTGTTATTGAGTATACACTGAGCATAGTAATATCACTACCAAGTCCGAGGGAGAGGAGCTGTTAAAGAACAGGCAGATTGTGGGCTTATTGTTATTGTTATTGAGCTCACAGTAGGGGTCTGCAGCATCAGAACTTCGTATCAATAGGCATATTGATATCAAGGCAAGTGTGATTGGAGGATTGTTGTTTTACATCAGAATTAATACCAGTTTTGAGGCATTGACTGTCACAAGAGAATACCCAATCGCTGCCAAATCTCAAGTTCATACCATCTCGACATACTATAAATATTTCATCCTTGCTATAGCTAAGTGCTCATGATATTCATATCAGCATCAGCAGAACAGGAGTTCATTTTGAAAAGGATACATCACAGATCCAATCAGAGCACATTGGCGGCAGTCCTGAAGCCTATTGAGCTCCCTTCAATCCAATAATTGATAATTTATTCCGCACTTCCAACATGGATTATCACTTGCAGACCAAGGTGCACAAACTTCTCAATAATAATCAAGTTCCAATCTAAATATGAACCTACTGCAGCAAATTTTCTTTCAAGCATATTGTGTTTTGGCATGTTTTTCTTGTTGTTTCATACTTGGGATATTTCAATGAATGCATGACTTTTTTGTATCAATCTATTATACTTGGGAGTTGGTCATCTTTCTTCCCTTTCAACATTTTGTCTTTGTCTTCTCCCTTTGTTGTTTGGACTTGCAATGTTATCTTTCTTTGTCAACTTCAGTTCTTCTTGAATCTCTCTTGATCTCTTGCTATTGCCTTTTGCCATGGGTGTTTTTGATTTAGCGTTTCATTACTCCTTTATTTCATCCCATGGCAGTTATTGTGTAACTTCCTTTATTTATAGGACATGTCTTTTCAAAGTCTTTTCGTAGACATCCCCCCCACCTCACTCTCTTCTCTCCATCGCCGTAATCCCTAGCCCCCTCTCACAAGGCTGACACCAAGGAGATGATGCTGCAAATTATTAAAAAATAAAAATCATCTATTTTCCTTGTATCCATCTATATCAGGATTTGAATTTTCCCCTTAATTTCCTCTATACTACTTGACCAGAGTCCCGACAACAGAACCAATGCTAACAAGAAAAGTGGGGAATTACAGATCAGAATTATGAGCGACAAGTATTCTTTAAGAGTTGTTTTTATACTCTAGACTCAATAGTAGCAGACGGATAGGAGATTAACATATAATGTGGAAAACAGATTAACATAATAGCATACAAACAGAAATTAAATAATCTTCATATCATAACATATATAGTAACCGTCTTCTAGACAACCATATAGGCATTAAACATCAATTCACTATATATAATATCTCTATACTATTTTCCTTTCTATTATATTGTCTCTATTTGCAAATCTCCATATCTATTCTTTCCTCTATCTCCTTCTCCTCTATTACGTATGGACGTATCCCTTGTAATCTATTACTATTCCGAAGAGTGCTCTTCAACCAGGAGCTCTGCAACCTCCTTGCACTAGTTTGCATAAGGATCTTCGCCTCTACTAAGTCACTGGCAGATTTTCAACTAAACTTGATGAAGAACCCAATATTGTATTGGGAAAAAAACATTAAGTTCATCATCAATGCATTTGATAGTTGGCTAATATAATTACTAAACCACTTGGGCTTGACAAATTTGTAAAATTTCAAGACAAGCTTGAATTGTCTCTAATTAGTCATTAAGGGGTATTAGACTTAGGTATTAACGAATGACAAGAGATATGTTTATAATGTTCTATCGTCTTATATATTAATTATGTCTAATAACATTATTTTTATTCTGATCGATAACAAGTTGATTTTATTAATAAACCCGGAGAAATAACCTGGCCGGGCCCAGTGAAGGCTACATTACGGGAGCCAACTCCCCATAAATACCAAAAAAACAATAAGACTACAATAAGGAAGCCAACTCTCCAAAAATACAGAAAATTAGTAAGACCTATCAACAGATCTGGATAAAGACAAGAAACAATCAAGATTTACTCTTAGCATCTCCCTTCCTATGTGATCGCAGGGTCATATCAAATGATGATTGTGTTTTCTCTTCTTTCTTTCCCTTCACAGCTACCCAACCATCCTCCACTTTGGCTGCCTCATCCTGCCAATCTGTCGGATTACAATCCATAGTCTCTCCATCATTCACATACTCGTCAATCTGCTGAGAAACATCCTCCTCCTGACATTCAACTGGCCTTTTTTTCTCCGTACCATCCGACATAGCAATAATCTTCTTTTGTTCACCTACAATTGATCAAGGAGGCATACTATCTTGTGCAGCCAGATTCACACTTGCATCTGATTGTGGAGGCTTCGCCCTGCTAACCACCTAAGAAAAACTCTTTTTTTGTTCACCCTTTTTTTCCATAGTATAATGGTGGTGGGAAACATCCTTCCACCATGTGGCCAACTTATCATCCCTTTGCTTGGCACATTTGGCAGCTAAATGCCCAATCTGAAAACATCTTCTGCAACGAAAGGGTACTCCCTCATAATCCAAAGGCTGTACCCAAATTCCTTTTGAAGTTTTGAGATTAATTTCCGCAGGGAGTCCATCAACAATATTCATCCCCGCTAAGATCCGTGCATAAGTTGAATGTAGGAGGTTTGATGATTCCTCATCCACCATTAAAAAATTTCCTAGAGGATCACCAATAGCTTCCAAACAAGAATCAAACCAGAAATGTGAAGGCGGATTCGGAAGTCTTACCCAGAGTGGTACCTTGTCAAAAGTTTCCAATGCAGGGCAAAAAGATGGGTGCCAAGGTTTCAGCATTACGGGATGCTTATTCTCCCAATTTCAGAGACCCTCACACAAAATCTTCTTCCTATCCCGAGCATTTTCAAAAACTGCAATAAAGAAACCCCTTGCACATGGGTATAGTTGAACATATTCCTTCATCAATGGCTCCAGTTCTCTGATATCCATTGGTGGAGCTCACCTAAGCTTGGCCACATACCCTAAAATCTTCCAACCAAACCAAGCTCAGAGAAGGCAGAGACATTGTTGTCTACTTCCTTTTCTATCTCATTGGCCAGATCTACTGTTTTGGCCTCCACCATACGGGGAATCAACATACCAAACACACCCAAAGTCTCCTTTACCAATTTATCCCTTCCTGAACCAGAAGGTCCATTTGGGCATCCCTGTGAAGATAGACCATTCGTCTCAAACCTTAAGCCTCCATTACTATCGCTGCACCTAACCCCAAACTACCCACCTCCTTTCTGGATAGGTTTCCCATTCTTTGGAACCTTAGCACCCAAGGGTGAAGGCTGATTGTTCAGCCTACCATTAACAGCTATTTCTCCGTTTCCTTCATACATCAACCCCTCCAACCTGGTCAATGAGGATCCTCCCTTTTGAAAACCCCTAAAATCGCTACACTGCATTCTTTCCCCAAGGAATCCATCAAGGTGTGCAGGTCATGTCTAATGACATTATTAAATTACATGGTATAAGTTAAAACAGATGTAACTTCCTCCATTAATAAAAAAGCATGCACAGACAGTCCAATGTGTGCCCTTTTTTCCCCATTGCCTTCTTTTTACAACAACACCCACGGATGCGTTCAAGATATTCGTTCATGCCCATATATGCCTCTATAAAATATTATTCATTCAAGATATTCTCAAACTATGGATGGACAACCCATGTTCTTTTTGGTTGACTAATCATTGTTTCTGTCCAAAATGGGTCAAAATTAAGAAAGATATGTGAACCTAGGCCACCCATCGGAAACTTTCACTAGTTTTCTACTAGATTGTGGTAACTAAAAATAAAAATAAAAATGTTGAATTTGAAAAGCAGAAACCAAGCAACGTTTGGTACATTGTTAACAACCAATATAGCATACCAAATGTATCCATTTAGATTAGAAAACTCAACCAACCAAATATATCCATTTAGCTTTAGTAGCCTCAACCAATATAGCATACCAAATATATGGGTTTAGCTTAGGAGCCTCATTCATTATGTTTTAACTTTTGGATAGCATAAAAACTGTAAGCGAGAAGAGATATTTTAAATTTGAGTGTTTATATTGCAAAAGTTTACAGATGATACAACCTGCAAGATTTCAAGGAGTGCAAGGTATCCACGAATATCCACATGTCTGTAAGACCATCCTTCAAGATCTGCTATGATGGTAAACTTTTCTTGTTCTCTTGAAGTACTGTAGTCATTGCACAAATACAATCATTTTAATGGTTAAACAAAAAGAAAAAAAATTGCACGGAGATTCTTCAAGTTCACAACTTAAGGAAAAAACAAAATCAAATAAAAGTTTTGAATAGAAGAATACCTAGAAGACATTTTATCGAAAGCATAGACAAAGTAACCTGCATAAAAGTTATCAAAAAATTAAGAAAATGCGTACATGAAAAAGATCAAATGACCAAAGAATTACAGATCACCGAATAAATCCTACTTGAATGTGTTTTGACCGAACAAATGAAATCTTAAGATTTGAAAATGTCACCTACGTTTTAATTCTTCAAGAGCCTTGTAGCAGGGTTTATGCCTGTTTAAAATAACAACTGCTATTGGCCTTCCTTCTTTGTCAGAACCTTGCATACAGACCAAGTTCTTCTTAAGCTCATTTGTGATCGCCATTTCTGAGATTTTTCCATGGGGTACAAAAGTTCGCCTCCATTTGCTATACTTGAGATATAACTCAGACGCATCTTGCACATTGGAGTCCCGAGCATATAAGAACCGCCGAAGTGTAGCATCATCTGCAACCTGCATGAAAACTAATAATTATGAGAGATACAGGTGATTCTTGAGACAAATATGTAAAAGTATAATAATACGATTTGTGTTCATAAAACTAGGAAGCGTGTTTGGATGTATGAGAAAAACATCAAAACCCACACAAGACCAACAATTTTCATATTAAAAAGGAAAATTTTGTCAAACCATCAAATGGCAAAGAAGAAAAAAATGAGAGCTGTTGCCAATCCATGGGACCAAGTTCTCAGTTATTTCCCCAAAACGAAAAACTTGACAAGGTTTGCATCATTTGACCTTGCCTCTTTCTGTGTTCGAAATTCTCTAACAATGTGGCCCTATGGATGGGTAAACCAAAACTTTGTGTGTTGTTACTACAACAACATTGTAGGAGTCATTTGCATGGCAATGGTAGCATGACTCCTATAATTTTTGGCTTTGCTAGAGTATTTTCAAGATTAAAAACAAACTATATAAAAAACAATAAATTCCGGTGGTATAGCATGAACCCATGTTGTTGCTTAGGCTGGGTCCGATGGAGAGGGGCTTCCCAAAAAAGTTCAGTCCCTGCTGCTAAGAATATTTAGGATTATTTTAGAGTGGGTGGTCTTGTGAATTTTTAAGTACAATTAAAGCTTGAAAGCTAAAGCTCCGAAATTTATGGAAGCTGGTGGTCTCATGGATTTTATTATTTAGCATATTCAAATTCAGCAGAGTAAATAAATATAAAATAACAAAAAAATAGTTATTAAAAAAATTGAAGAACTTCAAATGATTGACAAGTGGCAGGAAAAAAGCCTTAAGCTTGTGGGGGAATTTCTAGCCCCCACCTTTTCTGCAGTGGGGGCTATTCTTCTTCAGGAAAAGATTCCAATTATTCCTGCAGCCAAAAAACTTTTGCTTCATGGGACCTCCCGATCCTAAAAATTAGATCCTGAAGCCCCCATGTTGCAAAGAGTCTGATATAGATTTTCAATTAGCGAAGTGTTAATTGAAATCTTCTCCTAAAACAGTGGAGCAGCTATAGATCAGAAATTGACACCTGAGATGTAGATGGAATAAGGGGCTGAATTTATCAAGCAAATGCATAACCTCAAATCTGCTACATGGCTGCAAATTTGATCTTCTCTCATTTGGTATATTTCTATTTAGCCTCCAAATTTTGGTAATTTAACAAAATTAAAAAAGCTTACAGTTTGTTAATTACAACCATAGGACCTCTGCCTCCAAACAAATCTCCTGAAAATTTAGAACAGCTTAAAACTAGCTAAGTGGCTACAAAGGACCCTGCTGTTACCATTTGCTAATAAGAAATACTTCAAGTTTGTCTAGCTACAGCAGCAATCTCCCTCCCTCCATGAAATTGCTCCCCCTAAATAATCTTTGCCCCACAATTTAATAAAGTATTTTGGTCAACTGCTTATATTCTTAGGATAAAAGTGGTCTTATACATATTTCTTCAATGGTCTATGGAAATATTAAAATCTTCTTCTAGAAAGATGACAATCTTTACGAATGAATATTCCAACCCTGGACAGAAAGGGGGCTCAAAATCTGCAACAACATTTTTACTTTCTTGCCACATCCCTGAAACATTTCATCTTCCCTCCAAATTTTATTTCGTCTTCCCTCTAAGTTTATCTTCTAAATTATCCCTCAAAAAAAAAATTAATGAGAAATAAAAAGTAAGTTGCAATTGAGAAAAATAAAACCCACAATCCAAAACCAGCTAGTAATTGTTTCTACACAGAGAATTTGGGAATCCCCTGCTAAGAATCACATTGTAACTATTCGTTGTTTCACAGTTGAATACGTCGAATGGGATTCAATCCAATGCAAGAGCTCTTCCTAACTTTGAACGAGTTCCATGAAATCCAAAGATTATGCCACAGTATAAATCTATATCCTTCCCTGCAAAATTGGAGCATCACATTTTAAGCCTACAAACTTTTCTAATTTTTAATGTCCAGGAGGTACCTTAGAGGCGGGGTCCTCTTCTTCAACAATGCGTCTCATGTGCATTATCTTAACTCGATCTGCATCAGAAATAAAGTCCCCATTTGTCCCATTCTGCCTTGAAGCGCTTTGAAACTCCATTTTCCTGAAAATAGAAGCTCAAGCCTGAAGACGAAAATGGTAATGGATCTCAATTGCAAATAAATATGTCATGGGGTGTCAGGCTCTCTATAAGTTCGTACAGGTTTTCCGTAATTAAATTACGAAAGCTTGCGGCACGAGAGACACACATATATTTTGTCAACAGTCAAAGACAGATGGCATCTACAGAACATTTTGTTTCTTTCTAGAGATTTATGCCCTGCGTCCATTGTACATCGTAGTAGTTGGTGATATTAAATTTTTTATTCGAATCTTCTTCCTCCTCCTCTGCCCGAGATCTTGTTTCGTATCTTCTTCCATTATCGGAGTTTTCTGGTAAATGTTTGAAAAAAAAATCTACAAAGTTTATTTTCAATACTTGTCTGGTTTTCTAGACTCCAATAAATGCTTTCATTCTGTTTTCGGTTTTCAACTTTTCCTATACAAAGATTGGGTTACCTATGACTTTTCTGTCCATGATTATTGGAAAGTCTGCATTGTGAATTTAATATGTTTGAATATGTTGTTAGTTAGTTGTTGAAATTACAATTCAAGATTTATTAGTTCCTGCCATAGGCAGGAATACTTATGCATTCATGAAAAAAAAATTTGCTATTAGTTGAACCAATCATTTCATTGAATTAAAAAACTTGACCAAAAAGTCTATAGGTCACATTTGTTTTTCATGTTTTCATAAATTAAAAACAAAACACTTTCTTTTTCTATTGGCTTGTAAGGTGAATAGTCACTGCAAAAAATAATTTCAATTCAAATAATAATATTTTTTTCAATTGTGAGATATGACATAAAGTTTTTTTTTGCCATGATGTGTTGTCATTTTCTATCATTTTCTTCTCAAAAGTTTGCATTTACTTTTTTATCTAATATTTTAAAACCACCAAAATATCCCATCTACCTAAATTTATTATTATATGTAGGAAATATATTTGACAAAAATGATATAAATAAATAAAATAAAAAATAAACAAATTTAATTGTTCGTAATTTAAAATCAAAATTTAAATTAAAGTAATAATCAAAATCAAAAGAACAATATATTTTCATTACCTAATTTATTTTATATTAATTTAAAAATAATCTCTAAAATTGAATTTATATTATTATTATATTTAAAAAGATTATTTATAATTATTATTTTGGTTCATGCACCATGTCATGCAATCTTTGGTAAGGTGTGTAATGCTCAATTCAAATGTTAATGTGCATACAAACTTATGTGACCTATTTCTTTTAGCCCAATAATATGTCTATAATTTTACAAATCTTTTTTTATTTATAAATTCTTGTTCAATACCTTCTCTAACACATTTCGTGTTCACTCACATCCATGATACAACACCAAAAACATAATTCATAGATAGCTATCATTCAAAAAAATATCAATTACTACATCAAGTTAAAAGTTATGTTTATTGTAAGAGAAATAAGTGTCATCCGAACAACATATGAATATTCATATTTCATATCCATCATATCAATTCCAAAGTCACTCGCTTTTCAATAACACTATATAGTTTATTAACATCACGTTGCAACATTTTTTACTATAATTCATATTTAGTTCCCAAAAGTTACATTTCAATTGCTATAGTTTCCTACTAATTGGTTTTCAACAAAATACATTAAGCTTCGGCAGGAACTTTGACGCTTTGCGTCCTTGTTAAATCTCGCTGAATATGTCTTCCAGAAGACAAGTAATTTGTCTTCTATTGAATAATAAGTAGATATAACAGAATATTTTTTATGAATAAAATAGAAGACTTTTTAAGGTCTGCGAAGTTAAAAGATAGTCTACAAAATGACGACTTCTGAAAGGAGTACATTGAGGAGATAGATTGGATTTTTTATCTTTATTTTTTCATTTTTTTATATTGGAAGTTGTTAATGTGTTGACTTTTTTATTTCATTTGGGAAGAAATTCATTAAAAAACTTTTTAATACTGTCTAAATAGTTAGTAAATATTTGTAATAATGGTATATATATTTGGTTTTAAATATTTGGATGGAATATTTTTAATATATCAATAAGTGGTATATTCTTATTCTTATTCCTTTCTTATTTAGTTTCATCAATTTTTATATGTTTATTCTTTTATCTATTATAATTTCACTTTCATTTGCACATATTTTTATACATTCAATCTTAATTTCAAGATTCTCCTTATGCATCACTTGGCAATAGCTTTGTTTAATTTCCTTGTGTGTAGTGATGATCTTAAAATTTAATGCTTGAATCCAATTCAATTATTTTCTCCCTTTTCACTAATTGTTATTAGCTAATTTAATCTTACAATGTGTTATATGTCATGTTATTTAAAGATATTTAGTGTTTAACTAATTGATATGCAAGAGAAAAATATTACAAGAGAACACTTTGATTTGTATTTTGGTGAGTGACGTCTTTTATATTATTTGTTACCATTAATTTGATTGCCCATAAATATTCGACCTAGGATAACATTTTCACCAATCAAGTCGGGAAGCTCCTAAATGTTATCTCTAGTTAAAGACAAGCAAATCGACCAATGCATTAATTTAGTCAGATCATTGTTGTATGGTAGAAATCAATCTCACACATTATATCTTCATGTTTCTTAGAATTAAATCATGTGCCTGCATGCGCACACACATACACACACTTATACTTTATGAATAATATCATCTTTTTCATTAATATAAGTTAAAGTACAATATTCACAAAAAGTAGGGGAATATGAGATCACCCCACGTGACTCTAAAAGGGTAGATCTTGGAAAGAAAAAATACGCGGGTAGGGCTTAAATCAGAAAACATATGCAAAGCTCAGAGAGAAGAAAACACAAAAAAAAACTACTACAAAGCTAGAGCAATAGTAGAGGGCAGCGTCGGTAAATTTTTGTCATCCTTACAATCCTATACATCATCAAGGTTTGGATTGGCATTCAAGACGGACCACCCTTCTTCTATAGAAACCTCAGCTTTTTCCTTGTCCTCATGGGATGGTGAGATTGCCATAGCCAAGTACAGGAGCCATTTGGATGAATTAAGCCATCTGCTTTCACCATGAGAAGTTGGCCAACCACTACCACCACTAATGAGTGGATTTACACCCCCTCAAACTCCACTGGGAGGCAAAACCCCCATGCGGTGGAGAGTCAAAGTGCCACCGAATGAAATCACTTCCACCACTAGATTGACGATGAGAGCCTGAGGCTATCGAGCCTAGGAGTTGTGAGCTAAAGAGCTACGACCACGTTGGTGGCCATGAGGCAAAGAATAGACACATAAGGTAGATGTGTCTAGAGAAACTCTGACAACTGTACATGGGGCATTTACCCAATGCTTTAGAAGTTCGCAAAGGTGGGCCACCTCCACACCAGCTGTGTTCTTGCAATTGCATTTGGAGCATAACATTATTACATATACATGCTTTAGGAAAAATTAAAACATGAACATTAATTAATATGTGAGAAAATAAAACAACACTTCTATATTTCCATAGAGCATAAAGGATTTCCACTGTAGTTAGCATACACTACATTTTATTATGTTTGATAATATTGGTTACTTGACAACGTAATAATTGTTCATACTAAGTTGGTTGTCACTTTTGAGTAGTTATATTTATTAGTTGGTTGATGGTTGTGTTCCTCTTAGAAATCATTAGGTCCTTTAAATATGTTGTCACTACAACAAATCCCTATCATTAGCGCCAAAAATAGCGTTGACTTTTAGTGTTATTTTGGCCTTGAAATATGCCTTTCCACTAGCACAAAATTTGGCACCCAAGTGCTTCTAGCTTTTGGCGTCGTAGTTTATGCCATTGTTTGAACTGTCTGTTTCACCAAGGGTTGCACCACAAATGTGTTTACACCATTTTTTGCACCAACTGCAAAAGTGAAAAAATGTGTCACCTTTTGTGCCCAGTATTGCATCATATATTATGTCAAATTTGGCTTCTATGTTCGCTCCTTTTGTTACTTCTATTTTTGCTTCCAAATGTGCTTCTAGTTTTGCTTCTTGTTATGCTTCCAATTTTTCTTCTACTATAGCATCCTTTGTTGCTTCTAGTTTGGCTTCCCATTTTGCTTCTGGTTTTACTTCTTGTTGTGCTTCTAGTTTTGCTTATGTTATAGCATCCTTGTTTGCTTCTAGTTTGGCTTCCCATCTTTCTCCCTATTTTGCTTCTAGCTTTGCTTCCCATTCTACTTCTATTTTTGCTTCAAGTTTTGCTTCTACTTTAATGTCGTTTGTTTCTTCTAGTTTTACTCTAGAGTTTGCTTCTATTTTTTCTCCCATTTTAGCTTCTAGTTTTGCTTCCTTGTTTGCTTCCAATTTTGTTTCTTATGTTACTTCTAATTTTTCTACCATTATAACACCATTTTTTGCTTCCTATTTTGCTTCTTGTGTTGCTCCCAATTTGACGCCTATTTTTATGCCAATTGTTACTTCCAATTTTGCTTTCTGTTTTGCTCCCTTTTTGCTTCTAGCTTTGTTTTTAGTTTTGCTCCCTTTTTTGCTTCCATTTCGTGCTCCCAATTTTTCTTATGATATGGCTTCTAGTTTTTCTTCCATTTTGACACATCTTTTGTTGCTTCTATTATTACATCTTTTTTTGCTTCTAAAATTGCTTCCATTATTACTCTTTTTTTTGTTACTTAATTGCTTGTATTTTTTCTTCCTAGATAACACCAAGTTTGGCTTCTAGTTTGGCTTCCATTTTTGCTTCCTTTTTTACTTCTAAAAATACTTCTTATTTTACTTCTATTTATTAATAATTAATATGTTTTATTCCAATCATAAAACCATGTCAACACCAAGAAGGTGCACATGAAAATGTGTATAATTCAATTGAATTTTACAACATCCATCTTGAGTGGTAAATTAAAATCATCATACGTAATAAGTATTCATCCAAAAACTATTGACCATTTTCGATATGTATAAATTAGCAAGTCAATACTGATAAGATCATCATATATAATTAAAACAAGTGAAATTCCAATATGCCAGTAAATCAAAAACATGTCAAAATGATACATGTCCAATAGTTGACATAAGTCAAAATGATACATAGGCAACAAAAGAAGGGGTTTCACCAAATCAAGATCAAGACCCACCCTTAGTGTGAGTAGTGCCAGTTTCATATCCTTGAGGTGTAAGGGAAAAGCCAAAGCTAGCAAGAGTTTCACCACCATCAATAACACTTTCAAGTCTATACTATTAGGATCTAAATGCATATGCATATCCATTTTCATTCATTAGGGATCCAATGCCAGTGGATGAAGCACCCTTTCCTACCCCAGTCAATTCAATTTACCTTGATGACCCAGAACCACAAACATGAACCCCCTCACCACAGGCAAGTGCTTGTCCAAATTTGTTTATAAATGATACAAGTAAAAATGATAAATTATGTAACTAAAAATGATAAAAGTCAAGATGATACACATCCAAATGATATAAGTGAAAATGATACATGTCAAAATATATCAACTCAATAATATGGTACTGCGGGTCATGAAAATGTAACAACAATATTTTAGCAATGATCCATAATGTAGTCTATATGATCACAAATGTCAATGGCTACTAGCAACAACTACCTCATCATCATCATCATCACCATTGCAGTCATCATCATCGCCCTCGGTATCTGCATCATTGTCATCCTCTTCCCTATGATCTTGATCAAAACCAACATATTTTGGATTTGTATTTTGAGGATCATCTTCATCTTATGGAAGACCTGAGTTCTACACAAAAACAAAATTGTTTTAATGAAAATTTATAGTTTATTCAAAGCAATAAAATATTTGTGTGTTATATATCTAATATTACAACATATGAAATGAAACCATAATCATATTACATGAATCAACAACTAAATTGGATTGAAACATATAACAAAAATGTATTTCTTAGCAAAAAAAACATAAAGTTACTTTGTTTTGCCTTGGTTGCAAGAATAGACACAAAATAGAGTTCAAATGGCTACAGGAATAGTCACAGAACAAAGTTCATGTTTAACCACAAAATTATAGGTCAATTTTTTGTTATCTCACGTCATGTCTTAATGTCGTCTTGTCTCTCAAGAGTAGACAACAAAAAAACCATACCAATTACCACTCAACACTAAATCCACTTAAGAGTATTTTTTTAGGTGAAACTCATACATCTACTTAAATAAATAAATAAATAAAAATTTACAATCCTTGTTTAAGTCAAAATGCTCAAAAATAGAATCAAAAGGAAAAAAATCCATGCTATTTAAAACACCACAGGAAAAATAAAAGAAAAAGAAATCTTAAATTTTTTTAAATGCTAAAAAACACTTCCATTGTTGAATCTGACAATTAATTTACAATGGCTTAATAGGGTTTTAGGGTTTTGAGAATTGTTGTAGTTGAAATAAATGAAGATTGAATACGTACAATCCACTTCGAAGAAGTTGCAAATTGCAATGCATACACACATAAAAGGCCCATGTCTTAGGGTTTGTAACTTTCTTCTTTCTCTATTTTCATTATAATTTAGAACTATTTATGGCTTTATACTTTTTCATAAGTTTATGAAATATTGTTCATGGTTGTCTACATAGCGGGCATTAAAGGACTTGCATTCTTTGTTCTTTCGATTTTTATGAAGAAGATTGATTTTGAAAGTCATTTTTTCTCAATAGTGTTCAATTTCGTCTAGGCAGAGGGCTTCAAAGGTAATTTTTTGTTGAACTTTATTGATGTTAAGTACATATATTCTATGAAGCATGTCCAAAACCTAAGGATTATATCAATTTTGCATAGGGTTGCTTAGAAACAAGGGTTTTATAGTTTTTATTAGTTTATATTATTTCATCATTTCAAAAATTGTGTGCAATTCTTGGTGATATTAGGAGTAGAAAATAAAATAACTAAAGCATATAATTTTTTCAGCATTGCCAGGGTTTTAGGGTTTATAATACTTAATTGTTCAAACTTAGTGTGCTTAGTTATTTTTGTTCTCTTTTATGGATTTTGGAGGATGGCAATCCTTTGCCTTTGGATGTGGGTTTTTTTGGGTAGGATTAAGTGAGAGAAGTAGTTGGATTGGTGGTGGACATGATTCGTTAGAATAAGGTTAGAGAGTGAAGACTTCTAGTGTGCGGGGAAGCGAGAGTGAGCCACACGTCAAAAGTTGAAGATGTTAAAAAGGTAAACAAGTGTTTCTTATCGCTTCCTTGCGAGGGTTTTTGAAGGAAGTTAGTTGGACCTATGAGCCTAGGAGTTGATGTTTTTTATTGTCGTGATGGTTTCTCACATCCTCACGACGATTAGTGGGGAAAATTTTTCTAGACATGATCCTAGGAGGAAGAATGAAATGTTATGACAATGCCTTGTCATGGCCTCACAACTTGTTTTGTGGGGCCTAGTTTTGGCTAGAAGGGAAGCATTTATGTGTGGCATCCTAGTGATTGATGGATGCATTTGTTGGGTTAACACCTATAAAATACCTTTGACCTCGCAATTTTGCAAGTTTAAACTACAATTAAGGTGGATGGGTTGTGAGGATACGATGAAGAAAAGGTAACTCATGATGAGTTAGTCACAACCTTGTGATAATTTTTTAAGACAGTTCCTTTGGATCGTAGTCGTGTGAGGTGGTGACACATTTCTAGGGAAATGTTGAAGGGAGTGTGTATAATTTGGACCATGTTGAGTGTTATGTGGTTGAATATAAATCTAGCAAGTGACCAGTTTCCATATGTGCTACCATGTAAGCTAGAATTGCCATGCTATACAATTCAATACTTTTTTACTATATTTTGGTAATTACAGAGTGACGATAGATGGGTTTGATATTAGAAGTGACATCTGAAGGATGTTGCATTTACTCCTTAAATATGGTGCAAATTTGAGAATCATTACACCTTGTCGTCGTTTCTTTTATGATATGTTGTGATAATTAAGAATGTCAGCTTTAAATTATTTCACAGATGTAAACTTTAGTATAGAGATTGCATGGATTAGAAAGTTGTGGTAGTCAATTTGAAAGCTAGAAGAATGCTATTTATAGTTGACTGCGAATGATATTATGTGCATTCTCTATAGCTATTCCCTTTTAGTTAGATGGTTTTATGTGTGTTTGTGATGCTAATAGTGAGATTTGTCATGAGTGGCATTGTCTGTTGCATGAGGTTGAGACTAGAGAAGGCCTTGTTGAAAAAAGTATATAAGGACCATGGGTTGATGTTGCACTTTTTTCTTGTAGGGATTTCTTAAATTCTAAGGGTTGTTGCAGGAATATCTTAACCTAAGGGGCCCATATTCTATGCTTATTTCCAAACTATGAGAGTTTTCTTGGGTTTATCAAGAGTTTCATCTATTAAGGCTACCATTCTATCTCTCCCTTAGGTTTGGGATATAGATTGGGGAATGGCTCCAGGACCTGGTGGTGTGGGTTTTTATAATCCTAGCTCACCTTGGGAACTATCCTTTTGGTTCTCTTCTAAGAGGCTCGATGGTTAGAATCCTTCATTTTCCCTTTCCCTCAAACCAAATCCACCATAGTGTGGTAGGGGCATGGGTCAGGGACATGTAGGTTGGGCTCTAAACTATCCCTAAAATGTTAAATGTAGATTTGTTGACCCAAAAAACATTAAAACATGCCAAGTAGAAAGATTAATGACAGTAGAATACAATATTTGTTAGTGGCCTGAAGTTTGCTGCATTCCTTAAAATAAAAGGAATTCTAAGGCCATAAAAAAGGGGGTTCTAGTTCTAAAAATTCTTTGTAGCTTGTAACTGGGATAGTGTTTAGTTTCAGGTTGTTGAAGGTTGATGTAATTTTGAGATAGTGTAATCTCATGAGAAGTGTTAACCAGTTTTACAATTATAAATTATAATGTCATAAAGCTGTCTCCAAATTTTTCTACTATAACTCATATGAATTCAATACATTAAAGATGGTTGACTTTGTCTCTACAATTTTCTTGTGGATGTGTTATTGGTTCATGGGTCTCTCTCAAGGAGAGAGTTAAATTTCTTTGTCCAAATAACAATGATTTTCGGTATATGAATGAAGTAGAACTTTATGATAACACGAGTGTGCTTGTTAATGTTAAGCATTAATATCTTCAAACCTACTAGTTAAGTTTCATCTATTCATAGGATCTCTATCATGTCTTCACTTTCACTTTGTAGCTTGAGATAGGGCACTGGACTGTTGAGAGCCCTGGAGGGTTTTCAGATAGAAAATCATATTAATCAAATCTACTATTCCTTATTGTTCTTTTCTTTTCAGTTTAATTTATGTGTTACTGTATCTCCATGGCCCTTAGAAAAATATGGACGATGCATTTAAAAGTATCCATTTAACACTCCTCCATGATTCTAAGAAGGAGATATATAATTTATGTGTTCCTCATGTTTGTTAAAGCCAATGGGATTACTTGTTCAAATGATGAAATAAAATCCCCATCTACATAAAATTTGAGAATTATCGACATTTGACAGTTGTAGCTATCTATTAGAATGAATCTATCATATGTACAAACTTTGAATAAGGAATACCCTTCTGATTCCTATGGAGCTCAAAGTGAAGAAGGTTGTCCAAGCCTTGTTAATTGGCATTTCCTTGTCCTATCAAAATAATCCCCAACACACTACTCATTTACACCTTTTCTAACATTTTGGAAACTAAAAATCTAGTGTCGTTCTCTTCTTGTTTTTATCACTCCTTGGTCATATTAAATCTTCAATCACAAGCAATTTCTATGATATAATTATTTTAAGACATATATTGTCCTCTTCTTGTTCTATTGCGCCTTGGTCATTTAAGAGTTAATCACAATTTCATGACAATTTTTGAAGACATTTCTTTAAGCTTGCAATTTTGTGAGGTGGTGACACATGTCTGAGGAAATGTTGAAGGGAGCCTATACAATTCAGACCATGTTGACTATTATGTGGTCGAATATAGGTCAAGCTAGTGACTGGTTTCCATGTCTTCTGCCATGTGAGCCAAGATTTCCATGCTATAAAATTCAATATTTTTTTACTATATTTTGGGGATTACAGAGTAACAACAGATAGGTTTCATATCAGAAGTGACATCTGAAGGATTTTGCATATACTCCTAAAATATGGTGTAGATAAGAGAATCATTATGACTTGTCATCATTCCTTTTATGAGATATTTTGATAACCAAGAATGTTGTCTTGAAAATATTTCATAGTTGTGAACTTAAGTACAAAGATTGCTTAAATTAGTAAGTTGTGGTAGTCGATTTGAAACCTAGAGGAATGGTATTTATAGCTGACTTTAGATGAGGTTATTTACATTCTCTGTAGCTGTTCCTTTTTGGTTAGATGGATTTATGTTTGTTCATGAAGTTGACAGTGAGAATTGCCATGAGTGGCATTATCTGTTGCATGAGATTGAGACTAGGGAAGGACCTATTGCAAGAAGTTTATAAGGATCATGGGTTGATGTTAAACTTTGTGGTTTTAGGTATTTCTTAACCTAATTTTTCTAGTATCAATGCTTATTTCCAAATTGTGGGATCTTGCTAGGGTCTATTAGGAGTTTAGTCCCTTAAGGATACCGCACTATTTCTCCCTCGATGTAGGGACACAAATTAGGGAATGGCTATAGAACCGAGATATGTGAACTTGTCTAAGCCCAGTTCACCCTAGGGTCTATTTTTGTGGGTCTCTTCTAAGAGGGGAGATAGTGAGAAGCATGTAATTTCCCCTTCCTTTTATCCAAATTCTCCATAATGCAATAGAACCATGGCTCATGGGCATGGCTAAGATCCAAACTAGTACTGTAGCTTCTATGGACGCTCTAACCTTGGGTGTCTCTTTGTAATCAACTAACTAGTTTTACATTAGGACAAAACTCATGACAATGTTTTACAAGAATTATTGTTGTAACAGATATATCACATTTTAGTGATGATAGTGCGGATTTTGGTTTTTATAAGGGAATTTTTCAGTTGTAGGTGGGTGGCGAAAGGCATATCAGAGCAATAAATTTTAGTTAGATGAAGGATGACTAAGAAAGTCAAATCTTGAAGAAGGGACATGTGGCAGGAGCTAAGAAAGCTAGTTATTTCTCTTCTCTATCAATTCTTCTTTCTTCTCTTTTCTTCTATTTTCCAAATCTTTTGAATTATGCGGAAGCAAGAAAAATGTTTTAAAATTGTAAAGTGTCAAGAGTCAAGGTTCATAATAAGTAGCCAAGAATTTTTGAAGTGTAATATCTCCCGTGTCTTGAAATAGAATTTCATGGTTGAGTTCTGTCATACAACTATCTCCAATTTGAAGTGTGAAATTTCTTTAAGTTGAAATAATCAAGGATTATTCATACTTTGTAGACACATTTGCTGACATGATATTCCATTTATTATTGTCTTCTATTCCAGGAGTAGTGTAATTGTTTTAATAAATGTAATGAGGATTTTATGTCTTCAAATGGATTATTAAGAATGGCCATGTGACATGCATATATTGGTGATCTTTTCTTCACTAGGTGATAACATCTCTTAAGACCTTCAAGTCATGTTTCAGATTTTATGGTGAGGAATGCTCTATATATGAATTTTTTTCCCTCCTTTTGGCATTGGTCAATCTTGCAGATGTTGTTTCATTTTGGTCCCATAAAGTTAAAAGAGAAATCTCTTTGGTATCAAATGTGCTACTTGTACTGAGATTGAATTTGATAGGGAAAATAATAATTATAAGGCCCACAAATGGGTTCTGAGAAGAATAGTTATAACAAGGTGTATGCCTAGGGTCTTGATAGAAAATCAATGTCCTTTCTTCATAATGTGTAAGAAACTTTTGACCTAAATGATTTCCAACACTAAATTATGTATACTAGTGTTGTGATAAAGTATTTTCATTCTCAAAGGAAGTTGCAAGCTATGGATGGGATTTTTCATTGAAATCTAACTTACCCAGTTCTCCCCTTGACCCTCTGAACCGGGAGAAATTTAAACTGGTCTTTGGTCTTAGTCTCAGTTCTCTTGTGGGTTTGAATCTTAGTAGGATGGTTCCTCTAGGACAAACCTAGGTCGAACCATAGTCGAACCAGGGTAGACCTAGGTAGACCAAGTGTGAACCAAGTATAGTTGCACTAAGAAACATTCTATAATTTGTGCAAAAAATAGTTATTATAGATTTTCAATGTGATCTTTGACATTACAAAACAAAATGTGCTGAAGTTCAGATATTTATTACATCAAATTAAAATAGCCCTCATGATTTCTTCTAATTAAATTTTTATATCCAAATGCTGATAATGACCCTTGTCTAATTAATTGGAAGCTTTCTATAGTGATAAATCATATTTTATATATTAAACAATATCTTTAATAGGTGAAGAGAGCTGCAAGCTACTTTTATAACATTTTTCAAGTAGGATGTTAATTACAAACAAACAAGCTCTCTATATAGTGAAAAATTATTAAGCATTTGAGGACTTGGAAAGCGAGAATGTTATTAGTACAATTGATCCCATTGGCATTGGCATTGTTTGTGAATCAACAAATGACTTTGATGAAGAAGAATATGATGATGAAGATTTAGAAAATCCATTAGATGATTGAATCTTAGTATAAAGTTTCAATTGTTGAAAGTCAAAACATTGATACTTGAACTCCATATTATTTTAATATTTCGATGTTGATAATAGATGTGATACTATGATTACAAGTTTATAGTGTTTTTATTATTTTTCATGATACTATGTGGCATTCTAATCTTAATTCATGCTTCTAGGTTGCATACATTTGTGTGTGTAATTTTTACATGTTTTTGTAATAACAAACCCAAACCCCATTTCAAAATTTTGTCATACCGGCGAACTGATTCTTTGAACCCAAACCCAAACCAACAACTTAGATTGAAATCATAACATAAGGGTTTCCATTACCTTAAGTCTTTAAATTATCTACTTTGTGTGTTGGCATGATTTTATATATTGAAGGTTTATTCATTATGCAGACTTATGTCATAGGAATACCCTCCTAAGCTCATCAAGTTCGAAGTGAAGAAGGTTGTTCATGCCTTGTCGAGTTGGTTTTTCTTGTCCTCCAAGAAAAATTTCCAACTATTCCAACGGCTAAAGGAACAATCACATAAAAAAGTTTCAATGGTTGTAGGAATAGTCATAAAACATAGTTCTAATGATTGTGGGAATAGTCAGCTACTAAAACTAAAACTAATTATTGAACAAAAAGCTAACTAAACCAAATGAGTGGAATTCTTACCAAGTGGCCCCCCTTGGATGAGTTGTTCAAATTCTTAACTCAAATGCAAAAAATTAAACTATCATTCTATTCATATAACAGAGTTTCAATGGTTGCAAGAGTAGTCAAGGGACATAGTTCCAATGGTTGTAGGAACAATCAACTTCTAAAACTAATCACTGAACATAAAAGTAAATACATAATCAAATGATCAAAATTATCACCAAGTGGGCCCCCTTGGACGAGTCTTCCCAAATCTGAACTCAAATGTAGAAAATTGGTATTATTCTATTCATCAAAAATTGTTACAACGTGACAATAATATGATTACTTTAGCGTGCACAAGATAATTGCATATCCATAACTACTTTAGAATAACATTCATTTAATCACATGTAATAGTAATATAGATATATTACATAGTAGATTCATATCAACACAAATATATATGGATAGGTTCATGCACATAGGTAAATAAGTTTAAGAAAGCACCATAAAAAAGTATTAGCAAGTAGGTGCTAAACCCCATAATAATGACAACAAATATATAAGAAATCTTATAAAAAATGAGTCATTATTTGAGCTCATCACTCCCCCCAACCTAATGGATTTTTGGTCCTCCATAAGGTGGAATTTGATTCATATGACTTGATAGCATCTTTAAATCATTAACTGATGTCTATCCCTCACTTTTTGCTCTTGGTTTCTAATAAAATCCACTTTTTATCAAATCTCTCCCACCTAGATTTATTTGCTTGTTCACAGTAGGAATGAAATTCTTCATAGTTTGGAATAGTCCATAGAAGAGTTGGTGGATGAAATCTTAAAGTGATCCAATATTGTTCCTTTGTTCTCCCCAGAAAAAATACTTTGGTTCTCTCCTAATAATGGTTATAAAAACATTATGCAAGGAATGGGGTTCAACTTTCTTCAGCTCATTAGGTAACCCATTCCATCTTTGTGTTAGATATCCCAATGCTTCCCCTCTTAATGTTGTAGCCGCTTGTTCAAATTCCTGAAAGGCTTCTTCTTTCCCAACTAGGATATGTTGTTTGAATTCATCTTTGTACACAACTTTGTGCTAAGTATAGAAAATATTTGTAGGTTTACCTGATTCTGCCCTTAAAGGTAAAGGGGTATAGATCTCCCTGTCTCAATGTGCTATGAATTGTTGCCCCCAACTATTTTCATTTCAAATCCAATACATTAGTGCCCTTAAATGAATATCTCTAATATACATTAATGGATACCACTCATGATCAAGCTGTGAAAGTATAATTCATAGAGTAAGTTTTTATTTTCTTTGGAGAAGACTGGTAAGCTTGGAAGAACTCTTGTGGAGTCTCTATAGAAGGGTTTAAACCAAAGACTACTATTGAAAACTGAAAAGAAAGTGTATACACCTAAAATTGGTCAACAAAAGTCAAAGTGACCAAGGCAAGTCAAAATCAAAGATTAATTAAAAAATCCATTAATTAATTAAATTCAAGCCAAGGGGATTAATTAAATTCAAAAAATTAAAAAAACTATGTAATTGATTTAATCATTTGATTATATAGTTCAATTAAATAATCAAATCCAACCTATTTGATTCCCATACATGGCTAATTTAATTAATTTTTTGAATTAATTAATTACTAAATTCTTTCAACAACCACATGTGGACAAAAACCAATTGATAAATGGGAGAAGAGTATTGGGAGCACATGGATCACTCTAAGGCTTTACTATCTTAGCCATTCATTTATCCTTTTCTATCCTAGCCCTTCATTTTTTCATCTTGTCCCAATATTTGAAACACAACTCAACCTCTCTCATCTAATCATGGTTAAATCACTCTACCCCCTACCCTTGGGAAATCCTATAAATAGGATACACTCATAGAGAAATTCATCCACCTTCATTTGCATCCATACTATAGTTAAATTTGCATCCATGTTTAGAGTAATTTGAATTTAATTTAGCTTTGTATTTGCATAATTAGCTTTTAATTCATCATGATCTAACATAATTACCTTGCAATTCATCAATCTAGATTAATTGTACATCATCTAGCTTATCTTTGTATTCTCATACTAAGGATTTTCACTTTAGGAGTGCTTTTATAGTCGAGACCGTGATTTTAGTCTTCTTAGTTAGAGATCCATAGGATGCTTATTGATTTTTTTCAAATCAAAGTTGATAAATAGGATAGATCTTTACATTTTAAATTGTTATTTGATCAAAATAATCATATAAAGGTATTTCTTATACACAAAAAGACTAAGATCCTTGAGATTTAGCGCATATATCCTTGGGGGAGTTCTACATTCTAAAATTTGTGGTAATAAGGTCAAAACATTATTTACCTTATTTGTTAATGCAACAATTTTTTCATTCTTCCCCTTAATCTCCTTGTCTTTCTCTATAATCACATCTTGCAATTTTTGCTTCTCTTTATTCCATTCTTCTTCCTTATCCCTCATATCTTTCCATAAATCTAGGGCTATTGATGCCCATGAGAAAGTAGTAGGTCGGTGAATACCTACTAGGAATTGCCTTTGTTCTGGTTCTCCACCTGCCACTTGCTCAACTATAGTAATGAGCCTTGCTAATCCTAAATTATCTTATTCCAAGATTCCTTCCATCAACAACCCCTCTTCTTCCTAGGTAAATTTCCTTTGTCAAGATATATGTCCATCCCCCTCCTCAAATTCTTGTGTAGGCATCATTTCCCTAGCCTGCTGCTCAGATGACAAGGTAAATTTGGGGCTTCCCCTAGGAGGTCTATTATGGATTATCCTTTCTTCTTCACTAGAAGTGGTGTGAACATAGTTTGAGGATTCAATTTGGATGTTCACCCTAGGTGCGGTAGATTTTTCTTGTTTACTAGGTTTACCCCTGAGCCTGTGACTCTTCCCCTGGAGTGTTTTCTCTGTAGTTTTTGTTATCTTAGACTTTTTAGCGGGTATTTTTTTCTATGCTCAATGGATGCAGGAGAATATTCATCCTAGTTTTCCATTTTCTAGGGATAGGGTTTTCCTTTACAAATTTCTACATTTTAGCCTTTCCCTTTTCATCGTTAGTCTATCATTTTTCCTTTTTCCCTTGATGTTGTTTCCCTAGTGTGAACTATTTTTAGGGGAAACATCCTCGTTAGGCTATGAAGAGGAACTATTTACATCTTTGTGCAAAGATTCAGGTGAAATTTTTTTGGCAATAGGAGGGTTTCTGCTATGAACTACCCTAGAAGTTGAAGCCCCAAGGGTGAATCTTGTAACTGCTACCTCCCCACTAACCCTACGGATCAAGGGTTGAACTCTAAGACACACATTCTCCACTCTGAAATTTTTAATTTTCAAAAAATCATCTCATGACATCCGAGACACATCTTGTAAAGACATTTTAATAAGAAACTTAATTAAACAGTGATGAGAAACATAGTTTTCCCTTCCTTTATGTGTCTTAGTAGCCATGATTGCTAGTAGGTTACACAACACATTAGGGACATTCATTCTCCTTTCATGTCACATGTGGCTTAGAAGCTTGAAGTGTACAGAGTGTACACATGACTGTCGACCCTCATAGGTAATGTATCTCATAATATAAATTGCAACATGTGCCCATTTATTTTGTAAATAAAGCCTCCTTGTTCCCATTTATCTACTTCAAGTGGAGGATCCCTAGATCTGCTAAACTCTTCTCTAGATATTGTAGCATCTTTAATTTCAGGATAGGGTTCTCCTACAATAGGAAACCCTTAAAATTTAGTAATCCTCTCCTCCATGGCAGTAACCTTCAAACCCTTCACCATTGCCTCACCATTGTTAAATGTATGAGAAAATTCCATATTAGTTTCATTACTGAACCCATTCAACTTCAAAAAGTAGTCTAACCAAACATAATTCCTAAATTATGTCTCATAGAGTGCATCCTACAAGATTACTTTATGAACTATTGCTTCACTTCTCACTAGTGTATCTCCCATGTTTCTAGTCACACCCTTTGAAACACCTCTACTCTATAATTCTTTAGTTGAAAACTCACTTAATTCCTCTCTTAATGCCATATGCCATGTTGGGAAAGAGACACGATTGTAGGTTATTTTTAGGTTGTCATTGATGGAAACCACATCTATTTCATTAGCCATAAAAAATTGTGTATATCGAAGGACTGATTGGATAATCACCTAAGTATAGAATTTCGGGAAGTAGTACATAGTCTAAGTAGATGGATCAGTATAGAATTGGTTGATCGAGTTATGAGGAGGGAAGTTAAAATATGATTGGTGAAGGTTCTTACTATGGTTCTCTATGATCAAAATAGCTAGATTTGTGAGATGGTCAATTTTTGTTATTCTTTGTACTAGTTGGCAGAGCTATGTTGTAGATATAGTTAGTTATCAATTGGATCGATCAACTATCCTATTAGATTGATGATTTGATTTGTTGGATGGTATATTTTGGGTAAGCTAACCTGATACACATTATCTATGGATTGATAAGGCTTAGCATAAAGATTTGATTGATGTTTTTCTCAAGGATATGCATGTTACTCATTTCACTATTGGAGCCGATAATGGACCTATTATATTTTGGTAATAGGTATATAAGATCAAGTTTGAGTATTGATTTGTGAGTAGGATGATGATACAATATTAAGAGTTTATTGTGTGAATTTCTGAGATTATGTATGATCAGTTACAAAATGTTGGTTGATGATTATGTAGTACTTTCAAGGTACTTCTCAAACATATGTGATGCTATTTTCATATTAGCTTTTGGATTGTAGTCTAAAAACTTGTTTTGTAAATAGTGTGCTTTATAAGTGTTGTGTCCCTCTCTTTTATAATTGAGCAAGTGTTCTCTAGGTGTGTGCCTAATGCTTTTGCATTGTAATTGCACTTAACCAGCTTAAATTTATTTTTGCAGAAATAATTGTGGTTTCTATCCCCACCATGGTTTTTCCCCTAATAGGGTTTCCATGCAAAAAATCATGGTTTCATGAGTTTTTGGATGCTTTATTTATTTTGTGCATTCTTACTATTCTTTGGAATTACTCTATGGTTGTGGAATCCAATTAAGAAAGTTAAAAAGAACCAAACACTGATTCACCTCCTAAGTGTTCCTCAATACCAACAATTGGTATCAGAGCTTGATATCTCAGAGGAAGTTTAAAAACTAAAGGAAGGTCCTAATGGCCAATTCAACAATTGCTAATAGTGTTAAGAGATAGCTCTTGGTTGCCCTTGATGATGTTGAAAAAGCTAATGCTGAGAATGTTGAAGTAAAGGAAGAACTCAAGGAAGCTAGAAGGTTTATTGAAACCCTAAAGGAACAAGTGATTAAATATAGAGATAAGAGGATGGATCTTATTGAGAAACTATAATTAACAGGAAATACTGATGACATTGAACAACTTGAAGTGTTAATGAAAGAAAATGAGAACATAAAAAAGGAGATGGAAGCCGTGAAAAAGGAGATTAAGGAAATGAAGAAGAAACAAGAAGATCTTGAAAAATCCTTAAAGGATAAGTTAGATGAATGTCACAAACTAACTTTCATATTGGTCAGATACAACTAGATCTAGATGAAACTAAACACAGTGAGTAGGAACTTGAGAAGATTAATGGAATTTTGAGTGAACTTGCTGCATCTAATCAATTCAAAGAAAAGTTCAAATCCAACACTAAGAAACTTGATGAAAATTTGGATAGATAAAGATCTAAGGAGATACTCGAGGACTTAGATACGAGAAGGGATAAAGTCCTAATTCTATAGAACTAAATATCACTCTAGATGAAGAACCAAAGAAGACACTTGAAAAATAGAGGAATGGATAGAAATTCAATGGAAGGTTCTTTACATGAAACAAATTTGGACATAAAGATAAAGAGTGTAGGAGAAGACCTATTGCACCAGCCTTTTCTAGTTATTGTTACACTTATCATAATTATGGGCATAAATCAAGCGAATGCAAAACAAGGACAAACCAACTTGTGAATAGGAGAATTACATTCTTTTAATGCAACAACCTTGGACATACAAAACATCAATGTAGACTAAGACCAGTTCAATAAAATCAGAGGTAAAGAAATTCTAATGTGAAATGTTCAATTGTAATAACCTTGGTCATATTGCTAAGAATTATAGATATAATAAAGTAAGTTAGAATGTAAGAGAATCAGTAGATAAGAACAATGCATAGAAAGACATTAAGGGTAAAGAAATAAATGATGATGAGGTTACAAATGAAATGAACAAGACATGGGCAAGGAAAGAGTAGATTGTTTCTTTTGGTCAAATGTCACTAGGTTCTGGTGTGGATAATTCATCAAAAAACTAGTTAGGTCAGAAGACCTAATGAGTAGTTCTTTAAAGAAAATCCACATATCCCCTTTCTTTAGAAGATTGTTAGATGCAATTGATGCTGAGAGTTTCAGAAGTCAAGTTGGATACTGTTGATCACTCATTTTTTATATTTGATAATGAGTTGGAGGATAGAAAAATAGAATTGGTTTCTCTAGCCATGAACAACTTTTTGAGTATGGGTTTGGTAACATTTAATGTGAGTCAGACTTTGGTGTGTGCAAGTGAATAAAAAGGTTTTCCATGATATAATTCAACACAAGGCTCTTTAGATAATGATCTTGCAAAAGGATTAAATGAGAATTGAGTAGAATTTATGAGTCAAATTTGAAAACCCTAGTATTGACAGATAGAGGTATTTATCATTGTGAAGCCAGCTAAATCTTTCTAAAATTATGGATACTCCTATGGTAGTAGATGTAAAGGATATACCTCAAGCTATTTTAAAGAAACATCCATGTAATTCTATGGAAGATGATCCTAACAAATCCTTTTCACTAGTTCCACATGGAGTCCTGCATGTTGAAGATATTAGGGCATGCATTCATCACATCCTTACAAACCAAAATAGAAGTTTTCAAATCATTGTAAATAATGAATATTTTGTAGGTCATGTAGTTCATTACCTTTGATGAGCCAAAATGGATGCAGATTGTCTTGAGAAAAATACATGATCAGTTTATTTGGTTGGACAAACTTTATAAGATCACAAATGAGATTTTGGAAGCTATTACAAGTTTTAGTACCACTAGTGAAGTCCCATCCCTAAGGATGACCTCAAAGAATCTTGTTACACACTTGATCGAATCAAAATGGAATAAGAGGGTAATGAAAGTAAATGGCATTAAGCAGCTTGATGTGAAATTTGCATCTATGGTGTTTGGTTACAAAGTTTACCATTCTAGTAGAGATGATTCTATTTCAAGTACCATCATTTACACAACCTACTGAATGGTCGAGTGAGTCTCATTTGATATATGTGAAGCCCTAAGGATACAAATTTTGCAGAATTTGGAAAAGATCAAGAAACTCAAGAAGAAAATCTTCAAGTACGAATCACTAGTAATCTATATCTTCTCCTATTTTATGAATTTTTTTCCTAGAGTTGGCAATGTTACTTGGAGGAAGGATGTGCCTGTTGTGAAGAAAATATTAGGATACTATCTTATGTTAGATGAACCTTCTAGGAGAAGATAAATTTGTGGTTATTTCAAAAATATTTAGGAGAAAATGAAGTTAAGATGGAGGATTCCAAGAAAATTGGTACAAAAGTATGAAAATAATATATGTTTCATGGTAGAAACTGATGCATATTTAATGGAAGCAGCAAGCCCAAGAACTTCTTGAATTATGCCTGCCTATGGGATATGAAGTTTATCCTATGGTAGTTGAATCACATGTTGAATATATTATGAAGTAACCAATTGATAAGACTAAGAAAAGGTTCAACACTTATAAAGAGAAAAGTATTGAGGTGCATCTAGTAGTAAATAAGCCTGTTATGAAAAGAAGAGTCAGAAGAGAAGTGGAGATTATGGGAGAAAGATTTGGTTTTACTAAGGAGAAGATGGGAGAAGAAAGAACCAAGAATAAATAGGATAGAAAGAAATAAAATGAAGATAATCCTATTAATGTTGAGGATTCTAGTGTTGATCCACCACTTTATGTACCATTCTTTAGCAGAAACACTAGGAGTGCAGCTAAGGCATAGATTACTCCATCTGAGGAGGAGAGTTCTAAGAAGAAGGTGACCCCCAAACCTACTACATTGAAGGACACATATAAGTCAATCAAACATAAGAGTTATGAATATTCAAGGAAAAAGAGAAAAAGGAATAAGAATAATAATGAGTCTATAGAGTTTGATGACTCGGAGAAGAGACCAAGATCAGAAGGAGCTAGAGTAGCTAAGGTTGTGACTGGTTCAGTACCTAAAGAAATATTTATTGGTAAGCCCCCATTTTCTGATGTTTTAAAATAATTTTATAAGTATGGAATCATGGTAAGATTAAAGTTCTATCATAAGTTTAGTGAAGAAGAGAAGAAGTTAAAGGAAGAAGTGATAAATTATCTGAATAAGTTTAGAAGAGCACTTGTAGAGATCAACGGGGAAATCCCTAATGATCTATTTTGTAAAATTGAGGAGAGAAGGTTGATAGCTTTAGATGAAGATAAGAAGATAAGGGAAGGTGTATTGAACAAAATTTGTCTAGTGATTACATAAGAAGATTATACCAAAATCCTTGAGGAATCTAAGAGAAGACTTTTAACTAAGACAAGGATAAACAAGATTATGAGTGGTAAGGTTGATGATATTTTTGAGGAGATAGAAGATTTAATTTCTAAAATACTTTTTGAGAGTCGGTTTGATGGTGTTTTACCAAAGGAAAAGGAGAATCCAACTCAAAAATCTCTAGAGCATACAGATTTTTATTCCATGGTTGAAGAACCTGATCTATTCCTTAATGGGGTACCCATATCACTATCTAAATTGTAAGATGATGAGGATATTCATGGTGTAATAAAAAAAAAAGCTAAAATAACAAAGGAGGAGTGTAAGCAGTTCATGGGAGCAGAAGAGATTACTAATGAAAAACTTCTTGATATTGATCAAGAACCACCAAAGATTGAGATAACTAGTGCAAATGATCAGAAGGAAGAAGAGGTTAGAGTTGAATGTAATATTACTAATGAGAAACCTTTAAATAAATTTGAAGAGGTAAAAGTTGAGCTATTTGATGAGGCAAGAGACACTACAATACCTTCTTTATCAAGAAAATAATTTTTTGATATGCAGTTGTAAGATTTGGATACACTTGGGGAAGATTAGTTGATGGCACTTTCTACAGTTGCACAAGCCAAGGAAAGGGAACACATAATGAAATAAAATGAGAAGGGAATTTTTTTATTATCTAGGATAGTAGATGTAATGCACAAGATTATGCCTAAATATGCAATAAATATGAATAAGTCAAAACTAATCGATTAGAAGCCTTATTGGATGTAGTCAATACACATTTCCAGTCTATTGAGAAGTCAACTTTGGTTAAGGTTCAAAATGAGTTTAATGAAAAGAGTTTCAATCATTTGACTGAGTCAATTGTGAAGGATAAGGTATCATTGAGCTTAGTGATCCAATGATTGAAAGATTCCTTGATAGAGGGTAGAAAAGCATATCAATCTTGTATTGTTTATCCTAAATTTGTTGCAGATATTGATAAAATAGTTCAAGAAAGTGAGGCCAAGATGATTGAAATATCATGTGCATATGATCCTATGAAGTTTTTAGCTTTGGTCCATGTAGTTTAGCTAACACAAATGAATGATAAGATCAAGACTCTTGTTACTAAAAAGGAAAGGATGAAAGGGAGGATCAGAGAATTGATAAATCAGATAGTGCCTAACCTTGATATCGTGATAAGAGGTGTGTATGAGGCCACAACAACCTATGTTTGTCTAGACCCTCATAATATTTTCAAAGAAGAGGGGACAACCTATCATGTGTTTGGACATATTCTGATTTTTGAGAGCTTAAAGAAAAGTTGGGATGCTAACTTTTCATCCTTGAAGAATAATTTTCATGATATTTTCAAATGTTTGTAAGTACTCTTTGTATACTTGTATATAGGTGACTATTAGGATTTTGGTAGTTCAATTTTAGTGATGATTCCTTCCTTTTCCATTGATGTCAAAGGGGGAGAGATAAGGAGAAAAATGAGGTGTTTAGCTCAGGGGGAGCATACATTTTTCATGGATAAAACTATTTTGGAATTTGGCATTTTTTTTGGAACACTTAGTCATTTTTCTCTAAGTGTTTCCATCAATGCCAAAGGGGGAGATTGTTGGGAAAGAGAAACAATTGCAGATTATTTTTAGGTTATCATTTATGGAAACTACATTTATTTCATTGGCCCTAATAGATTTTTTATGCTGAAGGATTGATTGGATAATCAACTAAGTATATAAGTTTAGGAAGCAATAAACAGTCTCAATAGATGTATCGGTATAGCATTGGTTGATCAAGTTATGAGGAGAAAAGTTAAAATATGATTGGTGAAAGTATTTACTATGGTTCTATGTGATCGCAATAGTTAGAGTTGTGAGATGATCAAGTTTTTTTATTTTGTGTACTGGTTGGTAGAGGAGTGTTGTAGATAGAGTCAGACAGCAATTAAATTGATTAGCGATCCTACTAGATCGATTATCCAATCAATTCGATGGTATATTTTGAGTAAGCCAACCTACTACACATTATCTATGGATTGATAAGGGTTAGCATAAAGATTTGATTGGTTTTTTTCTCAAGGATATGTGCGTTACTCATTTCACTATTGGAGTCGATAGTGGACCTATTATATTTTTGTAATAGGTATATAAGATTGAGTTTGAGTATTAATTGGTGAGAAGGATAATGATATGATGCTAAGAGGTTATTGTGTGAAGTTATGAGATGCTATATGATGAGTTATAGAAGTTCAGTTTATGGTTATGTATTGTACTCTCAAGCAACTGCTCAGGCATATGTGATGTTATTTTCAGTTCAAGTTTTAGATTATAGTCCAAAAACTTATTTTGTAAGCAGTTCACTTTATAAGGATTATATTTATCTCTTTTGTAATTGAGCAAGTGTGGTCTAGGCATGTGCTTAATTCTTTTACATTATAATTTCCCTTAACTGGGTTAACTTTATTTATGTAGAAATACTTGTGGATTCTATCCCCATCGTGGTTTGTCCCCTAATAGGGTTTCCATGCAAAAAATCATGGTGTCATGATTTTGTGGATGCTTTCTTTATTTTGTACTTTCTTACTATTCTTTGGAATTATTTTATGGTTATGGAATCAGATTAAGAAATTTAAAAAGAACTTAACACTAATTCACCCCTCCTCTCAGTGTTCCTCAATACCAACATATCTTTCACATAGTCCTAATGCCCATGTTGTATAACCTTTCTATTTACCCCCCTTATAGTGGCATTTATGACAACTTATTAAATAGTAAGGAATACATTAAAGAGGTATTTAAACTTTTAAAACTTTGACATGTTAGCACATAGAACACAAGTATGCATAATGATGTGTATATGACACATGGGCACACACTCCCCCCTACGTATATGAAGGAATGTGTCCACACATTCCTAGCTACGGGGCAACTAGAATGCACCCACATTTGGTGTTATCTTCTTGAGTCTATTTTATTTACACTATACCATGGTGCATTATAGTCACACCATAGATGGCACCATGTCAAAGCATTAGAAAAAGATATTCTATGTGATATATCAACATTATAATTATTTAATAAATGCATCTAAAGTAATGAATACAATTATGGGAATCACCTTTATTCTAGTGTGACATTTGACCTACTATTTGTAGAGATCAAGTAATCAATAAGAAAACCAATGGTGGAGATCTCAATGTTACATAATTAATTACTTGACATCAAAAGAGTGAGATATTTCCTAAGATATTTTATGTAGACTATCTTCTTGACACAAGTATATGAGGAAAATTTTGCAAGTTCAGTAAATAGTTTCCACCATTCAACATTTTAAGGAATGTGAACTTTATTTCTAAGGTGGTAAGGCTATAAATGATGCTTCTTGGTTTGATTATTTGTAATAGGTTGGTTTTCCTTTAAATGAGGAGGTTGAGGATGGATTTTATATCAAACATAAGTGTTTTCTAGTATTGGACAACATGGTTTAACAAAATTCAATTATAGGAAACATACAAATATAAAAAAATGAAGCAACATGATGCTAATATTGTTACAAGTAGTAGTTATCATTGCACCAAAAGATCAACTTGTTAATGCCTGATATAACCACTAGACTTATATAAGACACATGAGGTGGTTAAGCCATGTCACGAATCTTGAGGGGAGCACTGACCATTTTTCCAACAATCTCCCCCTCAATGTTACCCAAGGGGATTCAAACCTATGACCAAGATCTGATACCACTTGTTACAAGTAGTAGTTATCGTCGCACCAAAAGATTGACCTATTAATTCCCGATACAACCACTAGACTTATAGAAGACATAGGAGCGGTTAAGCCATTTCACAAATCCCGAGGGGAGCACTGACCATTTTGCCAACAAATATAGTACTTATAAGGATATTACAAGGTTTTTTGGTATTTACAGGGATATTAGAATGCTTGAGTGTAGCTACAAACATTTTTTTTAGTTTGTAAATTATCAATCCTTGAAGCTACTGCTCTGATTATCTTGAATCAGGGTAATGCAAATTGGGCTATTGGTTTAGGTACCAAAGCTAATATGTTAGAGCCACCTATATCTCCATGGGAAGAACTAACAAAGTTGTCCCCTAATGGGAAATCTACTTAGAGTCTTACATTCTAGCATTTTCAACTTCTATAACTACCCATGGTCGATATTGGCACGACTCACTTGCTTGGATGATTCCCTAAAAGTACTAGCATTATCGCCATAGATTCCTTGTATAGCTATCAAGAACTTTAACTTCAGGGTAAGACTGGTTGTAAAAAAACTCTGTTAAGATACATATTAATGGTGGTAGAATAAAATATTTGTTAGTGGCCTAAAGCTTGTTGCATTCCTTAAATATAAATAGAATTCCAAGGCCATAAAAAAGGGGGTTCTGGTTCTAGAAATTTTCTTTAGCTTGTCACTAGGATAGTGTTTAGTTTCAGGTTGTTGAAGGTGAATGTAATTCTAAGATAGTGTACTTTCATGAGAAGTGTTAACTAGTTTGTGCAATTATAAATGTTAATGTCATAAAGTTGTCTCTATCTTTGTATACTATAAATCATATGAATTCAACAAATTAAAGATGATTGACTTTATGTCTGCAATTTTATTATGGGTGTGTTATTGGTTCATGGGTCTCTTGCAAGGAGAGAGTTAAATTTATTTATGCAAATAATAATGATTTTCAATGTATGAATGGATTGTTGAAGTAGAACTTTATGATAACATGAGTGTGCTTGTTAATGTTGAGCATTAATATCTTCAAAACCCACTAGTTAAGTTTCATCTATTCATAGGATATTTGTCATGGCTATACTTTCACTTTGTAGCCTGAGGTTGGGCATTGGGCTATTGAGATCCATGGAGGGTTTTCAAATTGAAAATCAAATTAATCAAATTTACTTTTCATTCCCATTCTTTTCTTTTTTGTTTAAATTATCTATGTTCTTGTATCTCCATAGTCCTTACAAAAATATGGAGGATGCATTTAAAAGTATCCATATAGCACTCCTCCATGATTCTAAGGAGATATATAATTTATGTGTTCTTAGTGTTTGTTAAAGCCAATGGGATTACTTGTTCAAGTGATGAAATAAAAGCCCCATCTATAAAATGAAATCTGAAAACTATCCACATTTGAAGGTCTGGAGCTGGCCATTAGAATGAAATTTGAATGTATCATATGTACAAACTTTGAATAAGGAATACCCTCTTGAGTCCCATGGAGCTCAAAGTGAAGAAGGTTGTCCAAGCCTTATCAGTTGTTGTTTTCTTTTCCAGCAAGAATAATCCCCAACACACTACTCATTTACACCTTTTATAACCTTTTAAAAACTAAAAATTTAGTGTTGTGCTCTTCTTGTTATGTCACTCCTTGGTCATCTTAAATACTGAATCACAAGAAATTGCTATGATACAATTCTTGTGAGACATATATATTTGACTACCTCTACTACATCACTGCAACCCCCTACCAAAAAGGCATAAGAACAATATCCAATGGAGCTTAGTTTTTCAAATAAACCAAATAAACATTAACTTCTAGGAACACTAAATCATATCCTTCCATCAGCCTCATGGGTTTAGTAAAAAATATATTGGCCCTACTTAGTGGGTTGTATAGGGAGAAGGATGCTTCTCATTTTCAAGAACCCTTAGTGTTTTCTCATGATCTTATAAGGTTATAAAGATCATTCACAATCAGTTCAAATATTTTTTTAAGGCAATTGATACCATTTAACTCATGTAGACCTATAAGGTCTTGATTGGGTCAAACATAGTCAAATGGTCACTCAAAGTGTGTTCAAAATCAATGGAAATGATGTAATTGGACTCATATTGTCCATTTTGGCATGTATTAGGGATAGACATCAATTTTTTCTTTATTTCCCAACTTTATAACTTTTGTTCTCATGTTTTAGAGAATTGTCAAGGGTTTTCAAGTACTTGCTTTGAAAAATAGGGCCAATTATGCCCCAAAAACCAGTCGTAGAACTATTTTTCCTTTGGTGTCCCAAAAAAACATATGGTAGTTTTTGGATATGTCATGTAACTCTAAATATGGTATTTCATAGTGTCCTTTTTGTGTACATAAGGTTAGGGGTTGAAGAATTAAAATGCAAAAACTAGTCAGATAAGGCTAGTAGGCTTAGTTGCCATGTATGAAGTGTGAATAAAACTTTTCAAGTGGCCTTGTAGGGTCTTTGATTGGGTTGATGGGGATAAAATGAAGTCCTTAAGAAAATAGTTATCTTTTGAGGATAATCATTTCATGTTAGGCACAATATTGGCTTTAGGAGCCTTTGTCAAGATGTCTAATGGGAATAGTGATAGAAGCCCATTTGACAAGTCACCTTTGAGACTTTATTGAGTTTGTTATTGTATCCTTGTCCTCTAGATAAGTCCTCTACATAAGAAATGGAAGGGTATAAGAAGAAAACTGAGTAATGAAAACATTAAGTGGAATAGTACAAGGCTGCAAGGTATGACATAGGTGATTTCATGAAATAATGGGACAATTGAGTGGGATCTAGGGTCAACAGATAAGCACTTTAGAAATAATCCTAAGCATCAATAAAAAATCAATAGAAGAAATGAAAATTAACATATTAACACAAAAAAATCTTACTAAATTATTGAAAGTCAACTATTGATTCCTCGATCTTCATTCAGATTACAAAATCGGTCCAATTTTTGCTTTGTAACATTTCCTTTTCAAATTGTATTGGATGTCAGCCATATTTTTTCTCCTATAAAAACATGACACATGAACTTGTTGAAAAAACTAATATTAAACCATTTAATTTTTCCTAGGAAATAAAAAATATCATTTAACACATTAAATATACTTACAAATGTACATATCAAGACTTGTAAATATTTCTAGCCATTGTGATGTGTAGCACGAAGTTTGGAAAGCCTAGCCTTGGTGACCTTATCCCAAAACATATACTAATTAAATTTCAATATGCAAAAATGAAATTGACTGATTGCCATAGAATTGTAGGGGCCTGCCCCTACTATTCTATGGGCAAATAATATCATTTAATAAATTTGGTATAATCTTAAGAAAACATTCAAATCCCTATGAACTCTCTTCACCTTGACTTCCTCTGTGCCTCAAAATTCTCATATGCTTTTACAAGCTCTTTCCATAATTTCACACTTACATAAATTGGCCTTTTTTTACCCTTAGCTTGAGAGGGATTTTTTTCATCTTCTTTGTTTGGTTGCACTGAAATCACTTACGGTTTTGAGACATTCATAGCGTTGTCTTCTTTACAGACCAACCTATGCCAAATTTAGTCTCCATGTCATACATAATTTCTTTTTGCATATTTATGAGTATCTTTGAGGATGACAAATGTAGATGGTATTTGAACCATTGAAGGAAATCTCCCTTCAACCCATTCAAAAACATTTTTCCACTATCTTGCATTAAAACTTCCCTTGAAACCACATTGTATTCTATCTTGGTATCATAGCTACCAATGCAAGATGAAATGCATGACATGCTGGAAGAAGTTTGTGTCCCAGGGGTGGCTACAACATTTGACGTTATGTTCCCTATTATACATTATTAGATTTTATTGTTAATTAATTCCTCCTGGATCTTATGCTCATTCCAACAGTGGTTGGGGAATAAATTGATTCCCTTTGACATGCTTGATTTGGTTGCAATGTTTCAGTGTTTTTACTAGATCATTTTTGTATGTATCTAGCAGGCATTTTGAAATCCACACCATCCAATTTTTTCACTACATCTTCCCCAGAAATGGTAGCCAATGCCTATTTTTCTTTGTCAATCTTATGTCCATATATATATATATTTCTTCCCTTACATTTAGAAATAAAAAAACTAAAAATTGAAGAAACAATGAAAAAATTTAGGTTGAAATAAAAGGAGTGAATTTGGGCAAGATATCTGGTCATGGAAGATTTACATCTTCCACTATGACCATGCCTATGCAATACTATGCTAGTTTCCGCTAGCAGCGAAGGTTCAAAGTCAACAAATGACTTGGATATAAATGATTCCAATGGGCACCCATGGATGGTTTTTTCCCCATTGAGATGGGTGGTAAGGGGGTGCTTCATCCCATGACCCTGTTGTTAGCATAAATGTTGAATATGTCCTATGGGGGAGTATTTTAGCAGTTTTGGAGCAATCACATGTTGCATTCATGATTGTGTTTGTGAGCTGATAGTTTTATGTAATTATGGAAATATTATGTAACGTGTAATGTTTTATATTTTTTTTAATTGGTTAAGCCTAATTGGCCGACTCAATTATGAAATATTGTGCACAGTATAAAGGAAGGATTATTTTCCTTAATTGTGTGTGAATGATATGAGAAGTATATGATGAAAAGGTGAAAAAATGATTGATGTATGATGCAAAGTGAGAAGATCTAGTGAAACATTTGGTGTAGTTTTGGAACAGTCAGAGAGGAGAAGTAAGTTGCTCAGATCAGTAATTCTTTGGTATTATTCTGATAAGATAATATAGAGATAGTTGGACAATGTGTTCAATGATCTTGCCCTTGAAGCTGTTTGGATAGTGGGTCCTTCTGTCTTCCTTAACTCCTAACAGGGTTAGAATCCCCTCATGGGTATTCAAAGTCTCCTAAGAGGGATTGATATGTACTAAATGTATTTCATAAGACTCCTAACAAAGTCCATCCTCTCACAAGTAATTTTCATATTAGTACATCTTTTGTGGGCACCATCCCCACCAGGGTCTACTCTCTGATCAAGAGGTTCCCTAGTTAATAAATTTGGTGTCATTGTGTATGATTATCTTTTTATGGTTGTTGTTTATGTTGATTACATGTTTTAGATATAATAAAGTTAATAAAAATTGTTTTTATCAAATAACTGATTCACCCCCCCCCCCCCAGTTATCTTGGTGGATTTTACTTTATAACAATTGGTATTAGAGTGATAGGTCCTTGAAAGAAAAATATAATAGCTTAAGGAGATCTATGGCATGTCAATGTCACTTCAGAAAAGAAAGTCCTAAATTTGATGGAGTTAACAATGACAGCTGGAAAGAGAAGATGAAGACATATTTGCTATGTCTAGGACCAGGATATTGGTTAATCACAAAGAATGAGAAATTGTTAGAATTTAATCTTTCCTTGGTTATTTATGTATTTAATAGGATAAACCAAGGTATCCTAATGTATTTTGTCCTCTAGTCCAAGTGGGAGGACATGTCATATTTGTAATTCCTTTAATAAGGAAAATAGGTTATCCCTCCTTATGAGGATGCTCACACTTGGCACACACATAGTATGAATGTGGCACTCATACACATAGGGAGTAACATGAAAACTCCTTCACTCATCTCTACTTAAAGAGATATTTCTCCACACACTACACACTAATTTCTCACATTTCTCTCACACAATTTCTCTCCTCTCGCATAGTAGTTCTATCATATTGTATTGAGCTTCTTGCTCATATTCTTTCTCTCCTCTCGCATAGTAGTTCTATCATATTATATTTAGCTTCTTGCTCATATTCTTTCTCTCTCTCTTTAGGCTTTTCATGCCTCATTCATAATATCATGGGAGTTTTTTTATGCTTTTCCCCCTTCAAAATATTGTCTCCTTGTTTCATTGTGCTTGGTGAATGCTCCTAGTTTTTGCAATTATTCATGGTAACACTTTTTTTCCTTGCTCATTGATTAAACAATTTCCTAAATCTATATTTTGTTATTATTATTTTAACATGGTATCAGAGCAGGTTGGTTTAATCATTTATTGAGTGTACAGGTGAAGGAGCTACCATATCTTGGTGCACTCCAAATTGGAAACTCTTGAGAGAGTTCTTTACTAGTTTTTTGTACTAATTTGATTAAGAGAGTAAAATCGAATTTTGTTTTGGTTTTGGCTAGTTTACCGCCAAAACCCGTTTTACTATTGGTCTCTTGTTTGTTCTAACTTGCTCTAACTTGTGCAGGTTTGGTGTCATTGCTATAGAATTTAATATTATAATATTTTTCATATTATAATATTATATTTCTTCAAATTTTTTTTAATTTTTTTTTTCTTTTATCCTAGTTATTATTTCAATTCATGCAATTTCCTTCTATTTATTACTCTAACTTAGTTTCCTATATTAATCCTTTTGTTATTATCTCATTTTAAAAAAATTATTAAATTTTTTATTCTAATCTTATTTATTTCCATTGGTTTATTTAAATTTTGAATTCATTGTTCCTTATTATAGGCTTCTAATTTTAACAAAGGGAATACCTTCTGTTGCTTGTCAGTTTTTTATGTAATTAGCATCTTTCTTGTTCCATGCATTTTTTTCAATAATAATCTTTTGCATGTGTTTCAGTTGTATCCAAAAAATATCTCTTCTTTTGCATGTTGTCTTTCATTAATATCGATAAGCTTGGTTGAACATACATTTTCAAAATTTTTTTTATGGTGTTGAATGTATAACTAGGTGATTCGGCGTTGGTCGATTCTAATGCAATAAGTGTAAATTCATTTCCTGTTGTTGCAGTGGATTTCTTTTCCTTCCCTTTCGGCTTTCATCTCCTTGAGTTAAGCTGATTGTATCATTTTATATTAGCAGGACCATTTTTCATTTTCTATTCTAATCGATCTATTTCAGCAGCTTTAGAAAATTTTCATTGCATTCAAGTTCTTTGCATATATATTTTTGTTTCTAATAAAAATCGGTACAGTGATTGTTAATTCTTTTAGTTTCAAGCTTCTGCATGTATCTTGTTTGTTCTGTTATTTGCAAGTTTCATCGGTTCTAGTCTTTAGCATAGAGAGATACATGCAAATATCTCTTATATCTCGCTGCAACCTCGAGTTGATTCTCTACATGCACCTTTAGTTTCTCAGCGTGCTGCTTGTTTTGGAGGTTCATTTTGTTGTTTTTTTTGGTTCAATTCTCCTTGCCTTGTTGTTTTGTTCAGTGTCATCACCATTTTTTGGATCTGTTAGAAGTGGCTTTACATTCGCTTCCCCTCCACCGTTTCTCCTCACCCCACCCCTTTGCGTTCTCCTTCTCCGCCCGCCCCCTCAAACCCTTCCTCATCTGTCTCTTGCTTCACGTTAGCTTTCATAGCACTTGTTATCGCCAGCCCTCCATCTCATTCGATAGCACTTGATAGCATTCGCCATCCCTCCTCTCTCAACCAGTGTATTGGATACTTTTGCTGGTATTGTCACCTTCACCGACGTCATGTTTGAGCAGCTCCTTTGCCTTCTTTTGCTCGAGCTCTTGTTTCACTTTTTGAAACTTGTGTTTCATCACTAAAATGCCATATTAATGCATAGATAGTGGTCATATGCTATTTCAGGCTCGCTGCCATTCTGGTTCTTACCGTGCATGTTATGTTTTTAAAAAAATATCTTGTTGTTTACTAACTTGTATTTGCAGCTGCTTGGCGGATCGAGCCTCTATTTCTTATCCTTGTCGAAAGGGATTGGCGGCTCAAACAAATTATTTGTTCCTATTTGTATACGATCCTCCACCACTAGTACCTGTGATCCTTTGCACATTCAAACCTATTTAGATCGTGCATCTGAAATAGGATTTCGTGGGATATTTGCTTCTTATCATCTGAACATGCCATATTAAACCAGCAGGGTTTGCAGTTTTTACTCTGTATACTCTTGCATGTTCATTCCTTTGCTTTATGCATTCTATTCCGAGCACTCCAATTTCTAGCAGTTATTGCAAATCGGTTGCCATTGGTAATCTTTGTGTGTTGGAGAAAAATAGGTCATACACGTAATCTTTGCTTTCGGTGAAATTGCATTATTGCAATCAGATTAACCCTTATATTTTTTTTGCAGGGCCGTTTGTGAATTCTTCATTTATATTCAGTCTCTTTTGAGTTTTTTTTAGTAATCAATCTAAATTCATATTAGTATTTGTTTTTTTTTATAAAAAATATATAGTTTCATATAAGTTCCTTCTTAGTTCATCTATTATGTCATTTTTAGTGTCTAAATTTTTTTTCGTTAGATCCTTTTTTAGATCCTAATCTAGTTTGGTTTACACATTTTTTTCTTCCATATTAATGTTTGTATTCCACCATGCATGTTAGTACATGTTAGTGATTTCAGTATTCATTATAGCGTTATTACCATTTTATTCACCGTGCCCTCATTCCCATCTCTGGTTTGTATTCTACCATCCCACAAACTCTTTTTGATATATGTAAATCAAAATCAAGATTAAAAGTTTTTTAATAGTTTTGTGTGTTCTTTTGTCTGTCTATCATTGCTATCTGTAGGTAGTTGTTGATTCTGTTATAGCATTCTTCATGTGTTAGTTTTTTGATAGCAGAGATTCATTTTATTATAAATAGAGCTCTGGTTATTATTTTTAGTGGGTGAAGTCTCAAGAAGCTGTGGTTATTATTTGTTATCAATTTGTAATTCATATCAACGGTTTCAAGTTTTCTACATCTGTATTTATTAAAAAAAAACCATTTAATCAATATTCATTTAGTTTTTATAAGTTCTAAATTTCATTTCAATAGTATTAATTTTTTTTGCTATTCGATAGTTTAATATTTCATTTACAAGTTTAATTTAATTTTTTAATTAGTTAAATTAAATTTTTTTCTATACTTCTCCTTTGTTTAATCTTTTAAAAAATTCAATCAAAATCAATTCTTGCAATATAGTTTCCTTTCAATCAAGGAATAGTGGTAAAATTCACTTCTATATAGCTTCCATAAGTTTTTTGAACTTCATTTCAAGATTTTTTATATTTATTTAAATCTTCTTTTTTAATTAGTTTAGATTTTTTCATAATCAAAGGGTTGATTTTTAAAAAAAATTATTAAGTTTAAATTTTTTTTCTTTCTAACTAAGTATAGATATCCAAAAAATTAATGTATTTTAAAGGTTACTAACATTTTTTTTTGACAGGGTTTATTTTTCTTATACAACTCTGTTGATCCCTTATTCATTTCAATTGTTCTTTTAACACATGCACTATTTCTTTTAGATCCATTCTTTTTTATCTCAAGTTATCAATTAAGTCTTTTAATTAGATTCAATTTTTATTATATTTACCAGCTTTGGCTAACGTTTCCTTGCAGGTTCATTTTTTTTTCCTGTATTTTCCTTTTGCTCTTGTCGTTATCTGTTAATCAATAACAGTGTAACCGAGATCCGTTAATTTCCTTTTAGTCCTTTTAGGTTCAATTTTTTAGTTGTTGTTTTTTCCTTGCATGACTCCGTGGCAAAAGTTGTTATAGCTTTCTGCTATTGCATGCAAGTACAATTAGTTTAGAACTTGTTCTTCTCTACTCTTTGTTTCAGTTCTGTTAAAGTTTTCATTTCAAGTTTAGTTGTTCTTTACATTAAATTCCTTTTTTCATCATGACTACCCTAATGCTAGAAATAAAATTAACCAGTACTAATTATCATGCCTGGAAAACTCACATGACCTTCATCTTTAGATTTCGTCATCTTTTAGACATTGCTACTAATGCCAGTTCTAAACCTGCAACCACTGCTTCTCAAGCTGACCAAGCTGCTTGGCAGACTAAAAATGAGGAAGCACTTGGTTTAATTGGAATCTCCTTAAGTCCCAAATTGTATGTTCTAATTTCATCTTGTACAAAAGCCCATCAGGCTTGGGACATCCTGAAAAACACCTATGACAGTGCAGATGAGACTCGAAAAATCCAGCTTCAAGACCAACTTGAAGATCTCAGGTATACAGATTTCAACTCTGTTGATGATTTCTTGCTTAAGTTTGATTCTATTAAAGTTTTACTAATTGGTTTACAAGTTAATATATCTGATTTAAGGATAATCCACATAATTCTTCGTAAATGTTTACCTAGATAGTTTCAGCAGTTTATTACAAATATTTACTCTTAGTTAGTTATTCCTTCTTTAGCAACTCAATTAGCTTATGTTATTTTTTAAAATATGTTGCGTCAAGAGGAAGCTAAATTAATTCAATTTGGCATACTTAAATCTCACGAACATGCATATGTCTCTCAATCTCATAATAATAATAGATCATCTAATAATAATTCAAATAACAATCAAAATCATCAAAGATCTAACAATTCAAATAATAATCAAAATCATCAAAGACCTAACAATACTAATACTTCAACTAATAACCACAATTATCAAAGATCTAATAACAATAATAATTCCAATAAATATCATAATAATAATAATCATTCAAATAGGCCTTATTGCACCTATTGTGGTAAAGATGGTCATTTAATTCACAACTATTTTAAGAAACAATAAGATGATCAATGTAATTCTCAAAATTACTCAAATGGTAAACCTAATGGAAATCAATCTCGTTCTGCTTTTACTATCAGTTTTAATGCCTCTAACCACTTGAATGGATTGTTGATAGTGGTGCATCTCAACATGTTACTTCTCATAAAGAAGTCTTTGATTCTTTGCAACCTGATTCTATGAATATTTCTGTTTCTTTAGCTGATAATCATTGCTATCAAGTTGAAGGAACTAGTAATGTCTTTGTTCCTAATGGCAAATTACATGATGTACTTTATGTTCTTGATTTGAAAGCTAACCTTATTTCTGTTCCTCAATTATGTCAAGATTATAAGGTTGATTTTCATAAAAAGAATTTCCATATCATTGATCCTCACACTGATAAGATAGTTGCTAATGCTAAATTAGATGATGATAATCTCTTTAAATTTTATCAATTTTCCTTTCCTAGATACTCTTTACTTACTACTGTTGATTTTCACATTTGGCATGAGAGGCTAGGACATTTAAATTCTGATTATATCTCTTTAATGCAAAAAGAAAATATGATAGATGGACTACCTAAGATTACTACTTCTAAGTTTAATTGCAATGGATGTATGAGTGGTAAAATGCATAGAGAATCTTTTCCCCATAAATCATCTTGGAGAGCTAATAATAAGTTAGTTCTAATTCATAGTGATCTTTTAGGCCCTATGGAAAATACTTCTCTTTCAGGCTCTAAATATGCTTTAACTTTTGTTGATGATTATTCTCGTAGAACTTGGATTTATTTCTTACATAGTAAACATCAAGTCCTTGATACTTTTGCTAAATTTCATGTATTTGTAGAAAGACAAAGTGGTTGTAAAATTCAAATTCTTAGGATTGATAATGGTACTGAATATGTTAATCATGCTTTTCATTCTTATTTAAGATCTTTTGGTATCAAACATGAGCTTACCATTCCTTATACACCAGAATAGAATGGTGTGGCAGAACAGAAGCATAGAACAATAGTTGAAATGGGTAGATGTTTTTTACATGCTAGAAATATGGATTATAAATTTTGGGTTGAAGCCATGGCATGTGCCACCTATATTCTTAATAGAATTCCTACTAAGGCCCTTCCAAATAAAACTCCTGAAGAAGTTTGGTCAGGAAGAAAACCCAATTTGTCTCATTTACAAATTTTTGGTTCCACTGCTTATGTTCACACACCTAAACAGAAAAGAAAAAATTCAGATCCTAAATCCTCACCTCATATTTTTGTTGGCTATTCTGAAAATACTAAAGGTTATAGAGTTTATGATCCTCTTACTAATAAAGTTCAAATAGCTAGAGACGTTTGCATTTCTGAAAATGGTGTCCATGACTGTTCTCAAATTTTAGATTCTAATTTTACTCACAACAACATTGATCTTGTGGAGGACCAACCTCCGTCTCTCAACCATATTCCTAAAGTTTCAATTCCTAAAGTTTTTGTTCCTTCTGTTTCTAATCCTAACACTCAGGATAATACTAATAATGAATATAAAGATATTAATGATACTCCTCCTAATGATTTTGTTCTCGCTAGTAGTAGTAGTGATGATGATGATGATGGTAATAATCTGTTTACTCCTCCTAGTAATATTTCTATTAATTCTAGAAGAAATCCTAAATGGTTTAAATATTTACTTAATGAAGGTGATGATTACATTGCTAGAATGGGTGGACTTAAACCTAGAAGGATAAATTACTATAATTATGCTCTTATGTCTTCTCTATCTAATTCTAATGATCCTCAAACTTTTTCTCAAGCTAAAAATCAACCTCATTGGCAAACTGCTATGCAAGAAGAATATGACTCATTAATTTCTAACAATACTTGGGATTTAGTTACTTTACCTCATGGTAAGAATCTGGTTTCTTGCAAATGGTTATATAAAACTAAGTTAAATTCCAACAATGAAATTAGTAAATTTAAGACTAGATTAGTTGCACATGGTTTTTATCAGATTGAAGGAATAGACTATAATGAAACTTTTTCTCCTGTTGCTAAAATGCCTACCATTAAAGTTGTTCTTGCTTTAGCTGCTAAAATGAATTGGCCTATTCACCAAATGGATGTTAAAAGTGCTTTTTTGAATGGTGATCTACATGAAAAAATTTATATGTCTCAACCTCCTAGTTTTATTCAACAAGGTAATGAACATTTAGTCTGCAAACTAAAGAAGTCTATTTATGGTTTAAAACAGTCTCCTAGAGAATGGTATTCCAAAATTAATGCTTTCTTTATTTCACAAGGTTTTGAAAGAAGTAAAAATGATCCTAACTTGTATATCAAGCATAGTGAAGATGACATTATTATTATCATTTTGTATTGTATGCACCCTAAAATGGTCACCTAGACTTTGGGCCCCCATTCAACAATTTATCAAATCCCTGAATCAATATTTTCAAAAATCAACATTTTCAGCTTAATATCAATTTCCTTGATCAAATCATTTTCATCATTTTTGATTTTGCCTTGGGCTAACCATTTTATCCTAAGTTTTTATTTAATTAAAAGGAATATTTCCTCCCCTTTTATTAAATAAAAAACCTCCACTTTTCATCTTATCCTAAGTTGCACAAATAAAATATTATTCTTACTTTATAAAAAGAGAAAAAGCACTTTTTGTCTCATATGGACACAAAAGTCAACTCTTATTTTCCTATTGGAGGATACTTGTGCACATGGATTGCTCCTCTTTCAAGCTCCACTGTTAATTAAGTCTTTTGCCTCTTAATCTCCATGGTCCATTCCTTTTCATTTCTTATAAAAAGCGAGTTCTCTTCTTCATTTGGCATCTTAGGTTTTTATGCTAATGTTATGCTATAGGTTTTCTAGGACATTCGGAGCTCTTTGAAGACATTCTTGAATTCAAGCTTTGAAGATCATTATTGCATTCCATAGTTCTCATATTTGCTTTCATAGTTGCATTGATAATGACATTTTTAGTGAAGATTTCCTTTTATGCAATAGTTTAATCTCACATAGCCTAATTAGGAAGGTTGTAATCCTTTGTTATTTCCTTTCAATACCTTAATTGTATCTTCATTCTCATAGATTAATTTTCATACTCATATAGGTTGCATTGCATTGCATTCATATTGATTTCATTGGAGATATTGACATTGTTGTCCTTGTCTTTGATTTGGAATCTCTCATTGTGTGGTTGACTAGCAAGGTCATGAGTTTATAGCTCTAGCTGAGAGCAATTTTTACAAATCTTGCAACTCCATGCATAGAGAGCTATGGATCAATTTGTGAGGGCTCATTCTTGAGTTTTCTTGCATGTAATGATTCATAGAAGTGTGGTCACATTTTCACCATACATTTTTGGCGCCCACCGTGGGGCAGAGTAGTTTAACTTTGTCCTTTCATTTTTACATTTTCATCAATTTTTTGGACTAATTTTGGCTTAATTTTTAGTCTCTATTTTTCTATCTCAGTATATCATATGATACAGTCTAGGTATATCGTGTGATAGTTCTCTCCATAGCGTGTGATACTTTTCCTGATTGAAGTATCGCCTGAGTGTTGTAAGAATTATCACCTGGTGTCGAACGAAGTATCGCCTGGCTTAAGGTGAAATATCACTCAAACTTAAAATATCGCACTGTTATACAGAACTGTATCACATGATATTTTTGGTGTCTACAGTGTGTCGCTTGTACTAGTAGAGAGCTTTAATTTGAGTTTATTTAACCGAGTTTGATCTTAGATAGCTTGTTGTTTCTATTCACTACATTTAGACAGAGTTAATTCACATCTTTTAATTAGATCTTGCTTCATTTAATTTAGATTTTGGGATTTCCTAACCTCTTGTTGGTCTAACAAGTTGTTTTGTAGGTGCTCTTGCTTGAAGGAAATTGCCATATTGCATGCTAAAAGGGAAACTAACTATTTTTGCAGGGCTTCCCAAAAGCATAAAAAACAAAAAAAAAAATAATATCAAGTGCTTGTGTTTTATTTCATTTCAAGTGCGGCATTCACTAGTTGTTCATTTTCATAGGAATCTTAATATCTTGTGGAAGGAATTTTGAGGTGGTAGGAGAATTATGCTCTTCACCCTTGTGGTGAACCAGAAAATCTTGACCCATCTTGGAATTTTGGAAGCAAGAGGGTAATTGAATCTCTTCTTGGCGTGCTTGGGAGAAACTTTGAGATAAGGGAGTATGCTCTTCACCCTTGTGGTGAAACAAAAACCTTGAACCTCATAAGTTGATCCACTTTTTGTTTAGATTGTTAGAATCCTTTAGCGGGCCTGCTCTTGAGCAATCAAGAGGAATGAACCAAGTGGGGACAAGCTAATACTGAGCTATTCTGATCCACTATAAAGTCAAGGCTATCGAGGACACAAAACCTTGGTAGACATAACACTTGTCTTTGCTTAATGTGAGTAGCTCATGGGATTGTGACCATGGGGAAAGCATTGAGAAAGAATTCTTAAGGTACTCTTGAGGCCACGAGGTCCTAGTCCTTTTTGAGGAGCAAGAGGGGTGTTGTGAATGGAAGCCCTTATTAAGAACCATTAGATAGAGGCCACCTTATTTTAGCTACTTATCTTCTTAGTGCAAGGATTGATTCAAGTGGAACAACTTGGATAGCCTTAAGATACTCACCATATGTGTTCCTTTGGTTGTGTCTTTGGCACTTCCATGACAAAGCCAACATCTATTGTGGGTAACCACTTTGTGTGAGGTGAGGGAACATCAAGTTGTGGGCTAAGTTGATAAGTAATGAGCCTTGACTTTTTAGGATAGATATTGCTTGAAGTATCTTCGATTGTATGATGCTAGTGTAAATGTTCTCAACATACAAACAATCGGTAACATTCATAGGGTGCTTTTTCAATTTTGATATCACAAGTGTTTGTCTTGGCAAGGTTTCTTTTGCCCTTGTTTCAAGTGATTGGAGACATGCTTGATTCTAACTGTTTGCAAACCTATCAAAATTCTGCTAAACTTGTGATTGAGCCCAAACTTTTCACCCTTAGACTCAAAGTTTTGAAAAATTAGACCTTAAAACATGAAAATTTTCACCCTTAGACTCAAAGTTTTGAAAAATTAGACCTTAAAACATGAAAATTTTCACAATCTGGTCAAGTGTCGTATAAATCAGCATCAGTATCACCTGCAGTGGGAAATTATATCGTGCGATAGTTCACTCTGAAGTTTATCGCCTGCTTTCCCTGGTGTTTATCACCTAGCTATTGTCAGGTCTGTCACCTGATAAAAGATGAAATATCCCCGATTATAGGTATATCACTCTGTTAGCCTGGAGTATATCGCCTAGTTAGTTTCTGCTATGTTTTCAGTTCAGTCAGTTTTTAGTTGTTGTTAGTCAAATTATGTCTTTGAGTAGGTTTCTTGCTCTGTCATTAGAGACCTATCTTGGCTTTAAATCTCTAGTTTTTGCCCTCTAGGGACATCATCAATAGATTTACAAGGTCACTTTGGAAATAGTTGTCAAGTTAGAAGATTATTCTTGGTGAAAAATTTTATCCCTAGAATTGTTAGCTACATTCTTGGAAAATTTTAGTACTCTTATTGTCCAAATCATTTTCATTTAATCTCAATTTCAATTATATTTTGGCTTAGTCCAACCTCCTAGTTCAAAAGTGCAAGGGTAGTCACCCTTTGATTTGAAGCACCTCTTTGACAGTGTTAGTAAAGCCCCCTTTTGATATTTCTATCTTTTCATTTTTCTTTGGACAATAGAGGACTTTGATTATCCTAGTTTGGTGTTGACACTTTGAGAGGTCACCCTATCATTAAGAATCTTTTTCTTTCATGTCAATTACAACAAGGTACCAAGTCAATCAAGGGAAGCGATCCCCTATTGTCTTTAGCCAGTTACCACCAATTAAGACTCATCAACAACACAAGAGAAAATAACCCCTTTTCGATCAATCTCCTAAAAGTGAATCTGAGGTTTTCTTTAATCCAAAAGGTCATCCCAGTGAAGTGAGTACCTCTTTAGCACCTCTTTCATCAAGTATGGACATGAGTTACACTTTCACTCGACAACAAAGCGAAGCAATGAACCAGACTCTTGATGACATATTTCAGTGACATAGGGGTAACATGATGTTTTCTGGGTCTGCATATGCTAGTCCACCTAGATTACCTCCTATTAGAAAAAGATATCTCGATGCTCACTAATGAGCTGAGAGACATTATCGACAAACTCACTCAGATTCAGGGTCACAAAACAAAGACTAGAAGAATGAGTCTAGTGACTACCACATCAATGCTGCTAATGCAATCAAACATTCAAGGCAACCTTCTCCACTAAAAGATACCTCTCGATATGCAAGTATGACATTGAAAAGCATTGAAAGGGAGAAGAAAGCCTATCTAGATGAACAAGCTACCATAATAAAGAAATTTAGACAACTAGAGGAAGAGGAATGTGCATTATTGGACATAAGAAAAAGAGTCACCCAAGAAGAAGAAGATAGATTCTATGCACAAAAACTCAAAAATCGATTCAATGGGAGGGGTACCAATAGTGGGACCAACACACCCCCATCTACTCCCTCACCAAGTCCTAGAAGAAGGTCAAGGACACCCTCAAGATCCCCACGTCCTAAGGGTAGTAGGACTTCAAGATATGATCACTATAGGAGACAGTCACCTCCTAGACATTCAAAACAACCCTCCCAACGAGCACATCATGGATCACAACATGGAGGAATTTATCCCAACTTTGATCATATGAATTTTATGACTATGTAGCAAGAACCATCTTTTCAAGAATATGTGGAAAAAAACAAGGATCAGTTCCTAGAAAGTCTCATCAACAAAGGTGCTAAGGTCCCATATGATTTTGATGTGCACCAAAAGATTAAGAAACAAAATCCTTCAACCAATGAGGTGATGATGCAAATGCAAAGGGACATAGAGAAAATGAGAGCTCCTAAGAATATATTCAATTTGGCCTCCATATGTCCCAACCCTATAGACAAAAGTGTGGTGATGATTGAATTTCCTAAGAAGGTTGAGTTCCCAACTTATGACAAATATGATGGCATTGGTGACCCTCATGACCATGTTAGACAATTTTATATAATGAGCCTTTCCTTTCATCATGAAGACTCCTACTTAATGAGATTATTCCCAAGGAGTCTAAAAGGTCAAGCTATGGAGTGGTTCACCAACCTTACTCCTCCAGTGAAGACATTTAAAGAACTTGTCCAAAGATTTGTCCAACATTTTTCTTACAATCTATCAAGGTCGGTCACAATGCTTGATTTGTGCAAATGCAAACAAAATCAAGGGGAACCTTTTGTCACCTTCTTGCAATGATGGAGACGGTTGTGATCAAAGTATCCTAGAACAATTCCTGAGGAGGAAAGAATAGACATCATTGTGAGCAACTTAGTACCAGAATTAAGGTATGAAGTAAGGAAGATCCCATTTAATTCTTTTGATACCATGGTAGAAGTGGCATGTCAAATAGAAGATGTCCTAAAAGAACAAGGCATTTTGGCCAAAACAACTAATAACAACAATGGCCAAAACAACAATAATAATGGTAATAAGGACAAAAATAACTCTTATTGGAATAAGAATAAGCAAGTGGTCAATGACAGAGTTGTTGACTCATCACAACCTAAGAATGAAGGAGTTCTTAATCTCTCTAATGCAGTCCAAGCCATGAAGCTGCAAACATCCTCAGAACAATAAGAGAATAAACCCAAGTATCAAGGGAGACCTAAAATGAAAAAGAGACAATTTACCAAACTTGGGGACTCATATGCATACATTTTCAAGATGTTAATTGCTCATAATTTGGCACAACCTCAAGATCCTGCCAAGCACCACATATCAGATCCTAAGCCTCATTCGTGAGATGAGAAGGCTTTTTATGTCTTTCACAATGGAATTGGACACGATATATAAAATTGTTTTAGACTTAAGCATCTCGTTCAAGATCTTATTAAAAGTGGAAGATTACAAGTTCATGGGTTGACCACAAATGCTGACCACAAAGATTTTAAAGAACCCTTGCCCAAATATGAGAAAGGAGAACACTCTAAGGGTAAGAATGGCAAGGCTGCTATCAACTACACTTACACAGCTGCTGAGAATGTTATTAATATGCTTTAAGTTTTTGATGATAATGTCAACATGATGATAGGGAAAGAACCCTATGGTTATGACTCACCTCCCATATTTGATGAAGGACCCATTGTTGTGCCTAGAGGTCCTCACTCACGAAGGATGTCTCAACCCCTCAATGCAATCACTAGGAGTCAGTTTCAAGCTCCCATTGTTATTAGAGGTCATAGCTCCAGCAAGTCTAAACAACCAATGTCAAAAGGTGTTCTTCCTAAGCCCGCCGTTGGTCCTGATTCAAACTATAACCTTGTTGATCAATTACAATGGACACCAGCTTAGATAGCTATTTTTGAGCTTTTAGAATTGTCCCCTAAGGATAAGCATGTACTTGTGGATGCTTTGTGAGCGGCTAATGTCCCTAATGATATAGATGTCAACCAATTCTAGAATATGGTTAACCACTTGGCTAGCCCTCACTACCTTACATTTTCAGAAGAAGATGACAAGTCATTAAGCCACCTACACAATTTGGCTCTTCATATAGAGGTTATGATCCACAAGACCCATGTGAGGCGCGTGCTGATAGATGGGGGTGTTGGGCTTAATATCTGTTCTTTGAGCTTATTGATGGCCTTGGGTTATTCAGAAGAAGTCATTGATATAAGGAAGAAGATCACCATTAAGGCTTATGATGAAGCAGAATGTAGCTCTAAAGGGTTGGTTGTTCTTCCTATCCGAATTGGTCCTGTAGAGAAAGATAATTCACTAATACATTTGGGGTCATTTTGCGACGGCTATGTGTCGCAATTGCGACAGCTATGTGTCGCAATAGCAACACCCATAGACGTCGCTATTTTTTAGTCGCAAATTGCGATGTCTATGGGTAGCCGTCGCAATTGCGACACATATCCCGTCGCAATGTGACTAAGATTTGTTAGCGGCATGGCCGTCGCCCCCCCGTCACATGGCTTCGGAGGGCCGTCGCAATCGCGACGGACCTCCCAAGCAATTGCGACGGGCGCCTGCATCGCATTGCGACGCCCGTGGGTGGATTAAAAAAAAAAATTAATTTAATACGTTGCTAATGAACCACATTAATGCTTTTTTCTTTCAACAAATGAGGACAGCCACTGTAAAGACAACATGATAATGTACACTCACTGTAAGGACAGTCACAAATGAGGACATCTCACAGTGACTGTCCCTAGTGTAATTGCCACTTGAATGTATTGCTATTCAGCCACATTAATGCTTTTCTTCTTCAACAAATGAGGATAGTCACTGTAAAGACAACATGATAATGTACACTCATAGTGAGTGTACATTATCATGTTGTCTTTACAGTGACTATCCTCATTTGTTGAAGAAGAAAAGCATTAATGTGGCTGAATATCAATACATTCAAGTGGCAATTACACTAGGGACAGTCACTGTGAGATGTCCTCATTTGTGACTGTCCTTATAGTGAGTGTACATTATCATGTTGTCTTTACAGTGAGTGTACATTATCATGTTGTCTTTACAGTGTCAATATATGCATTATTACTTAAACTGAAGAGTACTCTAAATAATATGTCATTGTGGAGTTCTGATTGCTTCCAATTTGATATACGCTTGTTCTACTTATGTATCCAGCATCATGTAAGAAAAGTTGATGCTTTTAAATAGATTCATTTAGCCATGAAATGCCTATGCATGTTACATACAAGATTCCAAGGCCCAAAACTGATTACTCATTATAATTCATGTACAGAATGATAATCAACCACAATGAGGCATGCGTAGGCACTGCTTAGATTTTGAGGCATCAGAAGCTCGTAGAAGAAACTTGACCAATGGCTCATGGAATGCAACAAACTTATTGCCTAAAATAGGAGCATTGGTAACCACAGATGATGGTTTTGAAAAGAACACTTCACCATCAATGTCACGTGAGGGAACTACAATTTCTGATGGCAAGTAACTTGTAGTATATAAGACACTGTAAAGATAACATGATAATGTACACTCACTGTAAGGATAGTCACAAATGAGGACATCTCACAGTAACTGTCCCTTGTGTAATTGCCACTTGAATGTATTGCTATTCAGCCACATTAATGCTTTTCTTCTTCAACAAATGAGGATAGTCACTCTAAAGACAACATGATAATGTACATGGGCTGTAAGTGTACATTATCATGTTGTCTTTACAGTGACTGTCCTCCTTCAAGTGGCAATTACACAAGGGACAGTCACTGTAAAGGCAACATGATAATGTAGAGAAACGTTGTCATTTGTATTTTCAACAGTGCCGAGAGAGATTCCCTCCGCGAAATCACAGCTACAATTTCTGAGTACGTTGGGTTTATTTTTCTTTTGTCATTATTATGTAATCTGGTATTCAGCTGTTACAGAGCTAAAATACCTAGAAATGAGGACATATCTGTGTTGAATTTATTGTTAGCGGCTCTGGTTATTTAGAAGTTTAATTTTATTTGTTCATCTTTCAAGCACAAACATTTTGTGGACCGTAACATCTTCATTGTTTCGGGTATGCAATGAAACAGTCGTAACTTGCAACTACCTTCACGGTACTTGTGTACATTATCATGTTGTCTTTACAGTGACTGTCCTCATTCAAGTGGCAATTACACAAGGGACAGTCACTGTGAGATGTCCTCATTTGTGACAAGGACAGTCACACATGAGGACATCTCACAGTGACTGTCCCTTGTGTAATTGCCACTTGAATGTATTGCTATTCAACCACATTTATGGGCCCGTTTGGACCCCAGCACACAGTAGCATCTACAGAGAAGAATATCCCAAGTGTAACAAGTTGTAAGAATATACCAACAGTTCTAAGAAGTTCCCTAGCACATAGTAGCATCTACAGAGAATAATATACAACATGAGGGCAGCCACTGTAAAGACAACATGATAATGTACACTCATTGTATGTGTACATTATCATGTTGTCTTTATAGTGACTGTCCTCATTCAAGTGGCAATTACAGAAGGGACAGTCATTGTGAGATGTCCTCATTTGTGACAAGGATAGTTACACATGAGGACATCTCACAGTGATCGATTGTCCCTTGTGTAATTGCCACTTGAATGTATTGCTATTGAACCACATTAATGCTTTTCTTCTTCAACAAATGAGGACAGTCACTCTAAAGACAACATGATAATGTACACTCATTGTAAGGACAGTCACAAATGAGGACATCTCACAGTGACTGTCCCTTGTGTAATTGCCACTTGAATTACACAAGGGACAGTCATTGTGAGATGTCCTCATTTGTGACAAGGATAGTCACACATGAGGACATCTCACAGTGATCGATTGTCCCTTGTGTAATTGCCACTTGAATGTATTGCTATTGAACCACATTAATGCTTTTCTTCTTCAACAAATGAGGACAGTCACTCTAAAGACAACATGATAATGTACACTCACTGTAAGGACAGTCACAAATGAGGACATCTCACAGTGACTGTCCCTTGTGTGATTGCCACTTGAATGTATTGCTATTCAGCCACATTAATGCTTTTCTTCTTCAACAAATGAGGATAGTCACTCTAAAGACAACATGATAATGTACATGGGCTGTAAGTGTACATTATCATGTTGTCTTTACAGTGACTGTCCTCCTTCAAGTGGCAATTACACAAGGGACAGTCACTGTAAAGGCAACATGATAATGTAGAGAAATGTTGTCATTTGTATTTTCAACAGTGCCGAGAGAGATTCCCTCCGCGAAATCACAGCTACAATTTCTGAGTATGTTGGGTTTATTTTTCTTTTGTCATTATTATGTAATCTGGTATTCAGCTATTACAGAGCTAAAATACCCAGAAATGAGGACATATCTGTGTTGAATTTATTGTTAGCGGCTCTGGTTATTTAGAAGTTTAATTTTATTTGTTCATCTTTCAAGCACAAACATTTTGTGGACCGTAACATCTTCATTGTTTCGGGTATGCAATGAAATAGCCGTAACTTGCAACTACCTTCACGGTACTTGTGTACATTATCATGTTGTCTTTACAGTGACTGTCCTCATTCAAGTGGTAATTACACAAGGGACAGTCACTGTGAGATGTCCTCATTTGTGACAAGGACAGTCACACATGAGGACATCTCACAGTGACTGTCCCTTGTGTAATTGCCACTTGAATGTATTGCTATTCAACCACATTTATGGGCCCGTTTGGACCCCAGCACACAGTAGCATCTACAGAGAAGAATATCCCAGGTGTAACAAGTTGTAAGAATATACCAACAGTTCTAAGAAGTTCCCTAGCACATAGTAGCATCTACAGAGAAGAATATACAACATGAGGGCAGCCACTGTAAAGACAACATGATAATGTACACTCATTGTATGTGTACATTATCATGTTGTCTTTACAGTGACTGTCCTCATTCAAGTGGAAATTACACAAGGGACAGTCACTGTGAGATGTCCTCATTTGTGACAAGGACAGTCACACATGAGGACATCTCACAGTGACTGTCCCTTGTGTAATTGCCACTTGAATGTATTGCTATTCAACCACATTTATGGGCCCGTTTGGACCGCGGCACATAGTAGCATCTACAGAGAAGAATATCCCAGGTGTAACAAGTTGTAAGAATATACCAACAGTTCTAAGAAGTTCCCTAGCACATAGTAGCATCTACAGAGAAGAATATACAACATGAGGGCAGCCACTGTAAAGACAACATGATAATGTACACTCATTGTATGTGTACATTATCATGTTGTCTTTACAGTGACTGTCCTCATTCAAGTGGAAATTACACAAGGGACAGTCACTGTGAGATGTCCTCATTTGTGACAAGGACAGTCACACATGAGGACATCTCACAGTGACTGTCCCTTGTGTAATTGCCACTTGAATGTATTGCTATTCAACCACATTTATGGGCCCGTTTGGACCGCGGCACATAGTAGCATCTACAGAGAAGAATATCCCAAGTGTAACAAGTTGTAAGAATATACCAATAGTTCTAAGAAGTTCCCTAGCACATAGTAGCATCTACAGAGAAGAATATGGGTCAATGAGGTTGACTTCAAAGCCATGCAATCTAATGGTAATAGTAATATCATAATTTGACATACTATCAGAAATACTTCCTAAATAGACTATTCAATCTTATAAGAGATGGATTCATGAGAACTATTATTTATGAAATATGAGTCAATGACTTTAATTAAAAAAATTACACAATCTAATTCTTGTAAAAATATCAAAATTTGACACATTGAAAATACCTTCCAAAAGTATCGTTAATTGATTAATATGAATCACTACTCATGAAATATAATTTTATAAACCTAATCTAAAAACTACACAATAAAAATCTTAATAGCAATATTGTAAGAAACTATTCCCAAAAGCAAGCCTAATAAAATTTGATGAAAATAATTTTTGTTTCACTCAACTTTGACATTCACAACTTCCTCTTTTATTATAATAAGAAAAAAAATGTCTTTTTAGATATACCTCATGAACCATACTCGAATAATCTATCATTTTTCTTCTCAAAAACATATTTGCAGAGCCTGCTTCTTTTACTTGTTTGTACTTTTATCTCTCTGATGGAAAGGGTTCCTTCAAGACACATTTTTCCAAGTTCACTGCTTGAGATATTTGAGGAGGGTTCCCCTGCTTGAGTATCCATCCAACCCATATTCGAGTAGTTCTACAATTGCACAGTCTAAATTAATAATACTGACAATTGAATGACGAATGATGATACATAGAATTGATATAAACTAATCCTAAAAACACTAAAATATTATTAATCTATTTATATTTCATAAATAAAATTGATATAAAAGATTTGGAAAGATACATTAAAAAATAGAAAAACAGTAATTTATAATAGAAGGAAACTTAAATTGCTATTTAAAAAAAAAACAAGAGTCTTAAATCTTATCATTTTGTTTCATTATCATCCATAAGTACACACCTCTAGCATAATAATTATATTTTACCACCCATAAAATGAAAAAAAGATTTTCACAAGAGAAATTGAAGCTAGATTATAAAAATGAACCATCTTATTGGAAACTGGAACTGTTATCATACCCAAAAGGACTACAAAATTTCACCTTATCATACCCAGATTGTTGCTTTGCCTGGCGGAGGGAAATTTGATCAGTAAAATTGACACAGAGTATGTTGTCTCCATTGTCATGCTGGATAACAAAACACCAACTTTAATGGGCATGTACTGTCCCTTGTGTAATTGCCACTTGAATGCATTGCTATTTGATGCAAGGGCATCCCTAATGCAAGCCAAAGACACCATGATTGAAGGAAGTTTCCATGAAGCCAAGGAGTCAAATCCTATCAATTGGAACATAAGATTTTCACCTTGGAGCTTTGAAGGATTGACTGGTGAAAGGTCCTTTTGATTGACAAATCAGAGTCTTTTTGAATGACAAATCAGAGTCTTTTTGAATGACAATAAATTAGAATAGGAGTTTTAGATGTTTTCTTGGTTTGTAATAAATATTAAGGATTGATTTTATCTCCTTATAAACATCCACTTGTTGGACACAAGACCCCTTGGTGACTTATAAACCTTGGGCATCTTTTGAGTCCTTGGATGAAATGAGCATAGTAAGTGTTTATTAGGTGTCTTTTAGATGTTGTTAAGAAGTTTGAAGGTCCAAAATAACTTTAATAAGGTTCCTAAAGTTTCACAACACATTTTTAACCTTCTCGGCAAAGTTGTTTGCAAAGTTGTAATGCAACTTTAAAAGTTGCTTAGCAAAGTTGGCATTTGTTGGATAAACTGTTCTAACCACCTAGATGGTTGAACCAACATTTGGAGAGCCTATTTTAGGCTTCAAATGGTCGAAGATAGACAGAGAACCAATATTGTAATCATTTTGCTTTCATAAAAAATAAAAATAACCCTATTTTAGTGCATTTCTGGTGAAAAACGAACTCTGTACGGCTGTACGGATGGTGGTTGGATGATAAAATTTGCCTAGAAGTTGTAATAGTGACATCTGATGCTTTGGAAGTTGGTTTGATTGATTCTCTTTGTTTTATATCTAAGTTATTTCAAATTTTCTGTGCATTGTTTACAAACCCTCATTTTCAGGGTTTGACTGATGTAAAGACCTTAACTCACGTTTCAACCATTGGAATTCCTTCTTCCTTGGTGGAATGAGAGTTAAGGATGTATATTTGTATATTCTAAAAGCCCTGACTACTCTGCATCACTATTGAACCACATTAATGCTTTTTTCCTTCAACAAATGAGGACAGTCACTGTAAAGACAACATGATAATGTACACTCACTGTAAGGATAGTCACAAATGAGGAAATCTCAGAGTGATTATCCCTTGTGTAATTGCCGCTTGAATACATTGCTATTGAACCACATTAATGCTTTTTTCCTTCAAGTGGCAATTACACAAGGGACAGTCACTGTGAGATGTCCTCATTTGTGACAAGGACAGTCACACATGAGGACATCTCACAGTGACTGTCCCTTGTGTAATTGCCACTTGAATGTATTGCTATTCAACCACATTTATGGGCCTGTTTGGACCACGGCACACAATAGCATCTACAGAGAAGAATATCCCAGGTGTAACAAGTTGTAAGAATATACCAACAGTTCTAAGAAGTTCCCTAGCACATAGTAGCATCTACAGAGAAGAATATACAACATGAGGGCAGCCACTGTAAAGACAACATGATAATGTACACTCATTGTATGTGTACATTATCATGTTGTCTTTACAAGGATAGTCATTTGTGACAAGGATAGTCACACATGAGGACATCTCACAGTGATCGATTGTCCCTTGTGTAATTGCCACTTGAATGTATTGCTATTGAACCACATTAATGATTTTCTTCTTCAACAAATGAGGACAGTCACTCTAAAGACAACATGATAATGTACACTCACTGTAAGGACAGTCACAAATGAGGACATCTCACAGTGACTGTCCCTTGTGTGATTGCCACTTGAATGTATTGCTATTCAGCCACATTAATGCTTTTCTTCTTCAACAAATGAGGATAGTCACTCTAAAGACACAATGATAATGTACACGGGTTGTAAGTGTACATTATCATGTTGTCTTTACAGTGACTGTCCTCCTTCAAGTGGCAATTACACAAGGGATTTGTGTTTTCATTTGTGTTTTCAACAGCGCCGTAACCCTCCGCGAAATCACATCGGGATATAAGGGCAAAACAAACAAGAACGTTGTCATTTGTATTTTCAACAGCGCCGAGAGAGATAAACAAACTTAAAACTTAGACTTAAGAAAGATGAAGGCAATGCTTCAAAAGGCCGATGCCCTAAATACGGGAAAACACAATACCACCATTAAACGATGCCCTAGTCACCGTATCAATGCTGCCAGCTCCGTACCAGTATGCTGACTGCTCACTTTCATCCTGTGATAAAGGTAACTTCATTAATCATACTTGAAATGGCAGCATACGAACTAAAGCTGATGAACATTTATAAACTAAAAGTTTAAAACTACAGATTACAAATGTAGTAGTTTCATACGAAAAGAACTTGATGTCTGAAATTTACCATTAGAAGTATCCAAAGGAATACCACAGTACTATTGAACTTGGAGAATCGGAGATGATCTACACAGCAAGGTTCAACAGCTGTAAGGACTGTTACACCATCTTTAGCATTTGAATACATTTTCTCCTTGGCTTCTGGTGGATCCTCAAAGACCCCCAATGACGTTTTCCCTACAATTATCAATTGTTTGTCAGTATGAGATATTAATAAATAAACATTAATCACAATATTAGGCAAACAATGTTCTTGATGTCTGAATCTAAATCACAGAAAGCTCTAATAAAGCAGTTCTCAGTTTCACATTAAACTAAGTTTCAATTTCAAATGGTTATAATAATTTTTGCAAGTTATAAGTAGCTGGTTACAGTATATGACATAAAAAGAAAAAAAATCATTTCTATTCTTTTCTTCTTTTTCTCTTTCAACGAAGCTTTTGCACCACACAAATGCATACCAAGAATTTCTCAAGAGGTTTCAAGACCATTGCATACCAAACTTCTTCTCTGTAGATGCTACTGTGTGTCGTGGTCCAAACGGGTCCAAATAGACCTAGTGACTCTAGTAGGTCTCCAAAACCTGTTCTGCAGCAATAACTCTTCAATTTGACAAAGGACCTTATGAACTTATATGTTTTTTGAGTACCCTTTTTGATGTTCTAACAATCCTCCAACTCCCAGACCTTGACTCCACTCCAGCATATCAATGTCCTTATTGAGTCCGCAGACCTAATGCATGCCTTTGGGTGTGGGTTCCAAAACAAGGCATTGAAAATGGGTGCATGAAACCAAGATCAGAGTTTGAAGATGTCCACCATGCTCTAAAGATCTAGATTCAACAAGGTTTGAGGTCCTTTACTTGCCGCTACCCTCTGATCTTGCATAATCCATCAACTCCTAGTCAAGAACATTGAGATTCTTGACCTAGGGCTTGCTCTTGAAATTCTCTGGCTTAGTATCCTGTTCCAAAGCTTTTAAAATATGAAAATAAACCCCCTTAACTTGCATTTTACAAAGAACAGAGGATATCCTATGGTTTATTTGCAAGTTAAGGCCATTTGAATGCAATAACCCAAAAAATGAGGGTTTGACAGAACAACAGATAAGAAAAAGGAATAACTTTGATATAAGGTGTCTTGAATCTACCAAATAAACTCTCAAAGCATAAGATATAAATACTCTAACTTCCACACTAGTCTGCCCTCCCTTTCACATCCGTACACTGTACAGTGCTTGAAGGAAATGCACAAAAAAGGCTCTGAAATAGTGGCTCTATCTGACAGAGAGTCCATGCTAGGCTTCATGACTAACCTAGAGCACATTCCTTGTTATGGAGGAAGTTTGAATGGTGAAGAACTTATGGAATGGATAGAGGACCTAGATAACCATTTTGACTACAAGTATCTTATTAATAACCATTTTGACTACAAGTATCTTATGGATAGAGGACCTTGATAACCATTTTGACTCATTTAGTATCTTATTGAGCTTCACTTTGTTTCGAGAATATAGTTTAATATTCTCTACTAAACAGGGCCAACCACGTGAAGGTGGAAGCTCATTTGGCCCCACCCCCCTCCCCCTAACATCACTCTACATTCCCCGTTAACATCTAACATTCATTCATTCTTTCAATTATTAATAAAATGTAACATTCAATCAATATCACATGATAACATTCATTAACACATTAGATTCGTTAACACACAACATTCATCAATATGAAAATAAACACATAATTCATGAACATTCATTAGCACATAATTAAATTCATTTAGACATAAAATTCAGTCATTATCAATTAAGGTATTTAGATGACAATCATTTCTTTTTTCTCTTTCTAATTTTTTTTTCTATGTAAGCTCTAAGAGGAGCATCAGTGTTATCATCAATACCCCCCTCATCAGTTGTTTTGTTCTTTGTTCTTGATGATCTCAAATTCCTATGCTGCTGCAAAGGGGGGTCCTCTACAATAACAAATAAAAGAGTTAAATTTAAAATATTTAATTATAATTGTTACAAGTATTTAATTATTTTAAAGAACATAACTGTGGTGCTCTTTAATTACCTGATCTGGCCACATCATTTTGTCTAGACTCAACCTCAACATGCTCATGAGCACCGACCCCTCGATCCTCTACAGTTGCTATACAAAATGTTACATTAATCCAAACACCAATTGTAATTACATATAAAAATTTTAATAGCAAATGTATACCTCCACCACTAGGATGCACATCATGCGAACCTTCATTATGCATAGATTGTGTAGAAGGATTGTCAGGCTGCATTCCAATATCCTACACATTGTTATCATTGCTTTCTTAAAACAGATATACTCACTTTATATTAGAACTTAACATCAAATAGACTAATTGGTAAAGTATTCAATTTGAAATAAATTTCATTTAGCTTATTTACCTGTGGCTCAGATGCATCATTATTTGAACCTTGCACACTGATTTCAGCTCGTAGCCGTTCAGCCACGGCTCTATAGCCTTGTTGGAAGCCAATTCTCTTGTCCTCTTCTGTGAGGCATCTATTGAACTCTGACCCCTACATTTTTTCTTGGTATGGTGAATTTTACTTGCATTGTTTGATCAAAAAAAATTTCCTTGCAATATATAAAAAAATTGATACAAGTTTTCATTTACTAATACTTACAACTCGTGCTTGAAGTTTGGAAAAACCACCAGAGCCGAGCTTGTGTGTCCCGTGCTTTTCTAATCTTGCCTTTGTTGCCTTTGATGTGTCAGGCAATCTATGAAAAGTTTGAAATATGTTAGAGACCAGTATAGGAAAAATTTAGAGGTTAATTAGTACATAATTACATTCTCAAAAGTATCACATACCTTGCTCTACTCTCTACTAGCGTAATTCCTTTTTTCATGTCGGCTTTATACTTTCCATCCAAAATCAAACCCTGCCACTCAGCCTCAAGAACACAGGGCGGACGCTCGTGCCTTGGGTTAACCTCTAAATATTTCCTGTACTGGTCCCTAATATACTTCAAACATAAACCAGCTCTTTCAAGGAGCTTGTTTCTCTCGAATGCACGAGGTCCAAAAAGCTGGGTCATACTATGTACAAGATCATCCTTCAACTTTTTATCTTGGTTATTCCACCTTTTAAGTAAAAAAAAACATGTTAGACTCATAAATGAAGAGAAGCTACCTTTAATATAGTTCAAGAAATTGATGAAAAGGAAAACTATTCTAGCAATGATATGAAATCAAAATAGTGGTTTGGGGTTTTAGTTAGGATATGATGTTCCACCATGTACGTATGGTGGGCCCGAATATCCGCAAACACTCGTCACCAAGTTTTCACCAAAAAATATCATTCCCTACAAAATAATCATGGGATCATTAGTCGATGAAGAGTGATCAAAAACTAAATTACTATTATATCACTATAGAATAATAATAACTTTAAAGTACCTAGAAGTTTGGATACTTTTAAGGGAACACCTTCATCATCGCTGATGATCAATACGCAATCCTTCACCGTTCCCGTACTAGGAACACGGGAACATCCAGGAAATGATGTTGCATCGGGACTTGTTGCATCTCCTATTGCAAAAAATGAAAACCATTATCAAATGCCTCCAAGAAATAATACTTCAAGGGAAATAAATTGGTGCAGAGCACCCATGGCACAAACACAATCAAGGGATCTACATCGTAAACACATAACACTTAAACACATAACAAAAGAGAGAAAAAGAGGGATTTGTGTACCAGTAGATGGTGCAACAGTTGGTGCATTTAGGCTGTGTGTTGTTGACATGGCAGTCGGCAAGACATTTGTGGCTGTCCTGGATGGAGGCGGCATTGTCATATCATCATGGAAAGGAGCTGAAGAATAAAATTGTTAGAGCATGCATAAATATAGAACGCGTGGACTAGCATGGACAAGATTGTTAGAGCATTAAAAAAAAAGATTGTTCGAGCATGTATTGTCAATGATTATGATCATTCCTATATATATTCAGTGGAAAACACAAGTGGGGAATGGAACATGTGATCTACCTGAACCACTTGCAATACCGGCCTCATCATGGGAATGGGGTTCAAAATTACGCAAATAACTCTGTAAAGACAATGCATCCATATTTTAATTAATGTCATAAAAGAGCATAACATAAAAACCATTATTGAACTCTTGTAATAATTAAAAATTTCATTAATACTTACTTTAAAGTTTTCAGAAGTGCGCAACAACTCAGCTGCCCTGTCTTTTATTTCCTGAGTCTGAGGATGTATGGATACCAAACGTAGAAGTTCTTTCCCAATTTTCTTTAGCAGCTTTTTAATGGAACCGATCGGGTCATCGGTCTCTGCTAAATCAATAAAAAAAGGGTCCACAAGGGGGGACTCCTGAGGGACTGCAGGTTGCTTTCCCTCTCTCCGACCACCGGCCCTCTATGACAACAATAGTATTAGTATTATCAAAATTACTCCAAAACAATGAAGAAAATAACATTAAAAAAAATAACATTTTGCTTCTATCTAGTTTGCACAATTACAATGAGTTTTACCTGCTCATGTGTAGATGAGCTAGGAATATCATCACCATCACCTTCGGGCGGTTGCTCCATATTGTGCCCCTGTGTCAAAGATCAAGTATAAAAATGTTAGCCAAAAATTTAATAACTAAATGGTATGTTGGAGTCATTGATTAGAAGTTGGTTTAATAGTATGTACCACCCCCATGATAGTAGCCTCGTTTGTATCTATGCGGTTCAAATTGTAATCAATAAGCAGCTCTTCCCCTGCATGTATTGATTTTATCGCACAGATGAATACACAATTTCCCTCGCGCACCTCAAATATGCAATTGGGTTGCTTTATAGTTGACCCAGGTCGTGTACTATTTATAAAACCCGCAATATTCCCTGTTGCTTTTGGCCTTCCATCAATGTATATAGCCACACTTTTACTTTGATTATTGTCTTGCTGTTGTATATAATTTGCCGAGAGTGCATACCTACGCATACTTTTTTTATATTGAACAATATGCATCCAACTTTTGTAATCGTAACATGGTCCAACATACTCCATCAATTCAGAAACTTTTTTGTAAGACACCTTTATGCCATCCATAGAAAATAGGCCCAAACCATGTAATGATGATGGTGCTATGCGATATATCCTCTCATTAACACAAAAATCAGTGTTTATTGGAGGAAGTTCCTTGGGTACCCAATGTTTCTGTAGATGTTGGTACCTCAAGGGCACCTCGATGTCGCCTTTCGTCTCATCATCATAAGAACATGACCCCCCTTGAGCAAGGAAAAATTTCATGTGTTTATTGAATTTCCTTCTAGTCCTTTGACCTCTAGTTAATCTCCCTATTCTAGATAAACTGCATGTCTCACTTTCCTCTTCTATTCCTATATTTCCCTCACTTGAGGAAGACACTTCTGACAAATACCTATTTGCTGGTACCTGCAAATGGGAGAGATCTTAGAAGACATCAATCTTACTATTGATAAGTGTATTAAATAGACTTTCTATAAGGTGTATTGACTTATACCTGTCGATCCATGAGACTGTGCGGGATGCTCTTGAAAGGGGTTCAATTTCCTGCAAATGTAATTCAATTATCGTGAGCATAATCACATCATAATCATAATCACATCCATCATAAGCATCACATAAAAATTAAAAACATTAAAACGTACACATTATAACACTTATAGCTTTTAAATAGATAATGAATAAACTATGTAACCATTTAAGACAAATATATTTCTATCAAGAAATGAATATTAAATACATTAAGGATTGATGGCATACCTTTAAATTTCATCATCATCATCCTCATCATCATCATCATCATCATCATCATCATCATCATCATCATCCTCATCATCGTCATCATCATCATCGTCCTCGTCGTCGTCGTTGTCGTCATCATCAACATCATCATCATCAACATCAACATCATCTTCATCATCATCATCAGTAGCAGCATCATCATCTTCTTCTTCTTCATGAAAATTTGTCTCAGGAACATCATCCAATAATTGTCGATCGTGATCATCATCTACATCATCTTCTACTTCTTTGGTATCTTCTTCTTCCATCGCATTATACTTTATCGGCCTTCCTCTCGGTTCATGTCTAACAACAAATGACCAACCCAGTTTATGTGAAACCTCTGAGTAAAATACCTGCTCACATTGGCTTGGAAGAACATAGGGCTCATCCCCAACTGGCTCAAATGACCTTGTATTAACCATTGTAAATCCATTATCATGTTCAATAACAGTTCTATTAGGATCATTTGGATTAAGTCGTAGCCTGTACCATTTGACAACGAAGAGTACTAATTTGAAGGAACTAAAGTCGCACTCAAGTATATCATCCAAAATGCCATAGTATTGATTTTTAGACTCTTGAGGATCTAAGTCATTTCTAGATGAAATATTAGTCACTTGAAAGACTGCAGTTATTCCAGAATCACAAGTTTTCTTCGTGTCATCCAACACTTTGACGTGAAATTTTTGACCATTACAGAACATACCCTTGTGGTGTTTAACCTGCAATAATATGTGAAACATGTCAAAATTATTATATCGTGAGTTGATAAACATACGGGTGATTAATAATTTTGTACGTACCTGAAAATCTCTTAAACCATATGCTAAATCTATTTCCCTTTGCGTAACATTAGAATCTCCATTACGATGAGCTTCTTTAACCAATGAAGATACACCTTCCCATGTTAATGTGTGACCAGAATGTTGACATCGTTCAATCCATACCGTCATCCAATCAAGATTGTTTGCAATATACAAATGTAGTGCATCCCACTCTCGAGCAACTGTACAAAAAAAAAATAGACGACTTACAACCGATTTATTTTGAAGATTAAGAAATAATTTATTACAATAACATCTTATAATTTATTACCTGTCACTTTCCTCAATCTACCTTTCCCCATCAAGTACTCCCCTTTGAATTTTTTAAAAGGGTCGAGATCCCAAATGCGATCTACATGGATATTTGAAGCAAACTTAGGAAGATATTCAGTAATGTACACCATAGTCTGGTATACCATGTATCCCTCTACCATAGAACCCTCAGGATGTGCTCTTTGTCGAACCAAAGCCTTCAAAGATTTCAAGTGCCTCTCAACCATCCACATTGACCTAGTGTGTGCAGGTCCACACAATTCAATCTCCTCAACTTGGTGTATGAGGTAGTGTTCTTGTGCATTGAAAAAAGTTGGAGGTAGACACTTTTGCATTTCACACAATAAATGAGGAATTCTTCTCTTCCAATAGTTTATATCTTCTTTATGGATTTCTTTAGATGACAACCACCTACATTAAGAGATTCAAGTCATAAAAAATATATAAATATGAGACTTTACAAAATAATATACAATAGATTACATAGCAAGAAAAAAAAATCGCGAATATAATAAATATATACAACAAATTGAACAGATATTACTGCTTACCTCATGTATTTTCCAAGATCATATATCACTTGTTTGATGTTATTGTTGAAGTGCTCTGGGAGAGATAGAGGTAGCACGTACTGCAGTAATTATAAACCAATCATTTCATTATTTTCTAACATAACATAATGAATAGTACACGTAGTTTATGAATATATTGTAAATACAGAAGAACATAACTTACCTTGATGAAAGTATGCCAATCATGCGTTTTTAGCCCTAGCCCAAATTCACTTTTCTTTGATATGAGATTGCTTATGTTCCCAGCAAATCCTGTGGGAAATCAAATTTTTCGTATGACTTCTTTTATGGCATCACTTTGCTGCTCCGTTAATAACCAAGGAAGGGCACTTATATTAATCTGATCTCTATTGCTATTTGAGTGAATGAAATTCTTCAGTGCATGATTGGATTCATGAATGTCATTACAAATTTTGACAATTTTTTCTTTGTCACGCCTTCCATCCAGTATTTTCCACAATGTCTCTGTTATATTCTTTCCAACATGCATAAGATCAAACAAATGCACAATTTGTAGGTCCTCGTAGTAGGGCAACCTACTAAATTGTCTGGGATAGCTTTTTAGTCCCTTTGGAAGGTTGTCAGTAGTGCCTTGACGACCTTCACGATCATCAATTACATAATTAGTAAACAAAAATCACAATAGAAATATATAAATTACAAACATAAACCATTAAGTGGAACGACATTACCTCGATGATTAATTCTATTATATTCCAACTTCCATAGGCGAGGTGTCATTCTTCGTGGCTTTGATGTAGTCTCTTCTTTCCCATTGAAAATATGTTTTTCCATACTTCGATACTTATGATTCCTGTGGAGGAAGTGTCTGTACTCATCAAACACATGCTTTCCTAAACTTTTTGAATGATGAGATTTCATCTTTGGACCACAAACTGGACATGCAAATTTTCCCTTTGTTTGAAGACCTACAAGATAATGATATAATTGGATTATTAAATATGTTGATTTTTATAATTAGAATTATCATGCGCAACTTGAATTCACTATAACATACCACAAAAATGTGTTAGCCCTGGGGCATCATGTATTGTCCATACAAGTATTGCATGGAATTGAAATTGTCTTTGTCCTATTGGTCTAGACACGTCATACATAGTGACACCGTTCCATAACTCCACCAACTCGTCAATAAGAGGCTCAATATATACATTCATATCTTTAACTTGATATTTACCTACTTGAATGAACAGTAACATTACATAATTATTGTGACCATTTTACTGTAAGATTTGTAAGTACATGTAAATTAATAACTATCAAATGATAAAATACCTGGAACAATCATTGCCAACATAATGTGCTCCCTCTTTATTGACATCCACAGAGGAATGTTATTGTTGATAACAAAAATAGGCCACACCGAGCAAACAGATCTCATCTCTCCAAATGGATTGACACCATCCGCTACCAATGAAAGCCTGAGATTACGAGGTTCTTCTTTGAAGTGTTGCCACTTTTCCTCTATGTGCATAAATGCTGAACCATCCGTAGGGATTCGAATAATGTCATCTCGACTTCTATTGCGTGCATGGTAATCCATAAATTGTGCCAAGCTAGTACACCTGAATAATTGTCGCATCCGTGGAATAATGGGGATGTAACGAAGAACCTTGTGAGGCACCTTTTTTGTTATTCGATCTGTTTGATATCTACTCGTATGACATACAGGGCATTGTGTTGCAAATTCATGTTCTTTATAATATATAATATGATCATTGGGACAAGCATGTATTGCTTGATACTCCATTCTAATATCTTTCATAATAGCAGATAATTCTCGATATGAGTGAGGTAGAATATTTGATGGTGGTAACAAAAACTCACCTATCAATCTACAATAAAAAATATAAGTTGTTAATATAAACAATATTAGTGGTACATTATTCACCCTTTGTTAACTATAAAGACATATATGACATACCTTAACATACGTGACATTGTTATGTTGGATAAACCATTCATAACCTTCAAGTTCAACAACAACAATACTGCAGAGAGAAGAGTTGTTTGGGAGTCTTTGTATAGGGGCTCGTATGCCTTCTCAAGTAGAGGTACATCAAGGCTATCATCATCATCATGATCAGATCCGCTTGGACTAAATGTGTCATGGATCAATGTATTTATACCATCATCTTCAATTGTGTTTTCTGGCGCATGATCGTCATCTTCCATGGGATCATTATCTTCACCTTGGATATTCGCACCCCCATGTTCCTCCATATCATGTACTTCCCTGGGGAGATCAACCTATATAAAATTGATTAACATAAATAAACCATGATCTTCAACTCATCATCAAGTGATTTCATATGTATATAAATTGTTAAAATGATATAATGAACAACTTACCAGTGGATGATAGTCATGCCCCCCTTCAATGTGACCATTCTCCCTACAATGTCTCTTAACTGTTTTGATTAGCAATCTTCTACGGTTTAAGCCCTTACAAATTTTGCAGGGACAATAACATTTTCCATCACCTTTTCTTTTCAAGTTAGACCACAATCTAGCGATTGTCTCCCTATTTTGTTCTTCACTTATATTATCTGACATGATCGTTCTTCGCAGGAAGCAAAAATTGGGCTATGAAAACTTCGGTCTACAACTTTCAGTGACTAAGAAAAATTGTCAAAAGTACACAAATCTTCTTAGACCTATCCTTTAATATTTTAAAAGTCTAGTTAAAATATACATTAGATTAAAAAATATACAATTTTCATGCCTGAGCGCGCGGCTACGACTAGTGCAATGGTCTTCTTGCTTAGCTCTAGAAGCTCTCTAGCAATCAAAACATATAAGCTACAAGGCCTAACAGCAATTTCAAAACATATAAGCTACAAGGCAAGACATATTACATGACATGGCAAAAGGATTAAAATATACATTAGATTAAAAAATATACAATTTTCAAACCTGAGCGCGCGGCTATAACTCGTGCAATGGTCTTCTTGCTTAGCTTTAGAAGCTCTCCAGCAATCAAAACATATAAGCTACAAGGACTAATAGCAATTTCAAAACAAGGGTCATCAAAAGAACCAAAAACAATGTGTGCAAACAATACCTTGTGAAGTGGTATAGACAATTAGAAGATGCTACTATGTGCTAGGGAACTTCTTAGAACTGTTGGTATATTCTTACAACTTGTTACACCTGGGATATTCTTCTTTGTAGATGCTACTGTGTGCCGTGGTCCAAACGGGCCCATAAATGTGGTTGAATAGCAATACATTCAAGTGGCTTACACAAGGGACAGTCACTGTGAGATATCCTCATGTGTGACTGTCCTTGTCACAAATGAGGACATCTCACAGTGACTGTCCCTTGTGTAATTGCCACTTGAATGAGGTCAGTCACTGTAAAGACAACATGATAATGTACACATACAATGAGTGTACATTATCATGTTGTCTTTACAGTGGCTGCCCTCATGTTGTATATTCTTCTTTGTAGATGCTACTACGTGCTAGGGAACTTCTTAGAACTGTTGGTATATTCTTACAACTTGTTACACCTGGGATATTCTTCTCTGTAGATGCTACTGTGTGTCGTGGTCCAAACAGGCCCATAAATGTGGTTGAATAGCAATACATTCAAGTGGCAATTACACAAGGGACAGTCACTGTGAGATGTCCTCATGTGTGACTGTCCTTGTCACAAATGAGGACATCTCACAGTGACTGTCCCTTGTGTAATTAAGTATTGTGGGGAAGCATTCTAAATAACCAAAGCCACTAACAATAAATTCAACACAGATATGTCCTCATTTCTGGGTATTTTAGCTCTCTAACAGCTGAATACCAGATTAAATAATAATGACAAAAGAAAAATAAACCCAACGTACTCAGAAATTGTAGCTGTGATTTTGCGGAGGGAATCTCTCTCAGCGCTGTTGAAAACACAAATGACAACCCGCTTGATTTCATGGAGGGAATCTCTCTCGGTGCTGTTCAAAACACAAATGACAACCCGCTTTGTTCAAAACACAAATGATAACCCGCTTGATTTCGCGGAGGGAATCTCTCTCGGCGCTGTTGAAAACACAAATGACAACGTTCCTTCTTTTTTTTGCACTTATATCCCGACCAACATAAGGTCCATTTGTAATACAACATGATAATGTACACTTACAGTGAGTGTACATTATCATGTTGTCCTTAGAGTGACTATCCTCATTTGTTGAAGAAGAAAAGCATTAATGTGGCTGAATAGCAATACATTCAAGTGGCAATTACACAAGGGACAGTCACTATGAGATGTCCTCATTTGTGACTGTCCTTACAGTGAGTGTACATTATCATGGTGTCTTTAGAGTGACTGTCCTCATTTGTTGAAGAAGAAAAGCATTAATGTGGTTGAATAGCAATACATTCAAGTGGCAATTACACAAGGGACAATCACTGTGAGATGTCCTCATGTGTGACTGTCCTTGTCACAAATGAGGACATCTCACAATGACTGTCCCTTGTGTAATTCAAGTGGCAATTACACAAGGGACAGTCACTGTGAGATGTCCTCATTTGTGACTGTCCTTACAATGAGTGTGCATTATCATGTTGTCTTTAGAGTGACTGTCCTCATTTGTTGAAGAAGAAAAGCATTAATGTGGTTCAATAGCAATACATTCAAGTGGCAATTACACAAGGGACAATGTCATGAGCCGTGACATATTGAACTTTGTATAATAATAAAATGATTAGATGATATATAATAATCTATTATTAACGGTAGATAACAATAATATATAATTATTATCAAAAGATAATAATAATATATAGTTAGCATAATAAGTAATATGTTAATTAAATAATATTAAAATATTAATAAATAATATAATTATGATTATAATTATAATATAAATTAATAATAAATAATTATTAATAAATTATATATATTATATTATAATAATATATTAAGTAATAATATTAAATCAATTATTGATATAATAATTTTAATATATAAATAATATTAATAAACCTCTCAATATAAAACAATATGTTATCACTATAATAATATTTATTATAATATTATTAATATTACTAACATCATTAATTATAATATTTAATAATAACAATAACATTAATAATAATAATAATAATAATAACGTTTAAAGCAATATCGAATATCTGTAATCGATATACATCTACATTAAACATCTGCATTATCTATCACGATGAGGAATGAAGAAGTGATACAACAATCACTAGTCATTACACATCGATACCATGAGAGGATGATTAATGAACCAAATACTATGAAGTCAAGATCAACATGATATGAATAAGGGATAGGTCGCTATGTGTTTCAGAAGATGTATTGATAAGCAAGAAGGATAACCATTCATATATTATAAATAATCATTAATTGCACAAGTTTAGACAATGACATATCCGATAAAGCAATATCAAACATGAAGACCCGCTAGCAAATATGCACCATCACTTCCTATGTTATCATGACAATAACATAAACTAGATTGAATTCTACTATCTATATCAATAGACACCACATAGGAGGATATCGACTAAAGGATTGAAAGATTATCGATTGTCTGAGATAAACCACATCTTGTAGAAACACAAAAGCATCAGTGATTATATCACAAGCTATTGATGAATGAGGCATCAGTCATGGATAATAAGTACAATGTATCCTTAAGTATTAACAGGAATGGAAGTCAATTTGAAGATCAAACTCCATTACCAGCAATCAACCAATAAATGGACAATTATCAGAAAATGATATCGACTTATATCAGAGTAGAAAGATTGGATATCATCATAACAATATGGGATAAGGCAAGAGTTAATATCGATTGACTAAATACTAATGATAGTTAGACCAAACTAATACAAACACAATGGATGTTAACTACTGGTTGCACTACCAATTAGGGAAGATTACCTTCATAAAAAGATTTGATATTGAGTCAATCTGGGAGTTATCTATGATCAGAAAATAATGAAATAATATTATGTGAACTGTCGGATTATGGAAAGGTGTGATTAACAAAGGGACATGGAGGAAGAAACAAGACACGTCTCATTCATAGCATCTCTTCATTTGTTAAAGACAATATAAGAATGCATTCTCGTCAGTCACTCAAGGCATCATTATAACTTTATTTACTTATCCATATTTGGATATACTCAATAGAGCATCTGCCTTTGGCAGTTTGGTTTCAAGTTTATCATTGCAGATCAGAGACAACACCATGATTGCACAGATAGAAAGGATAGTCAGAAATAGCATCAATATTTGAAGTTGCAAGCATATAATTCAGAATCTGAAATAGCAACATATCACTCATAGCGATATTACACATTTGCATAATTACATCATCATATCAGACACAGCAAATACATTGCTGTAAGCAATACTTATTGATTGTATATCGATATTGTTTATATCAGACATACCATCATTATACTATCACTATAAGTGATAGGAAACATCATATTCATAGCATATTTCATATCATTATATCCGACAGTGCTATTAAACATATTGGTATCAATATCATCCTGCACACATATTGTGATTGAATCTGAAATAGCGGTTGATATCTTAAGTAACCTCCATTACTTAGTTTAATTGTAAGTATCTGATAGAGTAAGTCTGAGAAGTGGAGTAATTGTTCCTGTTTTCCAAGTTAGCCAAAAAGGGGACATTATAGACAATCACTGTGAGATGTCCTCATGTGTGACTGTCCTTGTCACAAATGAGGACATCTCACAATGACTGTCCCTTGTGTAATTCAAGCGGCAATTACACAAGGGACAGTCACTGTGACATGTCCTCATTTGTGACTGTCCTTACAGTGAGTGTACATTATCATGTTGTCTTTAGAGTGACTGTCCTCATTTGTTGAAGAAGAAAAGCATTAATGTGGTTCAATAGCAATACATTCAAGTGACAATTACACAAGGGACAATCACTGTGAGATGTCCTCATGTGTGACTATCCTTGTCACAAATGAGGACATCTCACAATGACTGTCCCTTATGTAATTCAAGCGGAAATAACACAAGGGACAGTCACTGTGAGATGTCCTCATTTGTGACTGTCCTTACAGTGAGTGTACATTATCATGTTGTCTTTAGAGTGACTGTCCTCATTTGTTGAAGAAGAAAAGCATTAATGTGGTTCAATAGCAATACATTCAAGTGGCAATTACACAAGGGACAATCACTGTGAGATGTCCTCATGTGTGACTGTCCTTGTCACAAATGAGGACATCTCACAATGACTGTCCCTTGTGTAATTCAAGTAGCAATTACACAAGGGACAGTCACTGTGAGATGTCCTCATTTGTGACTATCCTTACAGTGAGTGTACATTATCATGTTGTCTTTAGAGTGACTGTCCTCATTTGTTGAAGAAGAAAAGCATTAATGTGGTTCAATAGCAATACATTCAAGTGGCAATTACACAAGGGACAGTCACTGTGAGATGTCCTCATTTGTGACTGTCCTTACAGTGAGTGTACATTATCATGTTGTCTTTAGAGTGACTGTCCTCATTTGTTGAAGAAGAAAAGCATTAATGTGGTTCAATAGCAATACATTCAAGTGGCAATTACACAAGGGACAATCGATCACTGTGAGATGTCCTCATGTGTGACCTTTGTGAAGGCAAGTGCCAATTTGTACCCAAGTTACCAATATTGTGGCAAAAGTGGGAATGAAGCATTTAGGGGTCAAATTGGGCAAAGAAGTGTAGAAGTGGCCTATGTGAGGTCTAAATAGCCTAACTAAGTCATGGTTAGGGTCTTATGGTGTTTGAACAATAAGTTTTGAACCAAAATCCCAAAGGTTGTAACAAGTTGTCAATGTTGTCATTCACAACATTGACAACATTTGTGCAAGGGAGCATTTTCGAGTAAGATGGTTATGTAACTATATGAAACCATTGAATTAGGCATCAGATCAACTATAAGAGGCCTCCATCGATCTATGCAAAAGGTTGGGGGGAAAAACATTTGGAATTAAGAAGATTTGTAGAGTAACACGGTTTTAGTGAATTCTTGAGTTTTTTTGTTTCTTTGTTTTCAGTTGATTAATGGATTAGATAGCTCGCAGTGTCTATTGGAAAAGTTATTACAAGTTGTTTTTTAATTCTGTGTTGTGTTTTTTTTGAGTTTTGAAGCATTCCAACTAGTTTGTTAATTCTTTTGTTAAGTACCCTATCATTGGTTTGAACCAGGCAGGTTGAACAAATGGAGTCTTAGCTCATCATTCCATTGTCAATTTTGTACGGGCTCTTGGAATGGGTGAGGAGACTCCATGTACTATATGTTTGGAAGGAGGGGCCCTGGGAAGCTCATTTTCTATGTTTGCAATGATGTCCTAGGTGAGTCAGTTGAGCACAGTTAGGGATGACAAATCATTACAAGAAGATTACAACAAGTTGAATGCATTGGTTGCTTCAACTAAAATCTCATGGAGAGGTAGACACACATCTAAAGAAGCCCCAAGTCAAATTAGAAGATTGGGTGAGTTTCTTTGGCTGCTAAGAAAACAAACTCTTAGTCAGACTGTCCAAGTTGTGTCAAAATACTTGTTTTCAGGCATGGCTGTAGCAGTTGGTGTACAAAAAATCTAGGAGGAGAAGACCTTAGATATCTTGGAGTTCTCAATAAAGGGCATCTGAATCCTAAGCCCTTTAGGTGGCTTAATATAAACAAAAAGGCTTGACAAAGGCCTAATTGCTAGCAGCCTATTTTTGGGTGCAATTGGCATGGTTTGATGAACCGGATTGAAGTACTGATGAAAAGTATAGGTGAAGGAGTAATATTGAAACCAATAGAGGTCCTAGTGGCCAGCCTCTCCATGGAGTAAAGTTCTAGTTGAATGTGTTTCAATTTGTGAAGACAAGACTAGGAGTGTCCTAGTAGCTAGATTGGTATTGAGCAGAGTTCATTGTATTTCTTGTTGGTGTGCACTAGTTGAAGGAGTGGGATCTTGGGTAGAGATACCTAAAGAGTGTAGGGATAGTTAAGTACCCTATCAAGTCAAAACATTGGCCTAAAGAGACCCTAGTGAAGGATAGGGAGTGAGCAAGACAAAGTGTTACATCAATTAACAAGATCATTTTTTGGTAATTGTGTACATTATCATGTTGTCTTTACAGTGACTGTCCTCATTTGTTGAAGAAGAAAAGCATTAATGTGGTTCAATAGCAATACATTCAAGTGGAAATTACACAAGGGAATATCACTATGAGATGTCCTAAGTGTGACTGTCCTTGTCACAAATGAGGACATCTCACAGTGACTGTCCCTTGTGTAATTGCCACTTGAATGAGGACAGTCACTGTAAAGACAACATGATAATGTACACAAGTACCGTGAAGGTAGTCGCAAGTTAGGGCTGTTTCATTGCATACCCGAAACAATGAAGACATTACAGTCCACAAAACGTTTGTGCTTGAAAGATGAACAAATAAAATTAAACTTCTAAATAACCAAAGCCGCTAACAATAAATTCAACACAGATATGTCCTCATTTCTGGGTATTTTAGCTCTCTAATAGCTGAATACCAGATTACATAATAATGACAAAAGAAAAATAAACCCAACGTACTCAGAAATTGTAGCTGTGATTTCGCGGAGGGAATCTCTCTCGGCGCTGTTGAAAACACAAATGACAACGTTCTTGTTTTTTTTGCCCTTATATCCCGATGTGATTTCGCGGAGGGTTACAGTGCTGTTGAAAACAAAAATGACAACGTTCCTTTTTTTTTTTTCCCTTATATCCCAACAACATCGCAATTGCAAGTTAGGGCTGTTTCACTGCATACCCGAAACAATGAAGACGTTACGGTCCAAAAAATGTTTGTGCTTGAAAGATGAACAAATAAAATTAAACTTCTAAATAACCAAAGCCGCTAACAATAAATTCAACATAGATATGTCCTCATTTCTGGGTATTTTAGCTCTCTAACAGCTGAATACCAGATTACATAATAATGACAAAAGAAAAATAAACCCAACGTACTCAGAAATTGTAGCTGTGATTTCGCGGAGGGTTACGACGCTGTTGAAAACACAAATGACAACGTTCTTGTTTTTTTTGCCCTTATATCCCGATGTGATTTCGCGGAGGGTTACGGCGCTGTTGAAAACACAAATGACAACGTTCTTATTTTGTTTGCCCTTATATCCTGATGTGATTTCGCGGAGGGTTACGGCGCTGTTGAAAACACACATGACAATGTTCCTTTTTAATTTTGCACTTATATCCCGACAATGTCGCAATTGCGATAGTGACAAATGTATTGTCGTCACAAATTGCGATGGTGTCGGGCTATATTTGAAAAAAAAAGGGCAAAACCGCATGACATTTGCCTGCCATCGCAAATGGCCATCGCAATTTCACCCCAAATGTATTAGTGATTTGTTTCAGATTGTTGACGCCGGTCCTTTGGCTTACAATATTTTGTTGGGTAGACCATGGATACATGAGATGCAAGTGGTCCCATCTACTTATCATCAGTGTGTGAAGTTCCCTTATAATGGAGTAGAAATTTTGATACGAGGGGATAGCACATTATCAGTCAACACAATTTCAGCAGGATCTCATATTCCTTTGAATAGGGAGGCTAACACTTTTAATACTACATTTGATAAATGCAAGAATAAATTCAAGACCATCAACCTTGGTATGGGGGATTACAAGATAGATACATTCACAAAATTGCCAATTTCCCTTAGGTCTTATGGCAAACCTTCTCAAGAAATGAAGCCCTCGTCTTCAGGCATGACATTGTTTGATAAGTTTGTAGAGTCCTTAGTTCTGATTCAAGAGGAAAAAAAAGAGGTTGCCATTAGGGATTGGATTTACCGAGAAGAGAAATACCAACATAATGAGAATTTTGCACCTTCTCCTAAAGCTTATGGGAGAGGGTATACATTGGTCAAGAATATGGGTTATCCAGGACATTGTCCTCTTAGTCATAGGTTTGATGCTAAAGCTGAGCCTCTTAACCATGCCCTTTTTGGATGAAAGAATAAGTCAACAGTTGGCTTAGGTTTTGAAGCATCCCTGTCTCAGTTGCGATGGACAGTGACAATGACTGAAACTACACACCTAATCTTTCTAATCAGCAAGACATGTCTGATGATTGGGTTCCTTCAACAACTCTCCTTTAGGGAGATTCAAAAGATGTGACAATTGACAGTCCTCATATCCTAGCTATGATGGATAGTGACTATATGAATGCTAGATTGACAAGGGAAAGCATTTCTATCCTAGCTGCGACGGATAGTAACAATGCTAGTGCTAGAGAAGGGGAGATCCTTCCCCACCTTGAGGCTTCTACATCACAAGTTTCAAATACTGATTCAGAGACAGAATCACATGAGTTCAAATGGGACTCACTTTCAGATGCAACAGTTGATTTAGACATGGATGTAGTCCATACTGATAGTACTCAACCCGATGTGACCAAGGTGCCTAGTGTAGGACTAGAGGATTGGACTCCTCAAATTGCCTTAGTGGACGACGCTTCGTTTGGTAGGAAAAATCTTGATTTGGGTATCTTAGAGGGAGACTTGATGAATCCCAATTATATAGTTGCTAGAGATAACACCTTCCATATAAACAATGTTGAACTAGTCATTGACTTACCCCTCGTCAACTGCCATTTGATCGATTGGTCTCAACTCTCTCAAGAGCCACAACTCCTCACATTTTAGAATGACTACAAAATTGCCTATTACCTAAATGCTCTTGAACCCATAGTCTCTTCCACTAGTGAACCTACAACAAGTATGACAGAGCCTGATATTAAGTACCTCAGTCTAAAAATAAAAGGAAAATAAAAAAGGAAAAATGGTTCTGATGGCGAAAACCACTTTTTGGCGGTGTCAGAACTGAGAATAGTAAAAATAAATGACATATATGAGGGTGAAAACCTCTTCGAGGTGCCTAAGGATGGGGCACTTAATAACTTGCCGAGTTACTTCTAGGATAGGTCATCAGTTCTCATTGAGCCTACACAACCAATGAATTTGAATATAGAAGAGGTTCCTCAAATAGTGCACCTAGCTCAATCTCTATCAGTTGAAGAAAAAGAGGTGTATACAAAGTTTTTGCAAAAGAAGAAAATCAACTTTGCTTGGACATATTCAGACATGCCAAGGCTTGAGACTGATCTTATTATGCATCATCTATCTATAGTTCCAGGAATAAAACCAGTCAAACAAAGGTTGAGGAAAATGCACCCTCATGTAGCTTTCCTTGTAAAAGCAAAATTAGAGAAGCTCTTAAGAGCTGGATTTATTAGAGCTATTGACTATGCTGAGTGGATCTCAAACATTGTTCCAGTTTCAAAACATGATGGATCCATTCGAGTATGTATAGACTTTAGAGATCTCAACAAAGCATGTCCAAAGGATGACTTTCCACTCCCAAACATAGACATGATAGTGGATATGACGGCGGGTTATGAGATATATTCCTTAACGGACAATTTTTTTAGATATAACAAGATAAAAATAGCTCCCAAAGATCAATAGAAAACTACTTTCACATGTGCATGGGGAACCTATTGTTGGAATGTCATGTCATTTGGCCTAAAGAATGCAGGAGCAACATACCAACGAGCTATGACCACAATTTTTCATAATATGATGCATAAAAACATGGAAGATTATGTGGATGACACCTTGGCTAAGTCTACAAATGGGATACACACCTTGACGATTTGGAAGTAATTCTAGATCACATGGAACAGTTTCAACTTAGATTGAATCCGAAAAAGTGTGCATTTGGAGTTGCCTTAGGTAAACTTCTAGGATTCATAATTTTAGCAAAAGGATTAGAGGTTGATCCTGAAAAAGTCCAAGCTATATTAGATATGCCACCTCCAAGAAACATTAGTAAGATGAGAAGTCTTCAGGGATGACTCCAATCCATAAGGAGGTTTATTTCACAACTCGCAGATAGAGCACAACCTTTTAATAAAAAATTGCATAAAGGAGCCACATGTGTATGGAATGAAGATTGCCAAAAGAGCCTTGATCAAATAAAATAGTATTTGGCTAATCCTCCAATTTTGATGCCTCCTATTCCAAGGAAACAATTGATTTTGTACATTTCAGCAACAAATTCTTCCTTGGGGGCATTATTGGCTCAATTGGATGACACTAGGAAAGAAAGGGCCATTTACTACATTAGTCGTACCCTAGTATCTTATGAGATCAATTATAATAGCATTGAAAAGTCTTGTCTTGCAGTAGTGTTTGCTTCCCAAAAGTTGCGACACTATATGCTTGCTCATACTATACATTTGGTTGCAAAAATTGATCCTCTTAAGTACTTGCTTGGTAAAGCTGCCCGCATGGGTAGACTTGCTAAGTGGATGATGGTTTTATCTGAATTTGATATAGAGTATGTTGAGAGAAAGGCCATAAAGGGACAAGCTATTGCTGACCAGTTAGCTGATTTTCTAGTTGAGGATAGTATGCCTATTCAGGTGGAATTCCTAGATGAACACATACTGTATATAACCTCTCACACTTGGAAGATGTTCTTTGATGGTTCCAACATGGAAAATGGATCAGGTGCTGGAGTATTGCTTGTCTCTCCACATGGGTACAACATACCAAAGTCTTACAAACTTTTATTCCCATGTACAAATAATATTGCAAAGTATGAAGCTCTAACCAATGGATTGAAACTAGCTATAGAATGGAACATAACTGAGTTGCATGTCTTTAGGGATTCACAATTAATTATCAACCAAGTCAATGAGGAGTATCAAACCAAGGATGACAAGTTGATACCTTAAAAAAAGATGGTTGATTCATTGAGACGTTACTTTACATTTGTGACATTTCAACAAATCCCTAGAGTAGAAAACAAGGCTACAGATGCTATGGCTACATTAGCTTCACTCCTATAGTTGGAACAACACGAGTCTAGATTTGAATTCCTAGTGGAAGAGCTACACCATCCCATATTTGACTCATCTGAAAGCCATGTCATTTGTACCCTTGTCACACATGAGTCTTCTTGATATGGTGCTATCTATTCATATCTTTGTGATGGCATCATCCCTGAGACTTTCAACCATTCTGAATGCAGAAATCTCATCTGTAATGCCTCTTGCCACACTCTTATCTCTAGTGATCTGTATAGGAGGGGTTTACATGGGACACTTCTTAGGTTCTTGGAAAAGGAGGAATCTGACCAAATGTTAGTTGACATCCATGAGGGCATTTGTGGTGGACATTCCAACAGTCTTGCCATGGCCTAAAGGTTGCTTAGGGCGGGGTATTACTGCCCCACAATGCAAACGGATGCAGTAGCTTTCTCTAAGTCTTGTGAGAAATGTCAAAAACATGGAAACCTGATTCATGCTCTAGGTAGGGAGCTAATTCCTTCTATTTCTCATTGGCCATTTCGGCGCTGGGCCTTTGACCTTGTTGGGAAAATTCACCCCAACTCATCAGGTGGACATAAGTTTATCATCATAGCTACTGATTATTTCACAAAATGGGTAGAGGAAGTCCCTCTTTCTGTTGCCTCAGGCAAAATAGTTTCCCTATTTATTCTGAATCATATTATTTTCTGATTTGGAGTGCCTTCTGAAATTATTACTGATAATGGAGGACAATTCAAGAAAAAGGACCTTAAACATCTTTGCAAAAAATTTAAAATCAAACAAAATTGGTCCTCTATTTACTTTCCATAGGGAAATGGACAAGCAGAAGCCTCTAATAAAACCATTCTCAAGATTTTTCATAGGACAGTGCATAAGAATGGTAGGGATTGGCACTTGCAAATCAATCCAGCACTATGGGCTTATAGAACAACCATTCGCACACCTACAGGAGCCACTCCTTTTGCACTTACATATGGTGCTGAAGCGGTATTACCTTTAGAAGTAGAGATCCCATCACTTAGAGTTTCTCTCAAAGGATTGATAATAGATGAGGATTATCACACCATGAGGTTACAAGAATTAGAACTTCTAGATGAGAAGCACATGGCTTCATTTGATCATATGAGAGTATATCAGAAGCATATTTCCAAGGCATTCAACAAGAAGGTTCACCCTAGAGAGTTTCAAGTAGGTGATCTTGTTTTGTGAGAGAACCCCAAGAACCAAAAAAATAGAGAACAAAAGGGTAAATTCAAACCTAATTGGCTTGGGCCATATGTCATCATAGCTGCTTTTGGGACATGTGCTTATTTGTTATCTGATGAAGATGGAGAACAGCTCCCTGAGCCCATCAACATTTTGCACTTAAAGAAGTTCTATCCTTGATGCCCATTCTGTCTGGGGGCATCCTTTGTACATATTTAAAAAGTCCTGAAAAAAATACAAAAAAATCAAAAAATAGAAAAAATTTAAAAAAATAGAAAAAGTGCCTTGGTGAAAACCTGGAAATAGGTGCCTTCGTAGCAAAAATCCAAAAAAATGAAAAAAGAGAAAACATCAAAAAAATATCCAAGTGGTGAAAACCTAGAAACAGGTGCTACTTGAGGCCTTTGCACCCCTATTTCTTAGCATGTGTCCTCAACACATAGCCATTTTCCATCATGCCTTGACCTTATTTGACTTGGTCTAGAATTGGTCCTTATTTTTTTCTAGGGGGCATAACTATTAGCATAGGTCCTTCTAGGTGTGTTTCTCTCTTGGGGCATTTCATAACAGGTGTTTTTCAACACCACCCCAAATAGTGTTTTTCAACACTACCCTTGCATCGAGTGTTTCTTGACACTTATCAGATGTCTTACCTATAGTCTAAGTACGATGCGATATTTCTCATTTGCAGATGCGATACTCAGAGATTGACTCTGTGACCAACACACACGCACTTAAACAATCAACTTGCTTGAGATATGTTGACTTTATTTTTCTTTGTGTGCTATCTATGAGGATTTCTTTGATGAGTGGTCTCCCCCTGAGAAGTTTTCAATGATGCATAGCTAGAAGACTGAGGGTATGAGAACATGTTTTATTTCTTTATCTACTTGTGGGAATATTTTTTCGATCCTAACTATCATGAGCATTTATGCTAGTCTTACTTGACACTAAGGATTGACAAGGTATTATCCTTGACTATTTTATGTGAGTGCATGCTTCTAGTTATCTTGACTTTCATGTGTCTTGATACAAGCATAATCTTGCCATATCAAACTTAGGTGATCTCACTGCACTAGTCATCCTGACCTACATGTCTTTGATGCCTAGGTGGGATTTCCACATTTTTATTTGATATAGATCATATTCAGATCCACATAGTTATACTAGTGTGCATTATATGATCTTATGACACTACCAATAAAATGATCGATGATGATAATTAGATATCTATAAGTGTTGTGACCTTGCAAGTCAACCACTTTCATAGTAGCTTACATTTCTAGGTTCATGTTAAGTCTAGTTTTGCATTTTTGCATATGGAGAGAGCTCTCCTTTTTCATCTTACGTGGACCTATCAGTCGACTGCACTCACCTTTCCTTCTTCTCGATCACCTCTTTCACTCCTTGTCTTTTTCATCATGACCTATTCTTGTCATCAAAAGGGGTTACAAATATCATCATATCTCTATCTCAAAAATGTCATTTTCAGAAACATGAGTCTATATTCTAAACATGAGAATCTAAACATACATCTATGAGAGATGACATAAATAAGCCCATACATAAAAATTTTGAGCAAATATGACAAGACAATGCATATGTAAATTGATATACACATCCAAGTGAGACAATCAAACATGATATATCAAACATCCAGTATATCTCATATATAAAGAGCAAGTGTCATGGTACAATGTCATCAATGATATAAACCATACAAATGGGATCCCAACTAGATCAAAGTCTCAATGGTGTAATCTGACATAAACCTAGCAACAAAGATCTTCAAGCTTGGATGCAAGGGTGTCTTCAAAGAAAGCTCCAAATAGACCTAGAAAAACATGTAGCATAACATTAGCATAAAACAAGTGACCTAGAATGAGGAAGAGAACTCTCCTTTTATAAGAAATAAAAAGGAATGCACCATGGAGATTAAGAGGCAAAAAACTTAATCAACAGTGGAGCTTGAAAGAGGAGCAATCCATGTGCACAAGTATCCTCCAATAGGAAAATAGGAGTTGACTTTTGTGTCCATATGAGACAAAAAATGCTTTTTCTCTTTTTATAAAGTAAGAATAATGTTTTATTTGTGCAACTTAGGATAAGATGAAAAGTGGGGGTTTTTTATTTAATAAAAGGGGAGGAAATATTCCTTTTAATTAAATAAAAACTTATGATAAAATGGTTATCCCAAGGCAAAATCGAAAATGATGAAAATGATTTGATCAAGGAAATTGATATTAAGCTGAAAATGTTGATTTTTGAAAATATTGATTCAGGGATTTGATAAATTGTTGAATGGGGGCCCAAAGTCTAGGTGACCATTTTAGGGTGCATACATTTGCCCCTCTTTAACTAATGTGTGATCGATATGGGAACACATGCAGTCAAAGAAGAATTGAAATGTGAGATTGATCTGGGATCACAAAACAACTTAGATGTGAGGTTGATTCAGGATCACACCCGGACAAACATAGACAAAGGATTCTGGACATGAGGTCGATTTGGGATCATATCCAAAATAAGAGATAAGAATCTCAAGCTTGAGCGAAAAATCACAGAAGGATAGTTGAATCAAGAAAATCAAGGAATCAAGGATTAAAATCCGATAGATACTACCCCCTCAAAATCGAAATTGAAATTAGGTAGAGGAAAACAACAAATTGATAAACTGGATCAAATCATAATAAATCATCATCGAAGGATGGAGCATGATAGGATAACCATCAAACAGTGAAGATATGCCCTAGGTTGACTAGGTTTGACTAAAAAAGATATAGAATAAAGAGTAAGTCAAACCTAAGAGAGAGGAAGCGAAAGGGGTGAATGAAAGACTAGAAGTTTGGAAGACATGGAAATGAAGAAATTCCATCAAAGATCAAAGGATTATGCCTCAAAAGGTCAGTCAACTGTACAAAAGAAAGAGAAAATTTGATACACAATTTTGACTATCAAGATGACCTCCGATTTTGATTTCGAGTCTGAAAATGGATCCAGGACGTCAAAATTAGCCAGGGGTGCAATTTTTGCACAATTCTGAGGTGTTTTGAAAATTGGTCAAAAAAGTCAAAAGGTTATAAAAGGGGTAAAAAGTGTCATTTTCAAAATCATGTCCTTTAGTGATTTGAGAATCTTGAGAGCTTAGAGAGAGAAAATGGCTTAGCAAGCAGTAGTTCTAGTCCATAGGCATCGATTTGAGCATTCCTGGTTGCACAACCGGCCTCCACATTATGGTGCCCCGGTATGTGTCCGAAAACTAGCCATTTTTGAAGTCATTTATTGCACTTAATACATATTTAGCACATTTTTTAATGTTTTTAAAATTTAAAATTTTCAAAGTTTTTAGATCAGAGTGATATATCATGCGATACTTGTAGAGTATCGCACCCTTTGGGGACAAGAGTCGCGCGATACTTCGCGGGGCCCAAGTATGTCGCCTGACAGTAGACACTAGTATCGCATGATAACTAGTGAAATGTCACACGATACCGGATGAAGTATCGCATAGTCAAAGGTGTATCACACTACTATGGGGAGAAGTATCACACGATACTTCTCCAAGCAATAGTATCGCCTGACTTAAAAACTTAGGAATTTTAAGTATTTTGAGCAAAGTAAGACATGGGTCCAGACAATTTTTATGCTTTATATGTCTTGTACTGATTTTCATCATAGTATGTACTAACATATGGCTTGGTTGAATGATTTGTAGGAGGTCTTTTTGGCATTGATCATCAGAGCGCCGAAGGTGGTGGGGCTGAGATGCGTTTGAGACCTAGATGACCCGGGTGAGGATGACATTAGGGTGATGGGATTCTGATATCTGTTGCGGTTCCCATATGTCTGTGTTGATCATGGGCTACTGATAGCCTTGTCTGAGTGATGGCATAGTGAGCATAACACATTTCACTTGCTGACAGGAGAGGCATCCATCACACTGGAGGATGTTTACAGGATACTACGGGTTCCATGCCACAACGAGCCTGTAAGTATAATCAGGCTTTAAGATATGATTGATATGATTGTGTAAGTGTAATGTTTCCATATGAGGAAAACTAACATGATCGCTTGCTGGCATAGGTATACTATGATCAGGACGCCACTGAGGGACGACAGGTGATCCAGGAGATGTTGCAGGATGTGACTATTGTGGATCATCATGTCAGTTGGGAGCGGCTCATGGATGACTTTGGGCAAGATTTTCCAGTGCCATGCATTGTGGCATCTTTTATTAGACAGGCCCTGATGACTGACCACAATCAGAAGGGATTTTCACTTGGATGGGGCAGACTACTGGTGGACTTGGTAGGCAGACCTCATCGTATGGCATGGGGTCCTGCCATATTAGTAGAGATTTATCATGAGTTACATGAGATCATCTATAGGGACGGTCAGACATGGGCATGTGGTGCCATCCTGGCATAGGTGTGGGCATGGGAGCACATCATTGTGGTGCACCCCAGGGTTCAGCCGAGAGAGTAGAGATACCCATACATATACAGGTACGGAGGATACATATCACATGCCCATACTAGGGATGTGACACACTATAGGCAGATCCTAGATGAGATGACCTCATTCACATGGAGGCCATATAGGGATGTGGAGGCATGTGGGGATGCAGAGGATGAGATGAGTTACATGCTGTGCACCCGGCCACTGGTAGGCCACCACTCAGAGATAGTCAAGAGATTCTACATCACTCGGGTATGGCAACAGTTTGGGCATCAGTAGCAAGTCTCCATAGAGACCACCACCTATGCGAGGGCTTGGGATGAGGAGGGACATGGGTGGTTACCCATGTTAGATTATCAGCGAGCTATTAAGGAGACTGATGTGATCAGGAGGGAGCCCTGGGAGTATCTCCTAGATATGGCTGATGTAGCATATAGGACTAAGCGGTGGAGGGCACCAGTCCCTTGATTTACTATACCAAATGTAGCACAGGTTGCCCCGGGAGGAGGAGATAGAGGAGATGATGAGGGTAGAGGTGGAGGCAGAGGTTAGGTGAGAGAGGTTGGAGAGGGATCTAGATTTGGTGGCCAGAAATGGCCACGAGGTTAGAGCTCAGGGAGTGAGGAGGTACAAAGACCTTCATAGGAGTAGGTGCAGGGACAAGCACAGGTATAGGCGGGTCTAACTATCAGAGAGGATTTGAGAGCCTACATCCAAACTATCAAGGCAGAGATTCAACACCTTAAGATCACCATAGCGGTATAGGAGCAGTAGCTAGTGGACTTGAGGACAAAGCAGGATTAGTAGATAGCTGGTCTTAGAGCAGAGATCGCCCGTTGAGAGCAGATGGCTCAGGCAGATGCCGTGGAGATATGCAAAGAGTCAGCACGGGTGGCCTACTACCATGAGTTATATCTACAGGCTATACTAGTAGGATGGTAGTGGTTCCTAGGTTTAGGCTTAGGCTAGGTTTATGGCAGATTACACCATTGAGACTTTGATCTAGTTGGGATCCCATTTGTATGGTTTATATCATTGATGACATTGTACCATGACACTTGCTCTTTATATATGAGATATACTGGATGTTTGATATATCATGTTTGATTGTCTCACTTGGATGTGTATATCAGTTTACATATGTATTGTCTTGTCATATTTGCTCAAAATGTTTATGTATGGGCTTATTTATGTCATCTCTCATAGATGTATGTTTAGATTCTCATGTTTATAATATAGACTCATGTTTCTGAAAATGACATTTTTGAGATAGAGATATGATGATATTTGTAACCCCTTTTGATGACAGGAACAAGGTGTGAGGAAAAAGACAAGGAGTGAAAGAGGTGATCAAGAAGAAGGAAAGGTGAGTGCATTCGACTGACAAGTCCACATAAGATGAAAAAGGAGAGATCTCTCCATATGCAAAAATGCAAAAGTAGACTTAACATGAACCTAGAAATGCAAGCTACTATGAAAGTGGTTGACTTGCAAGGTCACAACGCTTATAGATATCTAATTATCATCATCAAGCATTTTATTGATAGCATCATAAGATCATATAATGCACACTAGTATAACTATGTGGATCTAAATATGATCTATATCAGATAAAAATGTGGAAATCCCACCTAGGCATCAAAGACATGTAGGTCAGGATGACTACTGCAGTGAGATCACCTAAGTTTGATATGGCAAGATTATGCATGTATCAAGACACATGAAAGTCAAGATAACTAGAAGCATGCACTCACATAAAATAGTCAAGGATAATACCTTGTCAATCCTTAGTGTCAAGTAAGACCAGCATAAATGCTCATGACAGTTAGGATCGACAAAATATTCCCACAAGTAGATAAAGAAATAAAACATGTTCTCATACCCTCAATCTTCTAGCTATGCATCATCGAAAACTTCTCAAGAGGAGACCACTCATCAAAGAAATCCTCATAGACAATACACAAAGAAAAATAAAGTCAACATATCTCAACGAGTTGATTGTTTAAGTGTGTGTGTGTTGGTCATAGAGTCAAACTCTGAGTATCGCATCTGCAAATGAGCAATATCGCATCATACTTAGACTATAGGCAAGACATTTGATAAGTGTTAAGAAACACTTGACGCAAGGGTAGTGTTGAGAAACACTATTTGAAATTTTTTGGGACTTATAATTTTTAGGATTTTTGAATATATAATTTTTTTTGGTGAAACATCAAAGCGTCTATAGCTAAGATTTCACTAGGATGCTCTTTTTTTTAGGACATTTTATTATTTTTAGAAATTTTGACAATATATCATTTTTTTGGGATTTTTTCAAGATCATATATGAATTTTTTTGGTATTTTTTCAGGATCATAAAATATGTACAAAGGATGCCCCTAGACAGAATGGGTATCAAACTCTTTAAGCAAGATCACATTGTGCAGTCCCAATGTCAAGCAAGGTGGAGAACAAGAGGGATTAGCAAGTTGGTGGAAGAGATGGAAGATACGAGAATGAAGGAGAACGAAGGGAAGAAATCCTCAAAGGAAAACTCCTCAAGAGTACTCAAGCTAGGGAAAAATTGTCATGAAAAGCATATTTGGACAAGCAATGAAAGGCCAGCATGGGATAAGCCACAAAAGCACAATGTAAGAGCATGAAAGGATGTAGTCCAAAGTGGGTATGCATGTCAAGAGACTTCATAGCATCGTATTTTACTATTTTTATTAGATCAAGACCAAGGGGGAAAAAGATAGCAAAAGGCTAGAATGAAGGGAGAAAAATACATATGAGGGCTAAAAATGAAAGGAATGAAAGAAAGATCATCTTAAGATAGCTCACAAGATAGCCAATTGTTCGCGTATAGTTCAACCTTGTCAAGATCAAAGAGAGAAGATGGAATGGATGAAAAATGTAGAAGAACTACACATGATGCCTGATTGCTAGGTTTTCATCACGGTACTTATCCTAGGCACCACAAGGGAGTGGTTTTCACCATAGGATGAATTTATTTTGCTTTACTTTTGCTACCAAGGTGCCTGTTTCTAGGTTTTCACCAAGGCACATTTTTAATTTTTTTAATTTTTTTTTTTTTCATTTTTCTATTTTTTTGAATTTTATAATTTTTTGGAAGAAGGCAAGCTTTTAGGTAATGCTCCTTAAAAGGATAAACCATGATATGCCAAGGATCCAAAATGATATGCTCAAAGATACTGATAGGGAATGGAAGATGGAAGGAAAAAATGGAGGATAAGGCTTTATGTAAACCAAGTGAGGTTGGAAGATAAGAGGAATAGGATAATGATGAAAAATGATAGAAGGTAGAAGAATAATGAATGGAAGGATTTTGAAAGGGTATATGGAAAATAAGGCAAGATCAACATCGACACACACCTTGAAAAGTGGTGAGAGGATGAAGGAAACTTGAATGAAGGAATACGTGAAGGAATATGGTGAATATTTAGCAGAGGTTGCAGTTTAGGCACACAGAATGAAAGAATATTTTTGGAAGAAGATGGGGTGGAGGCCTTTGGAAGCTTGAATGTCAACTTCACTTGTCATTCAACATAAGACTCTCTCAAGAGAGACTTTGGAATCCATATAGCCTTAGGCTTTTCATTTCCTTTTGATGATTTAGAGAGAATATCTTGAATGATGGATTTTAGAACCCATACTTGTCTTGTAGTTTTCTTCGTAGATATCTCTTTTGACTTTATGTTTCCATGTCGATTAGAGGAGACATGGTGATCTTCTTTTTTTGATGGATTCTTATATTGCTTCTTTTTCTTGTATTGAATATTCAAGTTACTTCTGAAAGTCTTAGGACTTGTGGAAGAAGGAGGATATAACTGGTTTAGATGGGTGGATGAATGAAAAGGATTCAAGGGTATGCATCTATGTTGATCTTGAGGAAAGATAGGAGGTGGAGGAACATAAGGACCCAAGATGGATGATGAATTAGGAGAGTTAGGAGGGGAAAGTGAAGGGACATAAGGACCCAATATGGAAGGTAGACATGAAGTCCTTAATAGTGGTGGAAGAGGTCCAAGGATGGAAGTGGAAGACACAAAAGGATAATCAATAAATTCATCAACATCTATATCACAACCAAGGATATCAGCATCTTTAGAGTGAGGATTAGAATTTTCAATAGGATCCTGGACATCTTGAATAGGAGCAATTTCTTTGATAGGATCATTCAAAGCTTGTGAAGACTTAGGAAGAGTAGAAAGTGGAAGTGAACATGGAGTGGTAGAACAAGAAGATGGAAGGCTTTGATCTTGACAAGGATCTTTGGATAGCACAAGCATAGAATTTTTCTCTTGATTTTCAACAGGCTTATCATTGGAAGTAACAACATCATTTTCAATAACCTTAATGGAAGTCTCATCTTTGGAGAGCGCAAGTGTGGTAAGGTTATTTTGATTATCAATAAGCTCAACGATGTAAGTAGTAGCTTGATCTTGCTTAGAGGAAGAATTAAGACATGGTGGAATGAATGAGGAAGGGCGTAAAAGATCAAAAGAACCATGAAATGGATAGGGAACATCATGAAAATGAGTGAATGACATGGAGGGTCCTTGATCTTGATCTCTCTTTATTTTCTTTTCTGTATCATTCCTAAAGTCCTCTTGACATGGAGCCACTTCTAAGGACAAGGAAGCATGTTGGCATTGTATGGAAGAGTTTAGAAGAGATGATGAGGGGCTAGCTAAAGTAGGCATTATAGCGCATAAAGACTTAGGCTCTTTAGGTTGAGCATTATTGAAAGTATTTTCAGCCAAGTGAAGGTTAGCTTGAGTTTTTTTAAGAGGTAGCCCTTGAGGATAACTATAGGGAACCGCATGAAAAATATTAAGATTTTTGTTGGATGAAGGATTGGTGAAAGATTTGGAAGACTTAGCAGCTTTAGGAGATGTGTGGGTATTGGAGGAAGTAGAGGATGGAAGGGAACCATCACAAGGCAAAGGTTCAACATTAACATGATCTTGCTTGAGAGTGTCATCTTTATTTTCAGCATGAATGTTCTTAGAGGAGAAATGCTCATAGTATCTACATTTATAATCAACACGGAAAGCTTTCTCTTCCTCAATAGAAGTAGATGTATCATATTGTTCACAACAAATATCATAATTTCTCTCAAAATTAGAGTCATATGGATCACCATCACGATCTTTCCAATATGAGGACCCATTTCCAGTAAGCACAAGGACACGACTAGGAGGACTCTTAGGAATAGAGGTGCCAGAAGTATTGCTACATTGTCCATCATCATAGTCATCAAAGGTAGGTGTGTCATTCTTTGTGGAAGAGACATCACAAGGACTATCATGTTGCTCTTTATGGTATGTCTTCTGAAGAGAAGTAAGACTCTTGGGAGAAGTAGAAGAAGAATGAGATTGTGAAGAAGAGGAATATAAAGACTTCATGGAAGAAGAAGATTTAGATAATGAGGAATGTCTAGAAGAATCATAATGAGATTTAGAAGATGAAGAATGTGAATAGTGTTTAGAAGAATCATGATAAGATTTAGAAGATGAAGAATGTGAATAGTGTTTAGAAGAATCATGATAAGATTTAGAAGATGAAGAATGTGAATAGTGTTTAGAAGAATCATGATAAGATTTAGAAGATGAAGAATGTGAATAGTGTTTAGAAGAATCATGATAAGATTTAGAAGATGAAGAATGTGAATAGTGTTTAGAAGAATCGTGATAAGATTTAGAATGTGAGGAATGATGAGAAGATTTAGAAGATGAAGAATATTTGGATGAGATCATGAGTATGATTCTAGAAAATGCATCTGACTTGCTTCCTTTCTCTTGTATTTTTGCCATAAATTTGTCACTCATGAAAATTTTGGAGGAATAACACTTTTTGAATACTTCAATGAGCTCAAGATCATCTATTCTTAATGAAGGTTCCAAAACTAGATATTTGGGATTCATGGTTCTAGAAGAAGAAGAATCAAGTAGAGGAGCAATAGAAGAAAATAGACTAGATAATATGAGGAAAAGAATCAAGAAGAAGAAGAAGAATTTCCCATGGGAATAGAAGACTTCAGAAGAACATGGGAAATGGAGAAGAAAGAAGAACATTAAGAGTCATCTTGTGTAATTGATACCATAACATTCATTGAGATGTTGAGCAACATGACAACACCTAGGATCTGACTCGGACCAAAGAAGGCTTAAAAATGACTAAAAATAATGGACAACAGAAAAATTTCAGGCAACACTTTCTAGGCAAGCCAGGTGATAGTTTAAGACTAGGCGATACTTCACCATAAGCAGGGCGATAGACTTCAGGAAGGAATAGTGATAGAGTCTAGGCTAGAAGGGCGATAGTCCAGCAGGTACGAACTATCACGCAATATTTCTCAGCAAAAGCGCATGATACTATTATAGATTTGGGTGACTTTTTGACCAGTGAGCATAAAGATCTCAGTTTTGAAGTGTTTTGACCAAGTTCAAAGGTTGGATAATGCAATTACTCAGTTTGGCAAGCAGTAATAGCAGATAAAAGACAAGTTTACAAATAGTATGGGATCAAACATGTCATAAAACACTTGAAACAAGGGCAAAAGCAACCTTGCCAAGACAAGCACTTGTGATATCAAAATAGAAAATCTTATGAATGCTGCCATTTGTTTGAATGTTGAGAATGTTTACACTGGTATAGCACAATCGAAGATAATTCAAGAAATTACTACCTAGAAGGACAAGGCTCATTACTTAGCAACATGGCCCACAACTTGATGCTCCCTTGCCTCACACCAAGTGGTTGCCCACAAGAGATATTGGCATTGTCATGGAAGTGTCAAAAACACAACCAAAGGAACACATATGGTGAGTGTCTTGGGGTGATCCGGGTAAGTCCACTTGGATCAATCCTTGCACCAAGAAGCTAAGTGGCTAAAATAAGGTGGCCTCTATCTAAAGGTTCATAGTAAGGGCTTTTGATCACAACACCCCTCTTGCTCCCTATTAGGGACTCCTTACCTTGCGGCAAGTAACGGACCTCACGGCCTCAAGAGTACCTTAAGCATTCTTGTTCAATGCTTTCCCCATGGTCGCAATCCCATGAGCTACTAACATCAAACAAAGACAAGTGTTGCATCTACCAAGGTTTTGTGTCCTTGATAGCCTTGAGTTTATAGTGGGTTGGAAGAGTCAACAAAAGGCTTGTCCCCACTTGGGTCGTTCCTCGTGATTTCTCAAGAGTAGGCCCGCTAAAGGATTCTAACAATCTATACAAAATTGGATCAACTTATGAGGTTCAAGGTTTTTGTTTCACCACAAGGGTGAAGAGCATACTCCCCTATCTCAAAGTTTCTCCCCAAAACACCAAGAAGAGATTCAATTACCGTCTTGCTTCAAAAATTCCAAGATGGGTCAAGATTTTCTGGTTCACCACAAGGGTGAAGAGCATACTTCTCCTAGCACCTCAAAATTCCTTCCACAAGATATTAAGATTCCTATGAAAATGAACAACTAGTAATTGCCACACTTGAAATGAAATAAAACACAAGCACTTGATATATATATATATATATATATATATATATATATATATATATATATATATATATATATATATATATATATATATATATATATATATATATATATATATATATATATATATATATATATATATATTTTTATGCTTTTGGGTAGCCCTGCAAAAATAGTTAGTAGCCCTTATGCATGCAATGTATCAATTTCCTTCAAGCAAGAGCACCTACAAAACAACTTGTTAGACCAACAAGGGTTAGGAAAATCCAAAATCTAACAATGGTTAGCACATGAAAAATTAGATAATCTGCAAAAATAACTGATCAAATGAAAAAATCTGAAAATGAAACCATCATGGTTGGATTAGTCTCAGAAAGACCTTCGGGCCATGGCAAGACCATTGGAATGTCCACCACAAATTCCCTCATGGATGTCAACTAACGCTTGGTCAGATTCCTCCTTTTCCAAGCACCTAAGAAGTGTCCCATCTAAACCCCTCCTATATAGATCACCAGAGATAAGAGTGTGGCGAGAGGCATTACAGATGAGATTTTTGCATTAAGAACAGTTGAAAGTGTCAAGGATGATGCCATCACGAAGATATGAATAGATAGCACCATATTGGGAAGACTCATGTGTGACAAGGGTACAAATGACATGGCTTTCAAATGAGTCAAATATGGGATGGTGTAGCTCTTCCACCAGGAATTCAAATCTAGACTCGTGCTGTTCCAACTGTAGGAGTGAAGATAATGTAGCCATAGCATCTGCAGCCTTGTTTTCTACTCTAGGGATTTGTTGAAATGTCACAAATGTAAAGTAATGTCTCAATGAATCAACCATCTTTTTGTAAGGTATCAACTTGTCATCCTTGGTTTGATACTACTCATTGACTTGGTTGATAATTAATTGTGAATCCCCAAAGATATGCAACTTAGTTATCTTCCATTATATAGCTAGTTTCAATCCGTTGGTTAGAGCTTCATACTCTACAATATTATTTGTAAACGGGAATTAAAGTTTGTAAGACTTTGGTATGTTGTACCCATGTGGAGAGACAAAAAATACTCCAACACTTGATCCATTTTGCATGTTGGAACCATCAAAGAACATCTTCCAAGTGCGAGAGGTTATATACAGTATGTGTTCATCTAGGAATTCCACCTGAATAGGCATACTATCCTCAACTGGAAAATTAGCTAACTGGTCAGCAATAGCTTGTCCCTTTATGGCCTTTCTCTCAATGTAATCTATATCAAATTTAGATAAAACTATCATCCACTTAGCAAGTCTTCCCGTGAGGGAAGCTTTACCAAGCAAGTACTTAAGAGGATCAATTTTTGCAACCAAATGTATAGTATGAGCAAGCATATAGTGTCACAACTTTTGGGAAGCAAACACTACTGCAAGACAAGACTTTTCAATGCTATTATAATTGATCTCATAAGATACTAGAGTATGACTAATGTAGTAAATGGCCCTTTCTTTCCCAATGTCATCCAGTTGAGCCAATAATGCCCCCAAGGAAGAATTTGTTGCTGAAATGTACAAAATCAATGGTTTCCCTAGAATAGGAGGCATCAAAATTGGAGGATTAGCCAAATACTATTTTATTTGATCAAGGCTCTTTTGGAAATCTTCATTCCATACACATGTGGCTCCTTTATGCAATTTTTTATTAAAAGGTTGTTCTCTATCTGTGAGCTGTGAAATAAACCTCCTTATGGATTGGAGTCATCCCTGAAGACTTCTCATTTGATTAATGTTTCTTGGAGGTGGCATATCTAATATAGCTTGGACCTTTTCAGGATCAACCTCTATTCCTTTTGCTAAAATTATGAATCCTAGAAGTTTACCTGAGGCAACTCCAAATGCACACTTTTTCAGATTCAATCTAAGTTGAAACTGTTCCATGCAATCTAGAATTACTTCCAAATCATCGAGGTGTGTATCCCGTTTCCTAGACTTAGCCAAGGTGTCATCCACATAATCTTCCATGTTTTTATGCATCATATCATGAAAAATTGTGGTCATAGCTCATTGGTATGTTGCTCCTGCATTCTTTAGGCCAAATGGCATGACGTTCCTGTTCAGTTCTAGAATTGTTACCTCTATCAGGAAATGAGTCTAACAACAATTCTAGCTGACAATGGAAACCTCTCCTAGCTGTGGGTAGACTATGTATAGAGAGGAATCTCTGAATTGTAGGCCGGTTCCTATAAAATATTGGTTATCACTTTACTAACCTGGAAAACTTGATGGGAAAAGGGTAAAGGGGACTTAAAACTTTAGAAAAAAAGGTGATACACCAATGAAATAATCAGAAACCTGAAGAGTAAATATCAATTCCAAATTTAACTCACAATGATATTTAGATGATTTGGTACACTTTTCAACATATAGGTTAATGTGTTCAACTATCAGGGATAAACCATGAATAATTTAACACTTAACAACATACATTTCTCAAATAAGGCTTGATAAGTCAGATTATCAATCAGGAAGGAACAATGATACATTCACTTCCAAATTCAAAATCAGAATTGAAACACTTACAAGAAACACTTACAAGAGAAGATGAAAAGGAATTTGAAAAATTTGAACACAAAATGAGCTGAAGAATCTGGTATATTTCCTCAAAAAATCTCTGCAAAATGGTTACAAAATGGACTCTTGAGCTTTTAGGAACAAAACAGTTCACTATAGGCTCTCTTTCCCACACATGTGACCCTGAAAAAAGTCTATCTCCCTTCCTTAAAAGAGCTCAAAAACCCTAATCCAGGAATGCCTAAAGCCTAGAAATTTGCTCTGATTTGGCCATAATTATGCCACAATTTTAGCCTAAATGTCATCTAAAAGACAACCAATCTTCTACCCCTAAATTTTGGCTAATTATAAGGAATTTAATTCCTTTTACAATCTATTGTGCCAAAATTTAAACTATCTCTTTAATAAATTTGGCTTTAAATAAGGAATTAATAAAATCCCTTTTACAATTCATTGCCAAAATTTAATAAAAGAAATTAACATTAAAAATATTTTAATATTAATTAATGCCCAAAAAAAACAAAAAAAACATAAATTTACCTATTCTATACATCCCCTAACTTATGCAAAAATAAGCGAAAAAAATTTGCAAAGTGGGAAATAACTATCACCACTTGCAAATATAAACATGAAGGAACATATTGGAGAGACAAGGTGGCAATTTTTAAATGTTTTTCAACGTGCAAAGTTGGCACTATTTCCTGCAGTCATATTAAATGCTCTATTCCCTTACCTTGCGGACTCCAAAATTTTAATATTTTATTTTGGGCATTTGTATTGTTTCATTTGCATTTTGCAAGAAACTTGGGGTCGAAACCCTAGCTCAGTGAAGATGTATGCATTGAAACTGCCTGAAAGCTGGGCATTTGCTGGAGATATGGCATTTTGATCAGGAAACTCAACATTCTTCCAGTATCTGTAAGTTCATATATGAACTCTCTGTGTTCTTCTTCTGCAAATTGAAGTTGTTACATATCAAAACGTGGGTCTAAATTGCAATCTCTCTGTTGTTACGTGAGATCTTCTTTGCTGGAGATTTGATTTTATTCATTGCTTGTATCTCTGCAGCTTTATTGATACCTAGCATATGCACTATCTATTCCATTTGTTGAAAAATAAAGCACAAACACGTGCTCTCTCTTCTTTGCTTAAAATATGGCTTTCTTTCTGCTAACATACGGTTTCATCTCTGCATAATATGCAATGCTTTATTGTTTGTATCTCTCTTAAACATTTTATCACAAAACATGGTCATGATTCTGCATGATATGTGGCTTTATCTCTGTTGAATATATGTCCTTATTGCTGGAAAGTGATAGTTTTTTCAAAACGTGGGTTTCCTTCTTGCTTTCTGTTACGTTTTTAACTCAAAAATGTGGCTCTATTGCTGGAAATGTGCATTGATATATGGGTTTATTTGATGTTAGTGGATACACACTACCATTCCATATTTTCCGAATAGTAAAGCACAAAAACGTGCCCCCTTTTCTCTTCTATTTGCAAAATAAAAACTGAAAATAAAGCATCCAAATCTGCATTCATTGTTTGAACTTGAACTCACGGTTTTGTGGGTTTGATCTTCAATAATCATTCCATTAGCTTTTATGCATTTGCAAACACAAAATAGAATACTCTCTGCATAATCTTTGTCTTCTTTTGATTCTGTTTACTGTTTGTTTTCAGCATAAATATACCTTACCTAAATATGTACATACATATTCTGAAGAAATGTTTGCTGTCTATACATATACTCTCCATCTTTTCAGCTAATTTCAAACTATTTTCTGCAAAAATGTGAACCATATTTTGAAAGATTTTGAACTATCTCTTGCAAAAAAAATGTGAACTGTTCGTAATATGGGAACACTCTGAGTCTCTGATTGCTATTTCACCGTTTGACTTCATTTGAACTTGCAAAAAATGTACACTTACATTCTGAAACAGAATCCTCATTTGCTCTTCTATCATTCTTGAATAATGAAGAATGAATTCAAAAATCTACTCTTTAATGTGCTCCCATGCCAATAGCTCTCTATTTCAAATTCTTTTGCAAAAAAAATGTATCAGAAATTGTTCCATGCTGATTCAAAATACAGTCAGGCTTTGAAAAGTTTATCATTTTTGAACTTGAGTTCAAATGTTAAAATTTAATCAATCTTCCAGCATTAAAGCCTGACATGTTTTTTTTTACAATTCTGAATATGAACCAGCTTTCTGATTTCTCTGATGAACACTATAAAAATGTGATCCATTGGCATTATGAAGTTGACATAACCAGTATTTCTTGAAACTGTTCCTATAGAAGATTATTGTACATCTCCTCTCTGATACTGAACTTGGCAATTTGTGATATGAAGTACAACAAGATAAATGTTTATTATTGGTTAATGAAGTTTGAGCATAGGCTCGTGACACTCAAAAATGACAGAATGTTGATGACTGAGGTTTGAAAACGGGTTCGTGACACCCAGTCATAACATATTGTAAACATTCAAGTTATGATGTCATCTTGAAGCACTGTTAAAATATTCAGCATTTAAAATCATTTAGAACTTGAAAACGTACTTTGGAAATCATGTAATCAACATCTGAATTGCATCATTGAGCAATTGATTCTTTGAAAATCAGCAATCTGGCACTTCCTGTAGCAATTTCTGCATCTTGAAATGACTGGTTAATCAAAAGAAAATATACACCATAATAGTTATTAGTAGCGAAAAGTTTCATGTTTTCAAAATAGGTCCCTTTAACACTGCCCTATAGTGAGTGCTGATTTACATTTTCTTATTACATTTATCATTTTAGATTGATATGCAGATAAGAATAGATTTCTGATGTATGTAATTTGCTTCTCTTGCATTGCTTAGATCCGACAGGATCTAACCTCTATTTTCCTTCCTCTTTTTTTTTTTTTTTCATAGATGATGCTTGCCCTAAGGACCTGAATGCTGATGGAGACTCGGGAGTGACCTAAATGCAAAGGACCTGATAGAAACCAACAGAACCAAAATGTGAACATGAGGTAATGCATGGGACCCCTATTCCATATCTCAATTTTCTATTCTTATTTGCAATGTACTCTGTTTATTGAAACATGAAATATGAATCAAAGGACATTTGTACTACATTCTTATGAATGCACAATGTAATGATCAATGATGAATTCTGAATTTGTAATAGTTTGATCAATACTTAGAGTACATTTATGAAATCTAAAAATGAATGTAATAAGGACACGCAAATTAACACTCACTATAAGGCAGTGTTAACTAGACAAACTAAAACATCCAATCTTTCTCTACTAGTGCCTATTATGTTGTATGATTTTAATTTTGAGTAACAGTTCCAACAATAGGTTCCCCATGCACATGTGAAATCTATTTTATCTTGATCTTCAGGAGCTATTTTTATCTGGTTATATCTAGAAAAACCATCCATTAAGGAATATATCTCATAACCCGCTGTCATATCCACTATCATGTCTATGTTTGGGAGTGGAAAGTCATCCTTTGGGCATGCTTTGTTGAGATCTCTGAAGTTTGTACATACTCGAATGGATCCATCATGTTTTGAAACTAGAACAATGTTTGAGATCCACTCATCATAGTCAATAGCTCTAATAAATCCAGCTCTTAAGAGCTTCTCTAATTCTACTTTTACAAGGAGAGCTACATGAGGGTGCATTTTGCTCAACCTTTGTTTAACTGGTTTTATTCCTAGAGCTATAGATAGATGATGCATAATAAGATTAGTGTCAAGCCCTGGCATGTCTGAATATGTCCAAGAAAATTTGATTTTCTTCTTTTGCAAAAACTTTGTATACGCCTCTTTTTCTTCAACTGATAGAGATTGAGCTAGCTGCACTATTTGAGGAACCTCTTCTATATTCAAATTCACTGGTTGTGTAGGCTCAATGAGAACTGATGACCTGTCCTAGAAGTAACTCAGCAAGTTATTAAGTACCCCATCCTTAGGCACCTCGAAGAGGTTTTCACCCTCGGATACGTCATTTATTTTTACTATTCTCGGTTTTGACACCGCCACAAAGTGGTTTTCACCATCAGAACCATTTTTATTTTTTTCTTTTTCTTTTATTTATAGACTGAGGTACTTAATATCAGGCTCTGTCATACTTGTTGTAGGTTCACTAGTGGAAGAGACTATGGGTTCAAGAGGATTTAGGTAATAGGCAATTTCATAGTCATTCTAAAATGTGAGGAGTTGTGGCTCTTGAGAGAGTTGAGACCAATCGATCAAATGGCAGTTGACGAGGGGTAAGTCAATGACTGGTTCAACATTGTTTATATGGAAGGTGTTATCTCTGGTGACTATATAATTGGGATTCATCAAGTCTCCCTCTAAGATACTCGAATCAGGATTTGTCCTACCAAATGAAGTGTCATCCACTAAGGCAATTCGAGGAGTCCAATCCTCTAGTCCTACACTAGGCTCGTTGGTCACATCGGGTTGAGTACTATAAGTATGGACTACATCCATGTCTAAATCAACTGTTGCATCTGAAAGTGAGTCCCATTCAAACTCATGTGAGCCTATCTTTGAATTGGTATTTGAGACTCATGATGTAGAAGCCTCAAGGTGGGGAAGGATCTCCCCTTCTCTAGCACTAGCGTTGTTACTATCCATCACAGATAGGATAGAAATGCTTTCCATTGTCAATCTAGCATTCATATAGTCACTATCCATCGCAGCTAGGATAGGAGGACTGTCAATTGTCACATCTTTTGAATCTCCCCAAAGGAGAGCTATTGAAGGTACCTAATCATCAGACATGTCTTGCTGATTAGAAAGATTAGGTGTGTAGTCTGAGTCATTGTCACTATCCATCACAGCCGAGATAGGGACGCTTGTTTGTTTCTCATTTTCAAAACCTAAGCCAACTGTTGACTTATTCTTTCATCCAAAAAGGGCATGGTTAAGAGGCTTAGCTTTAGCATCCAACCTATGACTAAGGGTACCATGTCCTAGATAACCCATATTCTTGACCAATGTATACCCTCTCCCATAAGCTTTAGGAGAAGGTGCAAAATTCTCATTATGTTGGTATTTCTCTTCTCGATAAATCCAGTCCCTAACAACAATCTCTTCTTTTTCCTCTTGAATTAGAATTGAGGACTCTACAAACTTATCGAACATTGTCATGGCTAAAGATGAGGGCTTCATTTCTTGAGAAGGTTTGCCATAAGACCTAGGGGAAATTGGCAATTTTGTGAATGTATCTATCTTGTAATCCCCCATACCAAGGTCAATGGTCTTGAATTTATTCTTGCATTGTTCAAATGTAGTATTAAAACTGTCAGCCTCCCTAATCAAAGGAATATGAGACCCTACTAAAATTGTGTTGACTGATAATGTGCTATCCCCTGGTATGCAAATTTCTACTCCATTATAAGGGAACTTCACACACTGATGATAAGTAGATGGGATCGCTTCCATCTCATGTATCCATGGTCTACCCAACAAAATATTGTAAGCCAAAGGACCAGCGTCAACAAAATGTATGCACCCTAAAATGGTCGCCTAGACTTTGGGCCCCCATTCTGCAATTTATCAAATCCTTGAATCAATGTTTTCAAAAATCAAGATTTTTAGCTTAATATCAATTTCCTTGATCAAATCATTTTCATCATTTTCGATTTTGCCTTGGGCTAACTATTTTATCCTCAGTCTTTATTTTTTTAAAAGGAATATTTCCTCCCCTTTTAACAAATAAAAACCCCCACTTTTCCTCTTATCCTAAGTTGCACAAATAAAGCATTATTCTTATTTTATAAAAAGGAAAAACACACTTTTTGTCTCATATGGACACAAAAGTCAACTCCTATTTTCTCATTGGAGGATACTTGTGCACATGGATTGCTCCTCTTTGAAGCTCCACTGTTGATTAAGTCTTTTGGCTCTTAATCTCCATGGTCCATTCCTTTACAGTTCTTATAAAAGAAGAGCTCTCTTCCTCATTCTAGGTCACTTGTTTTATGCTAATGTTATGCTGTAGGTTTTTCTAGGTCTATTTGGAGCTTTCTTTGAAGACACCCTTGCATCCAAGCTTTGAAGATCTTTGTTGCATTTCATTTAGTTCTCATATTTGCTTTCATAGTTGCATGATCATGGCATTTCTAGTATAGATTTCTTTTTATGCAATAGTTGAATCTCACATAGCCTAATTAGGAAGATTGTAATCTTTGTACTTTCCTTTCATAGCATAATTTGTAATTTCATTTTCATAGATTAATTTGCATACTCATATAGGTTGCATTGCATTGCATTCATATTGATTTCATTGGAGATATTGGCATTATTTCACTTGTCTTTGATTTGGAATCTCTCATTGTGTGGTTGACTAGCAAGGTCATGAGTTTATAGCTCTAGCTGAGAGCAATTTTTACAAATCTTGCAACTCCATGCATAGAGAGCTATGGATCAATTTTTGAGGGCTCATTCTTGAGTTTTCTTTCATGTAATGATTCATAGAAGTGTGGTCACATTTTCACCATACATTTTTGGCACCCACCGTGGGGCAGAGTAGCTTAACTTTATCCTTTCATTTTTACATTTCTGTCAATTTTTTGGATTAATTTCGGCTTAATTTTCAATCTCTATTTTTCAATCTTAGTATATCATATGATATAGTCCAAGTATATCATGCAATAGTTCTCTCCATAGTGTGTGATACTTCACCTGATTGAAGTATCGCCTGACTGTTGTAAGAATTATCACCTGGTGTCAGACGAAGTATTGCCTGGCTTAAGGAAAAATATTGCTCAGACTTAAAATATCGCAATGTTATATAGAACTGTATCGCATGATATTTTTGGTGTCTATAGTGTGTCTCTTGTACCAGTAGAGAGCTTTAATTTGAGTTTATTTAGCCGAGTTTGATCTTAGATAGCTTCTTGTTTCTATTCACTGCATTTAGACAGAGTTAATTTACATCTTTTAATTATATCTTGCTTCATTTCATTTAGATTTTGGAATTTCCTAACCTCTTGTTGGTCTAACAAGTTGTTTTGTAGGTGCTCTTGCTTGAAGGAAATTGCCATATTGCATGCTAAAATGGCTACTAACTATTTTTACAGGGCTTCCCAAAAGCATAAAAAATATAAAAATATATAATATCAAGTGCTTGTGTTTTATTTCATTTCAAGTGTGGCATTCACTAGTTCATTTTCATAGGAATCTTAATATCTTATGGAAGGAATTTTGAGGTGGTAGGAGAAGTATGCTCTTCACCCTTGTGGTGAATCAGAAAATCTTGACCCATCTTGGAATTTTGGAAGCGAGAGGGTAATTGAATCTCTTCTTGGCATGCTTGGGAGAAACTTTGAGATAGGGGAGTATGCTCTTCACTCTTGTGGTGAAACAAAAACCTTGAACCTCATAAGTTGATCCACTTTTTGTTTAGATTGTTAAAATCATTTAGCGGGCCGGCTCTTGAGCAATCAATAGGAATGACCCAAGTGGGGACAAGCTAATACCGAGCTATTTCAACCCACTATAAACTCAAGGCTATCGAGGACACAAAACCTTGGTAGACATAACACTTGTCTTCAATTGATGTAGTAGCTCATGGGATTGTGACCATGGGGAAAAAATTGAGCAAGAATGCTTAAGGTACTCTTGTGGCCACTAGGTCCTAGTCCTTTTTGAGGAGCAAGAGGGGTGCTATGAATGGAAGCCCTTATTAAGAACCATTAGATAGAGGCCACCTTATTTTAGCCAATTATCTTCTTAGTGCAAGGATTGATCCAAGTGGAACAACCCAAATCACCTTAAGATACTCACCATATGTGTTCCTTTGGTTGTGTCTTTGGCACTTCCATGACAAAGTGAACATCTATTGTGGGTAACCACTTTGTGTGAGGTGAGGGAACATCAAGTTGTGGGCTAAGTTGTTAAGTAATGAGCCTTGACTTTTTAGGATAGATATTGCTTGAAGTGTCTTCGATTGTGTGATGCCAGTGTAAATGTTCTCAACATACAAACAATCAGAAGCATTCATAGGGTTCTTTTTCAATTTTGATATCACAAGTGTTTGTCTTGGCAAGGTTGCTTTTACCCTTGTTTCAAGTGATTGGAGACATGCTTGATCCTTTACTATTTGCAAACCTGTCAAAATTCTGCTAAACTTGTGATTGAGCCTGAAATTTTCACCCTTAGACTCAAATTTTTGAAAAATCAAACCTTAAAACATGAAAATTTGCACAATCTGGTCAAGTGTCGTATAAATCAAGATCAGTATTGCCTGAAATGGGAAAGTATATCACGTGATAGTTCACTCTGAAGTCTATCACCTGCTTTGCCTAGTGTTTATCGCCTGGCTGTTGTCAGGTTTGTTGCCTGATAAAGGATGAAATATCACTCGATTATAGGTATATCACTCTATTAGCTAGGAGTATATCACCTGGTTAGTTTCTGTTGTGTTTTCAGTTCAGTCAATTTTCAGTTGCTGTTAGTCAGATTAGGTCTTTGAGTAGGATTCTTGCTTTGTCATTAGAGACCTGTCTTGGCTTTAAATCTTTGGTTTTTGCCCTCTAGGGACAACATCAATAGATTTACAAGGTCACTTTGGAAATAGTTGTCAAGTTAGAAGATTATTCTTGGTGAAAAAGTTTATCTCTAGAATTTTTAGCTACATTCTTGGAAAATTTTAGTACTCTTATTGTCCAAATCATTTTCATTTAATCTCAATTTCATTTATATTTTGGCCTAGTCCAACCTCCTAGTTCAAAAGTGCAAGGGTAGTCACCCTTTGATTTGAAGCACCTCTTTGACAGTGTTGGTAAAGCCCCCTTTTGATCTTTCTATCTTATCATTTTTCTTTGAACAATAGAGGACTTTGATTATCCTAGTTTAGTGTTGACACTTTGAGAGGTCACCCTATCATTAAGAATCTTTTTCTTTCATGTCAGTTACAACAAGGTACCAAGTCAATCAAGGGAAGTGACCCCCTGTTGTCTTTAGCTAGTTACCACCAATTAAGACTCGTCAACAACACAAAGGAAAATAACCCCTTTTCGATCAATCTCCTAAAAGTGAATCTAAGGTTTTCTTTAATCCAAAAGGTTATCCCAGTGAAGTGAGTACCTCTTTAGCACCTCTTTCATCAAATATGGACATGAGTTACACTTTCACTTGACAACAAAGAGAAGCAATGAACCAGACTCTTGATGACATATTTCAAGGGCATAGGGGTAAAATGATGTCTGCTGGGTCTGCATATGGTAGTCCACCTGGATCACCTCCTATTAGCACAAGATATCTTGATGCTCACCAATGAGCTGAGAGACATTACCGACAAACTCACTCAGATTCAAGGTCATAGCACGAAGACCAGAACAACGAGTCTAGTGACCACCACATCAATGCAACTAATGTAATCAGACATTCAAGGAAACCTTCTCCACTAAAAGATACCTCTCGTTATGGAAGTAGGAGATTGAAAAGCATTGAAAGGGAGAAGAAAGCCTATCTAGATGAACAAGTTGCCAAAAGGGAGAAATTTAGACAACTAAAGGAAGAGGAACGTGCATTATTGGACACAAGAAAAAGAGTCACCTAAGAAGAAGAAGATAGACTCTATGCACAACAACTCCAAAATCAATTCAATGGGAGGGGTACCAATAGTGGGACCAACTCACCCCCATCTACTCCCTCACCAAGTCCTAGAAGAAGGTCAAGGACACCCTCAAGATCCCCAAGTCCTAGGGGTAGAAGGACTTCAAGATATGATCACTATAGGAGACAGTGACCTCCTAGACATTCAAAACAACCCTCCCAATGAGAACATCATGGCTCACAACATGTAGGAAGTTATGCCAACTTGGATCATATGGATTTTATGACTATGCAGCAAAAACCATCTTTTCAAGCATATGTGGAAAGATATGTGGAACAAAACAAGGATCAGTTCCTAGAAATTCTCATCAACAAAGGTGCTAAGGTCCCATATGATTTTGATGTGCACCAAAATATTTAGAAACAAAATCCTTCAACCAACGAGGTGATGATGCAAATGCAAAGGGACATAGAGAAAATGAGAGCTCCTAAGAATACATTCAATTTGGACTCCATATGTCCCAACCCTATAGACAAAAGTGTGGTGATGATTGAATTTCCTAAGAAGGTTGAGTTCCCAACTTATGACAAATATGATGGCATTGGTGACCCTCATGACCATGTTAGACAATTTTATATAATGAGCTTTGCCTTTCATCATGAAGACTCCTACTTAATGAGATTATTCCCAAGGAGTCTAAAAGGTCAATCTATGGAGTGGTTCACCAACCTTACTCCTCCAGTGCAGACATTTAAAGAACTTGTCCAAAGATTTGTCCAACATTTTGCTTACAATCTATCAAGGTCGGTCACAATGCTTGATTTGTACAAACTCAAACAAAATCAAGGGGAACCTTTTGTCACCTTCTTGAAATGATGGAGACGGTTTTGCTCAAAGTATCCTAGAACGATTCCTAAGGAGGAAAGAATAGACATCATTGTGAGCAACTTAGTACCGGAATTAAGGTATGAAGTAAGGAAGATCCCATTTAATTATTTTGATACCATGGTATAAGTGGCATGTCGCATAGAAGATGTCCTAAAAGAACAAGGTATTTTGGCCAAAACAACAATAATAATGGTAATAAGGACAAAAAGAACTCTTATTGGAATAAGAATAAGAAAGTGGTCAATGATGGAGTTGTTGACTCATCACAACCTAAGAATGAAGGAGTTCTTAATCTCTCTAATGCAGTCCAAGCCATGAAGCTGTAAACATCCTCAGAACAACAAGAGAATAAACCCAAGTATTAAGGGAGACCTAAAATAGAAAAGAGACAATTTACCAAACTTGGGGACTCATATGCACACATTTTCAAGATGTTAATTGCTCATAATTTGGCACAACCTCAAGATCCTGCCAAGCACCGCATACCAGATCCTAAGCCTCATTGGTGGGATGAGAAGGCTTTTTGTGTCTTTCACAATGGAATTGGACATGATATAGAAAATTATTTGACTTAAGCATCTTGTTCAAGATCTTATTGAAAGTGGAAGATTACAAGTTGATGGGTTGACCACAAACACCGACCACAAAGCTTTTAAAGAACCCTTTCCCAAATATGTGAAAGGAGACAACTCTAAGGGTAAGAATGGCAAGGCCGCTATCAACTACACTTACACAGCTACTGAGAATGTTATTAATATTCTTGAAGTTGTTGATGATAATGTCAACATGATGAGAGGGAAAGACCCCTATGGTTATGACTCACCTCCCATATTTGATGAAGGACCCGTTGTTGTGCTTAGAGGTCCTCACTCATGAAGGATGTCTCAACCCCTCAATGCTATCACTAGGAGTCATTCTCAAGCTCCCATTGTTATTAGAGGTCATAGCTCTAGCAAGTCTAAATAGCCAATGTCAAAAGGTGTTCTTCCTAAGCCCGCCGTTGGTCTTGATTTCAACTATAACCTTGCTGATCAATTACAATGGACACCAGTGCAGATATCTATTTTTGAGCTTTTGGAATTGTTCCCTAAGCATAAGCGTGTCCTTGAGGATGCTTTGCGAGTGGCTAATGTCCCTAATGATATAGATGTTGACCAATTCTAGAATATGGTTAACCACTTGGCTAGCCCTCACTACCTTACATTCTCAGAAGAAGATGACAAGTCATTAAGCCACCCACACAATTTGGCCCTTCATATAGAGGTTATGATCCACAAGACCCTTGTGAGGCACGTGTTGATAGATGGGGGTGTTGGGCTTAATATCTATTCTTTGAGCTTATTGATGGCCTTGGGTTATTCAAAAGAAGTCATTGATACAAGGAAGAAGATCATCATTAAGGCTTATGATGAAGCAGAATGTAGCTCTAAAGCATTGGTTGTTCTTCCTATCCGAATTGGTCCTGTAGAGAAAGACATTTTGTTTCAGATTGTTGACGTCGGTCCTTTGGCTTACAATATTTTTTTGGGTAGACCATGGATACAAGAGATGCAAGTGGTCCCATCTACTTATCATCAGTGTGTGAAGTTCCCTTATAATGGAGTACAAATTTGCATACCAGGGGATAGCACATTATCAATCAACACAATTTTAGTAGGGTCTCATATTCCTTTGAATAGGGAGGCTGACACTTTTAATACTACATTTGAACAATGCAAGAATAAATTCAAGACCATCGACCTTGGTATGGGGGATTAAAATATAGATACATTCCTGAAATTGCCAATTTCCCCTAGGTCTTATGGCAAACCTTCTCAAGAAATGAAGCCCTCGTCTTTAGCCATGACATTGTTTGATAAGTTTGTAGAGTCCTCAGTTCTGATTCAAGAGGAAAAAGAAGAGGTTGCCATTAGGGACTGGATTTACCGAGAAGAGAAATACTGACATAATGAGAATTTTGCACCTTCTCCTAAAGCTTATGGGAGAGGCTATACATTGGTCAAGAAGATGGGTTATCTAGGACATGGTCCCCTTAGTCATAGGTTGGATGCTAAAGCTGAGCCTCTTAACCATGCCCTTTTTGGATGAAAGAATAAGTCAACAGCTGGCTTAGGTTTTGAAAATGAGAAACAAACAAGCATCCCTATCTCAGCTGCGACAAACAGTGACAATGGCTTAGGCCACACACCTAATCTTTCTAATCAGAAAGACATGTCTGATGATTGGGTTCCTTCAACAGCTCTCCTTTGGGGAGATTCAAAAGATGTGACAATTGAGAATCCTCCTATCCTAGCTACGATAGATAGTGACTATATGAATGCTAGATTGACAATGGAAAGCGTTTCTATCCTAGCTGCAATAGATAGTAACAATGCTAGTGCTATAGAAGGGGAGGTCCTTCCCCTTGAGTCTTCTACATCACGAGTCTCAAATACTGATTCAAAGATAGACTCACATGAGTTCGAATGGGACTCACTTTTAGATGCAACAGTTGATTTAGACATGGATGTAGTCCATACTTATAGTACTCAACCTGATGTGATAATTGACAGTCCTCCTATCCTAGTTGTGATGGATAGTGACTATATGAATTCTAGATTGACAATGGAAAGCATTTCTATGCTAGCTGTGATGGATAGTAACAACTCTAGTGCTAGAGAAGGGGAGATCCTTCCCCACCTTGAGGCTTCTACATCACGAGTCTCAAATATTGATTCAGAGATAGACTCACATGAGTTCGAATGGGACTCACTTTTAGATGTAGTAGTTGATTTAGACATGGATGTAGTCCATACTTATAGTACTCAAACCGATGTGACCAATGAGCCTAGTGTAGGACTAGAGGATTGGACTCCTCGAATTGCCTTAGTGGACGACGCTTTGTTTGGTAAGACAAATCCTGATTCGGGTATCTTAGAGGGAGACTTGATGAATCCCAATTATATAGTCACCAAAGATAACACCTTCCATATAAATAATGTTGAACCAGTCATTGACTTACCCCTCGTCAACTGCCATTTGATCGATTTATCTCAACTCTCTCAAGAGCCACAACTCCTCACATTTCAAAATGACTACAAAATTTCCTATTACCTAAATGCTCTTGAACTCATAGTCTCTTCCACCAGTGAACCTACAACAAGTATATGACGGAGCCTGATATTAAGTACCACAGTCTAAAAATAAAAGCAAAAGAAAAAAAGAAAAATGGTTATGATGGCGAAAACCACTTTGTGGCGGTGTCAGAACCTAGAATAGTAAAAATAAATGACGTATCCGAGGGTGAAAACCTCTTCAAGGCACCTAAGGATGGGGTACTTAATAGCTTTCCGAGTTACTACCAGGATAGGTCATCAATTCTCATTGAGCCTACACAACCAGTGAATTTGAATACAGAAGAGGTTCCTCAAATAGTGTAGCTAGCTCAATCTCTATCAGTTGAAGAAAAAGAGGTGTATACAAAGTTTTTGCAAAAGAAAATCAACTTTTCTTGGACATATTCAAACATGTATGTTGATGATTTGATTCTTACTTCCAATTCTAACTAGTTAATTTTTGATATTAAGTTTCAACTCAACCAAAAATTTCAAATGACAGATTTAGTATTGTTACATTATTTCTTAGGAATGCAAATTTGGAAAACCTCTAAAGGTATTTTTATATCTCAAAGTAAATATGCTAAAGATCTTCTAGATAAATTTCATATGAATGATGCTAATCTTGTTTCAATTCCATGTGATTTAGGAACTAAGTTAATGATAGATATGGAATCTCCTTTTATTGATGCTACTCCTTATAGAGAACTTGTAGGTAGTTTAATTTATCTAACTCTCACTAGACCTGATTTATCTTTTAGTGTTGGTTTAGTTTCAAGATTCATGTCAAAACCCCAACAAACTCATTTCAAGATTTCTAAAAGAATATTACATTATATTAAAGGAACTATTAACTTAGGATTGTTTTATGATGCAAATTCTGATTTTTCTTTAAAAGGTTTTACTAATTCAGATCTAGGTGGAGACCCAAATGATGGGAAGTCTACTTTTGGGTATTGTTTTTCTCTTGGAAAAGTAAAAAAGAACAATATGTGTCTCTATGCTCTACCGAAGCAGAATATAAAATTTGTACTCATGCTTGTAAAGAAGCTCTATGGCTTAGAAGAATACTTGAAGATTTGGGTCTACCTCAACAAGAACCTACACCATTGTATTGTGACAATCAAAGTGCAATAGTATTGGCAAAGAATCTAGTTTACCATGCAAATTCAAAGCACATTTCACTCCACCACCACTTCATTAGAGAGCACATTGCAGAAAAGAAAGTTTCCCTCATTCATTGCAAAGGTGAAGATCAAGTTGCAGATATTTTGACAAAGCCTCTTTCTAGAGAGAAATTTGAATTTCATTGTAACAATTTGGGTTCGATACCCCTTGATGTAATTACCCCAAGTAAAGATTAAATGGGGGTGTTAGAATTTAATCTTTCCTTGGTTATTTATGTATTTAATAGGATAAACCAAGGTATCCTAATGTATTTTTTCCTCTAGTCCAAGTGGGAGGACATGTCATATTTGTAATTCCTTTAATAAGGAAAATAGGTTATTCCTCCTTATGAGATGCTCACACTTGGCACACACATAGTATGAATGTTGCACTCATACACATAGGGAGTTACATGCAAACTCCTTCACTCATCTCTACTTAAAGAGATATTTCTCCACACACTACACACTAATTTATCACATTTCTCTCACACAATTTCTCTCCTCTCGCATAGTAGTTCTATCATATTGTATTGAGCTTCTTGCTCATATTCTTTCTCTCTCTCTCTTTAGGCTTTTCATACCTCATTCATAATATCATAGGGTTTTTTTTATGCTTTTGCCCCTTCAAAATATTGTCTCCTTGTTTCATTGTGCTTGTTGAATGCTCCTAGTTTTTGCAATTATTCATGGTAACACTTCTTTTCCTTGCTCATTGATTAAACAATTTCCTAACTCTATATTTTGTTATTATTATTTTAATAGAAATGCATCATTAAAGAAGAAAAGATTGAGGATTACACTAAGAAAGAAAGAGATCTATTCATGTGTAACATAATTTCCATAGAAGCACTTTTGTCAGTCGTTCCTGAGAATGAATACAGTCAGGTAAAAACTCAGACATCTCATGAAATTTGGTTATCTTTGGAATCTACTTTTGAAGGTGATAAACATGCTAAGAGAATCAGATTAAAGAATTGGATATGTTTATTTCAAGAGGCTAATATGATAGAAGATGAATATGTTAGAAGCTATGTTGGTAGAATATCAAAGATTGTTGCAGGTTTCAAAGCTTGTGAAGGAAATAAGAATGAATATGAAATCATTTGGAAACATTAAAGACCCCGAATCCAGTATTTAAGTAGAAAATGCATATGATTGAACAAGTCATACCTTGTACTAAAAAATTTACTAGAGAGAATCTTTTGGGAAGATTGGTAGCAATGAAGATAAGTTTGAGACAATCTAGAGATTTTTCCAGTATTGAAACTGCATTTAGTGCACTTAGTGCTCGCCCTACCTTGTCAAGAAGTGCAAGTGTTAGTGGAGATCATGCCTATTGTAGTAGATCTAAAATTGAAGAAGAAAGAAAGATTGAAGAAGGAACTGCCTTACTTGTGAAGAGAGAACTAGAAGGTAAGAAAATCTTTAAATGTTGGACATGTCAAGAATATGGTCATTTTGCATCCAAATGTTCTAAGAGAGTGAAGAGATATAAAAATAACTTTAAGTATAGAAGACCTAAAGAATGTTATTATGTTAATGATGAATAATTTGAAGCTATTATTGCGAAATTATTAAGTGAAAGTGATGACATAGGATTTGTTGCAATAAAAGAAGAAAACTCTGAAATAGAAGTCAAAAAAGAAAAATATTTTGTATCACAGGTTGAAAAAAAACTAATTGGATCATAGACAGTGGTTATTCACATCATATGACTGGTGATATGAATAAGTTTATTAAGTTTAACAATTATGATGGAGGAATTGTTAGAGTTGGAAACAACACACCTTGCCAAGTAAAAAGAATAGGATCTATTACTCTTGATGGAAAGACTAACACTAATGATGTTTACTTTGTGGATGGATTGAAACATAATCTTTTAAGTGTTGGACAACTAGTTGACAAGGGATATCAAGGATAAGAATGGTAAGATGATTGGAACAAGAGCAAGAACCAAAGGTAATGTATTTTAGTTGAATCCTAATGAGATGACATGTTTGATTTCTAAAGTTGATGATAGTTGGTTATGGCACAAAAGATTTTGTCACATAAACTTCGATAACATTTTGAAAGCAAGTACCACATTTTTTGTAAGAGATTTGCCTAAAATTCTAAAACCTACTAACATGGTATGCAAGGAATGTGTTACAACAAAGCATAAAAGAAGTTATTTTCCCAACAAGAAATTCACCAGAATAGCAAAATTGGAGATTGTTCATATAGGTCTGAGTAGTCCCACAAGAACAAGAGGATTCTATGGTGAAATGTATTTTATGATTCTTGTTGATGATTTTACTAGGATGATGTGGGTAACATTTCTTAAAGAAAAATAAGAAGCATTTGATAAGTTCAGATTTATTAAGAACAAAGTTGAGAATGAATCAGGAATGAAGATTAAATGTTTAAGATCTGATAGAGGTGGAGGATTTACTTAAAAATAATTTAATACTTTGTGTGAAGATAATGGCATTAAGAGACAACTTCCAGCCCCTAAAACACCTAATAAAAATGGTATTGCCGAAAGAAGAAACAAATCAGTAACTAAGGCAACAAGAGCTATGTTGTTTGAGAATGATGTAGCAAAGACATTTTGGAGAGAAGTAATAAAAATAACAATGTATATAATGAATAGAGTACAGATAAGAGAAGATACAAACAAGACTCCTTATGAATTATGGTTTGGACATGCACCATCAGTAAAATTGTTCAAAATCTTTGAAAGCAAGTGCTACATAAAGAGAGATGATGATATTGGTAAGTTTGATTCAAGAAGTGATGAAGGTATGTTTCTTGGTTATTCATTGAAAAGAAAAGCTTATAGATGTTTTAATAAAAGAACAAAGACTATTGTTGAGAGTGCAAATGTTAAAGTGGATTTGAAGTTCAGAATTGAGTGAAGAATACTTGATTCTGATTCAGATGAAGAAGCCTATCCTAAAACTAATCAAGAGAATATTGAATTGTTTTATGAAACTAAAAATGATTTGCAAAATGAGATTCATGATGAAGAACAAAGAGAAGAACCAAGATCTGAACCCAGAATTGAAGCAAGAGTTGAGATAGTAACACCTAATAAGAATTTGATAACGAATCATCCTGTTGATCAAATTATTGGAAACAAAGATGGAGGAGTTATGACAAGAAATAAGGTACAAGAAGAATTATGTTTGATTTCTCAAATTGAACCTAAGACTACTGATGAAGCTTGTAAAGATAAAAATTGGATTCAAGCAATGAAGGAAGAATTATATCAGATTGAAAAGAATAATACTTTAGAATTGGTTCTTAGACCAAAGGACAAAAATGTTATAGGAACTAAATGGGTTTTCATAAACAAGATGAATGAAAAAGGTGAAGTTGTAAGAAATAAAGCATGATTTGTATGTAAAGGATACTCACAACAATAAGGTATTGATTATGAAGAAACATTTGCACTTGTTGCAAGAATTGAAGCAGTATGTAGCTTATAATAAATTCAAAGTGTATCAGATGGATGTGAAGTCAACATTTCTAAATGGTGAATTAGAAGAAGAAGTCTACTTTGAGAAACCAAATGGTTTTCATTTGAATCAAGAAGGATACATGATATGTAAAATAAAAAAATCCTTATATGGACTAAAGCAAGCACCTAGAACCTGGTATGCAAGACTGGATAAATATTTGGCAAAATTAGGATTTGCTAAAGGTACTGCAGACAATAATTTGTATCTAAAAGAAATAGAGAATGGTCTATTAATTATAGTTATTTTTGTTGATGATATAATCTTTGGAGGTGAAGATGATGTGAGTGATAAATTTGCTGATTAAATAAAGACATAATTTGAGATGAGCATGATTGGAGAAATGAATTTTTTTCGAGGATTAAAGATTGTGCAAAATAATGATGGTATTTTCTTGTCTCAGACTAAGTATTTAAAAGACCTATTGTAGATATTTGGTTTGGAAAATTGTAAGCCTATTGGTACACCTATGGTAATTGGCCATAAGTTATCTAGCACAAATGAGACTCCTACAATTGAACAAAGGAATTACAAATCTATGATTGAAGGTTTGCAATATCTAACCTAGACAAGACCATATATAGCACATGCAGTTGGTATTTTTGCAAGATTTCAAGATGATCCTAAGGAATCACATTATGCAATAGTAAAAAGAATATTCATATATTTGAAAGGTACAACTGATTATGGGTTGTGGTATGATAAATCAAATGATTTTACCCTATGTGCATATAAATATGCAGATTGGGGAGGTAGTGTGGATGACAAAAAGAGCACAAGTGGTGGAGCATTTTTTCTTGGAGGAAGATTGGTTTCTTGGATAAGCAAGAACTAGTATTATATTTCATAGAGCACAATAGAAGTTGAATATGTAGTAGCAACAAATAACTACAATCAGATAATATGGATGAAACACATGTTGGAGGATATTGGAATCAAGTTCAATGAGCCTGTATCATACATCATGATAACACAAGTATAGTAAGTATGTCTAAGAGTCGTGTGTTACATTCTAAAATAAAACATATAGAGATCAAGTATCATGTTGTAAGAGAGAAAGTTGCAGAGAAAGAAGTCAAACTTGAGTATATCAGTACAAAGGAGAAGATTGCAAATATATTTACAAAGCCTTTACCTAAAGATACATTTGAGTATTTGAGAGGTATGCTTGGGGTTATGCCCCAACCTAATTTTGAGTAGTGATGCAGAAAGTTTCATCAGTCCAATGGTATAAAGTGCTATCTTTTTGGATTGTATGTTGATGCTTCCTCTATGGGGGAGTATCTATGTTTTTGAGTTGAGTCATGAAGGACTATTTGGTAAAAAGGTATCTTCAAACTGTGTCTTTGGACATTTGAGTTTGTATTGGATAGACATGGTGATGCTTACTTTGTCATTGATGTCAAAGGGGGAGAAGTATACATAAAATACATTTGATGATTGATGAAGAGGATTTGAAAAGATAAAGAGCAGAGCTAAAGAGAAGCAACATTGGGGAGAAGGATACATAAGAACATTTGATGATTGATGAAGAGGATTTGAAAAGTTAAAGAAAAACAATAGAGTTGCACTTTGGTATTCATGGAACTTTGATGTTTTTTCATCTATGTTTCCATCAATGCCAATGAGGGAGATTGTTAGCATGAACGTTGAATATGTCCTATGGGGGAGTATTCTAGCAGTTATGGAGTAGTCACATGTTGCATTCATGACTGTGTTTGTCATTGATGTCAACATACTGATTTTACTGAAGATTAGCAGAGTAGCAGACAAAGTTTGGATTAGTGCACATGGCATATTATAGATGAGGTTATGTGGAGTTGAGTACATGTATTGCATGATGTATTGATATCATGGTTAAGAGCACACATAGAAATTAAAGTATTTGTGTCAATTATGAGTAACTTAGTGGAAACTATATTCTGATAGTGTTCTTGAGAAGTAATTTATAATAATCAAATTATATCTCCTACCAGTGATAGAATCCAGCCAAGCAAAGTTATACAGAGGTTGAAGACATTGCAGAGGAGACTTGGATGAGTCAACATAGTCAGAGATTGCACGTGTGATAATTTATTAAGTTTGTGATTATGGAAATATTATGTAACGTGTAATATTTTATAATTTTGTAATTGTTTAAGCCTAATTGGCCAACTCAATTATGAAATATTGTGCATAGTATAAAGGAAGGATTGTTTTCCTTAATTGTGTGTGAATGATATGAGAAGTATATGATGAAAAGGTGAAACAGTGATTGATGTATGATGCGAAGTGAGTAGATTTGGTGAAGCATTTGCTACGGTTTTGGCATAGTTAGAGAGGAGAAGTAAGTTGCTAAGATCAGTAATTATTTGGTATTATTCTGATTAGATAATACAAAGATTAGTTAGACAGTGTGTTCAATGATCTTTCCCTTGAATTTGTTTGGATAGTGGGTCCTTCTGTCTTCCTTAACTCCTAACAAGGTTATAATATCCTCACAGGGATTCAAATTCTCCTATCAAGTATTGATATGTACTAAATGTATTTCATAAGACTCCTAACATAGTCCATCCTCTCACAAGGAAATTTTATATTAGTACATATTTTGTGGGTACCATCCCCACCAAGGTTTACTCTCTGATCAAGAGGTTCCCTAGTTAACAAATCTGGTGTCATTGTGTATGATTACCTTTCTATGGTTGTTGTTTATGTTGATTACATGTTTCAGATATAATAAGGTTAATAAAAGTTGTTTTTATCAAATAAATGATTCACCCCCCCTCTCAATTATCCTGGTGGACTTTACTTTCTAACAACTATTTCGGGTCTGAATGTGTTTGATTATGATGGCCCTCCAAAACAATGGTCTTCATTGTTTGGGATTAGACCATTTGGAAAGTTGATATTTATTGAAGTTAGTAATTGATCTAATCCATAGAAAGGTGAGTTCTCTATGTTTTTTCTAGACTCCCTAATTGATCATTCCTTGTATGTGATGGGTTTGACACTGGTGGGAAATTTGGTTGGGCCTAGGCCAAATATTAAGATTGTTAGATATTTTGTGAAATGGAAATGGAAATTGTAAGGAAAGGTGAACATTGTTGTCATGCCCAAAGGGTTCTTATCTTTTCATTTTTACAATTGTGAAGACATGGAGTATGTTTTGTTTGGTGGTCCTTAGATGTTCAGAAAAATTTCTCTTGCTCTACAAAAATGGGGACCAAAGTTGGATTTTAATGACACCTTTTTTGTATATGCTCGAGTTTGGGTTAGATTTTCTGGTCTCCCACTGGAGTTTTGGCATTAGGATGTCCTAAAATGCCTTGCTTCATCATTTGGTGAGATTCTCACTATTGAATATCCTATGACTGGGGATATATCTAGACTCTATGCTAGGATCTATGTCAATGTTCACTAGTTCTCTGATCTCCCTTCATCTATTGAGATTGTTTCAAAACTCAGGAAGTGGAGACAAGAGGTGGAGTTTGAACCTCTACCTTTTGCCTATTTTGTTTGCAGGAAAAATACTCATTGGGAAAAGAACTATCCAGAAAAGGTCAAGAAGGAGGCCAAGAAGCCAAAACCTAGGAAGGTGTGGAAAGAGAAGAATCTAGAAAAAATATATTTGAAGGTTAAAATTTTTGAGGAATAAGGATTGGAAGGAAAATCAGAGGAACAAAATGACTAGGAACTAGAGGGAAACAAGAATCTTCCAAAGATGGTCAAAATCATAAAGATATTGGAAATGACAACCAAAAGGAGGTGGCTTCGACCAACTAGGCTAAGGAGAAGGAGAAGGGACATGAGAACATGGAGGAAAACATAAATGAAGAAAACCCAGAAACCCATGTTGGAAAAATGTAGGAAAATGTGGTTCATTCTTAGGATTGTAATCTGGAAGAAGGGAAGATAAATGAATTTATTAGATCACTATTTTCGGATTATTTTGATCCTTCTAGGGTTGAAGATGCTACCCAATCTGATCAAGGATGCTCAAATATGTAATATTTTGCTCAAGAGGTGAATATATTTTTGAATCCTGAGACTTTGAGGACCCTGAGTTCATTAAATATTATTTCCTAGAGGAATTTATCTTTAACAATAGGGAGATTGAAGATCTAAAATCTTCTTAGGGTAGTGAAGGAGAAACTAAGGAATCAACGCAAAGAAATAGGAGGAAAAGAGGAAGGAAATTTGGAGAAGGTAATTATGCCTCCACAACCCAAAGTGGGGTTGCCACCTGAGGTATGATCAAGTCATATGTGGGTACCCTGAAGCAAAATCCTGGAAGGAGATCTACCAGACAAAAAAGGGAGCAAGAAAGAAAATAAATTATTGTGGATAGAAAGTATCTTACCATCCAAGATTGTAGCCCTAGTAAGAAATAAGTTTTTTTAATGCAATATAAGGGGACTTAATAGTCCCCATAAACAAGATCTTTTGAAAAATATGGTTAGGGACCAAAAAATGGATATTTTTCTTATCTAAGAAACCAAGATATCTAAGGAGAAGGTTGAGAAAATTAGGATATTTAAGAATTGTGGTATTGTTGGAAGTAGCTCAGAAGGTGCTTCAGGAGGAACTGTGATTTTCTTGAATCACAATATTATTAAAGGGGAAGTTTTTCTTGTTGAAGGTAACTTTTTCTTTGTGAAACTTCTTGACATTAGAGATGTCTTTGTTAGAAAGTAAAGTCCACCAAGATAACTGAGAGGGGGGGGGGGGGGTGAATTAGTTATTAGATAATTATAGCTTTTATCATCTTCAACAACATTAAACCATGTAAGCAATATAATTACCAACCATAGAAAGATATTCATACACAATAACACAATGACACAAGATATGTTGACTAGGGAACCTCTTGATCAAAGAGAAAACCCCAGTGGGAATGATGCCCATAAAAGATGCACTAATATGAATATTCCTTGTGAAAGGATGGACTCTGTTAGGAGTCTTATGAAATACATTCAGTACATATGAATCCATGTTAGGAGATTTTGAATCCCTGTTAAAAGATTCTAACCCTGTTAAGAGTTATGGAAGACAAAAGCACCCACTGCCCAAACAAATTTAGGGTAAGACCACTGAACACACTGTCCAAATAATATTTGTATGACTCAATAGAATAATATGTTACCTCTTCTCTAACTATGCCAAACCACACTCACTGTTACACCAGATCTCTATACTTCGCATGTCTTCCTTCACAAATTTGATTTCACATTTAGCTCTTTTCTTCACTTCATATCCATCCACTCCTATACAAAAAGGAAAAAAATTGCTTCCTTTATACCACACTCAAATAATTACAAATGAGTCAGCATACAATTACAAAATAAAAGTTTCCACGCGCTACATAAAAAATACATAAAATTTTAGCTTCCAAATATAATAATTCTCCACTCGTGCAACCTCAAAGTTTGTGCTATCATCCATGTCACTATCAATGTGTCTTCAAATTTCCTTTAACTACGCAAAACTAGATTCCATCCCGATTAGGAGATATCTTTCGATTTCCACAAACCGCTACTTAGGAACACTGCTTGAATACTGCTTCCACAAAAATTCTCATAACTTCCATGAATAAAAGAATTATTGTTTGTACTCTTAACCATAGACATATAACATATCAAATACTATATCCTCAACATTGCATAGCTCCAACTACAATATCCCACGTGCCCTAATTCAAACTCTGTTTGCTTCTCTGCAAGTCTCCAGAAGATCACTGTGTTGACATCAATGACAATCATAGTCATGAATGCAACAACAACTGCTATAGAATGGCTGCCAAACATTTATCATTCATTCCTATAGTATTTACTTGGGTTATCTCTAATATTTATGCTCCCAACACTAGATATGGTAGAGCTAAATTCTAGAATGAAATTGCTACTAGTAGGAAAAAAAAATTGATTTCAGTTGGTTGGTGATTGGTGACTTTAATAGCCCTATGAGGGATTCTAAGAAGGATGGAGGAGTACAGATTCAACTGTATGGTAGACTTAAGCTTATGGAGTTTTTCAATCAACAAGTGTTAATGGATGTGGACCTCTAAGGTGTTAAGGTCACATGGTCTAATAGAAGGGTAGGGGAGGAGCTGATTAAAATTCAGTTGGAAAGAGCCCTTATATCAAATGACTGGTTACCCAAGTACTTCTTCTCTCTTACCTCATTTCCCAAAGTTAGTTTTGATCATTTCCCTATTGTATTTATGGCTAAACCCTTCTGGGGAAAAAGGAACTATCCTTTCAAATTTGAGAAGATGTGGTTGTCTCATTCTCAATTTAAGGAATGCTTCAAAGAATGGTGAAATACTAAGATTGATGGAACTACCATGTTTAGACTTGCTAAAAAGCTCAAGTATATCAAAGACTGGGTGAAGAAATGGAACAAGGAAGTTTTGGGTGATATCTTTATTGCTAAAGTTGGTATATAAATGGAGCTAAAAGAAGTTCAAGACAACATCCAAGATAAGGGATACACTAAAGCTTATATAGAGACCAAAAATGGGATTCTAGTGAAATATCATGACATTATCGCTAAGGGGGAAACCTTCTAGAAGAAAAGGTGGCCCCTACAACTCAAATAAGGGGAATGCAACTCAAAATTCTTCCATTTAACCATCCTAAAACATAGAGTTGTCAACCACATATCACATCTCAACACTACAAATGGTAGTTTGAGAAAAGAGGATGATATTAGGAATGAGATGAATGGGTTTTTTTATTCCCTCTTTACTGTCGATCCAGCTCTTGATTTAGAGAACCAGAAGGAACTTCTTTCCTCTATTCACTCAATCATTACTAAAGAGAAGAATAAAGGCCTTAGCGCTATCCCATCTTATAGGGAGATCAAGGAGGAAGTTTTATATTTTGAAGGTGATAAATCCCCAGGGTTGGATGACTTCCCTATGATTATTTTCCAAAGGTTTTGGGAGATTGTTGGAAAAGATGTCTCTGATTTTTTGAAACATTTCTTTGGGGCTAAAAAGATTCTTAAGGAAATTAATGCTATATTTTTTGTGTTAATCCCTAAGAAGCCAAGAGCGGATATGGTGTATTCTTTCAGACCCATTAGTATGTGTAACCCCTTTTACAAAATCATATCGAAGGTGTTGAATTCTAGAATTCTCAACCTGCTTCTTGCTATCATCTATCCTGAAAAAAATGTCTTTGTTCTTGGGAGGAAAACTTTGAACTCAATTATTTTTGTTCATGAAAATATTCACTTTCTCTAGAACTCTTCAAAGTAAGGGTTTCTTATGAAGGTGGATCTAGCCAAATCCTATGATAGAGTTGACTAGAACCTCTTACTTAATGTCCTTAAATCCTTTGACTTTAGCAGGAAAGATATCATTTTGATTTCCTAGATTATCTCTTCTCATTTCTTCAAGCCCTCTAGGAGTCTGAGGTAGGGAGACCTGATCTCTCCTATTCTATTTGCTATTATAGCTGAATGTCTTTGGAGATTTTTTTAGAAACTTTATTCCTCAGGTACTATTCAGGGTCTTAGGTCTTCCTCCCATTCTCATACTTGTACTCATGAACAATTTGTGGATGGAACTATATTAATAGGAGCGACAAATATGAAAAAAGTTATAAATATGAAATATGCCCTGGATATTTACTCTAATGCTACTAGCCAGCTAATTAACTAGGGAAAATGTCATAATTTTTTATCAACACCCCTAAAGAAGGTAAATTAAAGATATCAAGGATCTTAAAGTGCTCCATCTCGACCCTCCCTGACTCTTACTTGGGTTTTCCCTTAGGGTCTAAACCGTCAGACTCTTTTTGGATATCATTGATTGAAATATTTAATAACAAGATGGCTAGTTGGAAGAAGACATTACTTAGACAAGCGGGAAAGGTTCAATTACTCAAAAGTTGTCTTTAGAACCTTCCTATGTACGCTCTTAGTCTCTTCAAGATCCCAAAAAAATATGCTGACATAATTGAGAAGATTGAGAAGAGATATCTTTGGATGGGTACGGAGGAGAAAAATAGAATGTCTCTCGTCGCTTGGGAATCTATTTGCAGACCTAAAATAATGGGGGGTTTGGGAATTAGGCCTATACATCACCTAAACAAGACCCTTATTTTGGAATTATGATGGATTTTGGAGTTGGATTGTAGAGTTAGATGTTTTGGAGTTTATCATTAATGGAAACTCTATCAAATCTATTAGAATTGATGATACCAATTGATAGGATGAGTAGGTATAGGTATTCTTAGCTAAGTGTTTAGACCGGTGAATAAGAAGACAATCTTATAGAATGTTTTAAGTAGCGATCAAGCTAGAGGACACTTTTGGAGACATGATCATTCCTAGTGGTTTACCAAGCTTAGAGAATTGCATTTCTATAACTGTAATCATTAACTCAATGTTTTGGGTGAGTTAGCATTTTGGTGATGTGTTTAGTGTGAACTAGTTGTGCTATAGATTGGTTCTTGTTGATCAAATGATCAAGGTGGTTGATTTATGGGCTGACATGTCAATATATATTAGTTAATTTATTTTGGGTTGACATGTTAGGTATGATTGGTGTGGTTTTCAATGAGTTTGGTCAATTTGGTGGGCCGACTTGTAAAACATTTTCTAAGTCTTAGACGACTTAAGAACATGAGTATAAAGAAGGACTAAATCATTTGATTTAGGGTTGCAATCATGAATTTTGGTGTTGTGATCAGAGAAAGAGGCAATGTAGTATGCCAACATTTAGATATTACAAAGGATTTGATTAAGAAAAGGAGTTTCTATATTTCCAGATCAAGTTATTATTGTTTCCTAACAATTGCAATAAGTTAAATCCTTTAACAGGGTGGACTTTAACAGGTCTTATTGTTAAATCCTTTAATAGGGTGACTTCTTAATTGGATTTTTAAATACTCTAGTGAGGTAGATCCTAGCAGGTCATTTGGTACTTCTAACAGGGTAGTAGTCACTTCTAACTAGGTGAAACCCTAACAAGGTATTGTAAGCTCCTAATAGGGAAGATATTTTATTGCAGTTGAAGAGATTCTTGAGCTTCATCCCCACCATGGTTTTCACCCTCTAAAAATGGTTTCCACAATAGAATTTGTGGTTTTATGTGGTATGCTTTGTCGATGCTTAAATGGTTTTACTTCTATTACATAGTTATAATTGTATGTGTGATTGTATGGAAGTTGTTTAAAATTATAATTAGATTATTGGTTTATTTCTTGTTTACAATGATTCAGCCTCCCTCTTAATGTCTTCTATATATAAAAATTGGTATCAGAGCATAGTTTCCTTTAAGAAGCCTAAAAAATTGGGAGAGAGATCCTTGGGGAAGACATGTAATCCTATAGAAGGAAACTTGCAGAGGCTAAAGACATGATTGAGAAACTGAAAGATTGCTTGAAGAAATCTAGGACTAAAAGACAAGAACTCATTCAACAACTAAATGATAGTCAAGACCTAATTGAACACCTATCTAAACAAAGTGGATGTGAGGAATCTGAAGCAGCCCTAGAAGCCTTATCTCAAGATAATGAGAAATTTCTTAAGGACATTACATTCACATCACCACCATAAACTACCATAAACTGAAGATATTTTCACATCTGGCTCTCATTACATTCACATCACCACCATAAAATAGAGCAAGTTTATCCCACATTTCCTTCACTATAGTGCAATCCTTGACATACTCAAATTCAACATCAGATAGAGCAGCAACAATCTCTATCAAAGTAATATTGTGTTCATGTCTGTCTCTCAACTGATCAAGAGTAAAAGGTCAAACATTCGGTTGTAAGTAGCCATTGTCAAGTAAATGTATAGAAGATTCTCCAATTCCAGACATGTGAAGCCTCATCCAAATTTTCCATGTGGAGAAGTTATCTTTGTTCAACTTAGGCACTTCCCTCTTATACATCTTGTGATATTTCTACTCAAGACCTTAAAATGTTCCTCCAAGCAACCAATAATACTCTAATACATATTATTAGAATAACTAAGAGGGGGCGGGGGGGCGTGAATTAGTTAAATCAGTTATCCTACAGTCCCAAACTCCCAAATGTACCTTAAAAAACAATTTTAACAATTTATGCAGCTCGATAACATAAAATATCAATCTGTCTGTTCACTTTATCGAATACCAACAATTATCCAAACTATGATTACTGATTAAATCAACTATGTAATATGTAAAGTATGATAGCAAAACAATCATAAAAAATAACACATAACACAATGATTTAATGTGGAAACCCTGCTAAGGGAAAAACCACCTGGGACCGGTAACCCAAAATAATTCACTCTTCTAAAGTGAGCTCAGTAAAGAGCCAACCCTATTAAAGGTTACAATGCACACTATTAGGTGTGACCTGGTTAGAGGATTTATCACTAACAGTTAAATTTTGACCAACATTCACTATGGGGTCAACAAGATAACTCTTTACATTTAATGAATGTCATAGGATAGTATAATATGACTGTTAAGTCCTCTCGGTTAAGAGATTTTTTGAATCAATGGTTGAACTGATACAATATTGATCTGATTCAAATACAACTCAATTGAAAATATTCAGATCTATGCTATGCTCATAAAATCCTCTGATCATTAATCAATTCACTTCCTCAATATTTCTCAACTTACTTTCACTTGGTAAATAGTTCTTTGATGCCCAGTAATGTCTGTAGCTCAGTTCTTTCAATAACTAGTTTGATCAGGAATGCATGAATAAAATCTTCACCTAAAATCTCTACAGTCTCCTTTTTTCTGACATGTTTCAACAATGAAACTCATATCCCTTAAATAGATAATTAAACCATTTTCATATCAACCATCATATTTTGCCTCATAATATCCTTCGTCCATTTTGTTGCTTAAACCTTCCTCAGAAGATGTGTATTTAACACATTTCAATCTTATCCTTTAGATCATCTCTGAATTATGTCAGTTGTGGATCTCATAACTAACTTCATCCTTAACCTTGAAATCATAACAATATCCATCTCATCAATTTTATTCAGTTGTTCTTAGCATTTAATATTTTCATCCATACTCGGTTAATACTGAAATGTGTCAGTGATAACTAACTCGGTTATTACTATCACTCGATATACACTACACTGGCTTGGTGTATACAAAAGTCTTCAATTACTGACCACATTGACTTGTTCAATTCAGATCTCTTCTTCATAATAGATTAATTTAACATGCTCAAGTCAACAATATAAAGCCATAGACTCATCAATAAGTTACCCAATGTTTACCTTATCCTCATCTTTCATATCCATCTTTTCCTTATGTAGCTATCTCATTTCTTCATCTTTTCTTCCTTCTACAAATGTTTAGATGTTTGTAACTATCATGATAAGTACTGTCAAAACTAGTTGACATCAATGACAACATATTAACTAGTTTAATCATCTTACGTATCACTTCAGTAGCTCAATGATCTCTAATCACTATTTATTTAGTTCATCTAGATATTCAATCAGTTGTAGATCATCAATCTCTCCCTTATGTCAAACATATACCAAACATGTATTCTACAACTATGTAAGTAAATGTTGTAGCTCAGTAAGCTCTCCCTAGCTTTATATTTAATATATTTAATCACTACAAAACAAAACAGCATTCCATGCAGACTCTCCCTATGGATTTGATCTTTCAATTCTCAGATTGTTCCATATATGTTCTCAGCAAAAAATATTCCAATATGAAGTCTCTCTCCATTTTTGTGTTCTCAATAACTGATTTTTCATATGCAGTCTCTCTCCCTTTGACAACAATGCCAAAGAAAATAAATAGCTCTTCAACAACCAAGTAATTCTCTATTGTTCTATCCAGATCAAGCACCTTCATGTACTGATAAACAAATTCTTATTCTAGCTTCTACAATCTTTCATAACCTTAGAAAAGCTAAAGTGTGAGCTATGTGCATCAACATGAATGATTTTTTGATAATGTATAGGTTGATGAAAATATTCAAATGTGTTCTTTGGTAAGGGTTTAGTAAAAATATCAGCAAGTTGTTCTTTAGATGTTACAAATTATAGTTTTACATGCTTCTCTTGAACTTGTTCCCTTAAGTAGTGATACTTAATAGATATATGCTTTATTTATTAATGCATCACAAGATTTTTGGAAATATTTATAGCACTAGTGTTGTCACAATATATAATCACTGGGTCAGTGATTACCTCATTCGTTCCTTCCAACACTTGTTTAATCCAAGCAATATTTGAAAAATTTATAGTAGCATCAACATACTCTGCTTCAATAGTAGACTAAGAAATGCATGCTTGTTTCTTGCTTATCCAAGTCACAAGCCTTTCTCCTAAAAAGAATGCTCCACTGGTTATGCTCTTTTGGTCATCAATGTTTCCAGCCCAATCTACATCTGTATAAACTCAGAGTTCAAATTTTCCTTCCATTGTGTACCATAAACCATAGTCTTTTGTCTTCTTCAAGTATCTCAAATTACTTTTAACTCCAACCATATGTGAATCTTTAGGATTGGAAGAAAATCTTGCCACAATCCCAACTGCATGTTCTATATCAGGCCTACTGTGTACCACATACATCAATTTCTAATCATAGATCTATATAGTGTCTAATTTACTTCAGTAGATGCATCATCCTTTCTCAACTTACATCCTATCACCATCAATGTTCCTACCAGTTTTGAATCTTCCATGCCAAAAGTCTTTAACACTTATTTAATGTATTTTGATTGAGTGATGAAAATCTCATCATTCTATTGTATAATTTACAAACCTAGAAAGAATTTAATCTCTCCAAACATTGACATCTCAAATTCCTTTCTCATTTCATCAGAAAAAGATTTTCAAATTGACTCATGTCCACTAGAGATTATATCATCAACAAATATTTCAGCAATCAAAATATTATCATCAAATTCTCCTTTCATGTACAAATTATTGTTTTCACTAGTCCTTACAAAGCCAATACTGATAAGATAATCATGTAGTATTTCATACCATGCTCTCAGTGCTTGCTTCAATCCATACAAAGCTTTGTGAAATCTACATACCATGTTCTTCTGATTTTGATCACCAAAACCTTCTGGTTGTTCTATGTAGACCTCCTCCTCAAGAATTCCATTCAAAAAAGTTTATTTTACATCCATATTATATACTTTGAATCCATTATGTGTAGCATATGCAATAAGTATACAGACTCCTTCAAGTCTAGCAACAGGTGCAAAGGTTTCACCATAATCTATACCTTCTTCTTGTGTATATCCCTTGCATACAAGTCTTGTGTTAATCCTAGTGACCTCACCATTTTCATTTAACGTGTTCCTAAAAATCCACTTAGTACCAATTACATTTTTGTCTTTCGGTCTAGGTACTAATGTCAATGTCTTATTCTTCTTAATCTGTTCAATTTCCTCATTCATAGCCTTAATCCATTCCTCATTTTCAAGTGCATCCCTAACATTCTTAGGTTCAAACTCACAAACTAAGCATGTGTTATGTCTTAACAAACTTTGGGTCATCATGCCAGCTTTCTTATCTCCAATGATTTGATTCTGTGGATGGTTTCTTCTAACAAATCTTACTAGAACTTGTTCTCTTCTTTGCTCATCATTCAGTTCAGGTTCATTTTCCTACTCGGTAGCTTCCTCCTGGTTCTCAGTTTGTATTTACCCATTCTCAGTAGCATTTTCATGATGCTCGATAGACTCATCTTGTGGCTTTGGTAGATAACCTAGATCTTCAACATATGTAAACCTACCATAGTCTTCTAGTTCCTTCATGCTTTCTTCATCATTCATTTCAAAAAACTCATCAAATTTTACATTATCACTTTCTATCATTTTATTAGTAGCCTTGTTCAAACATTTATAAGATTTACTCTTAGTAGAATATCCTAAAAATATTCCTTCATCACCTTTAGAGTCAAATTTACCATTCCTATCATCTTTCAGAATATAACACCTACTACCAAAGATTTTGAAATAACTTACATTCGGTGTATATCCAAACCATAATTCATAAGGTGTCTTGTTCATGTCTTTCTTTAGTTGAACTTAATTTAGGGTGTATACTATAGTGCTAACTACCTCTCTTCAGTACATTTATGCAACATTTTTCTCAATCATCAATGTTCTGGCACAATCAACAATAGATCGGTTCGTCCTTTTAGCAATCCCATTCTATTGCAATGTTCTAAGTGCAAAAACTTGTCTTTTGATTCCATGATCATTACAGAAATTAGTGAATTCATCAGAAATAAACTCACCTCCTCTATCATACCTTAATCATTTCAATTCTTTCCAAGTTTCTTTTTCAACTTTAGCTTTATACCATTTAAACAATTTGAATGCCTTAGATTTTTCTTTTAAGAACATGATTGTCATCATCCTAGAGTAGTCATCAACAAATAAAATAAAATATTTGTCACCATAGTAGCTTTGAGTTCTCATAGGACTACATAAGTCGGTGTGTACCAACTCCAAAATACCTTTAGATGAATAGTCTTTACTTTTAAAACTAGATTTGATCATCTTTCCTTTTTGACATTGATTACACATAACATGATCAGGTTTGGTTAGATTTGGTAATCCTCTAACTTTTCTCTTTCTATTGATCTTAATCATGTTATCAAAGTTTACATGACATAGCCTCTTATGCCATAACCATACATCTTCATTCTTAACTAGTAAACAAGAAGTTTCAGCATTGTCAAGATAGAATAAATTACCTTTTGATTGTCCTCCAGTACCAACAAGCTTTCCATTTTCATCATATATTTTCACCTTCTTGCTTTCAAATGCAACTCGGTGACCTAAGTTATTTAGTTGTACTACACTCAACAAATTGTAGTTAAGTCCTTTTACCCAGTATGCATTATCACATCTAGTTCTATCATTCAATAAGATAGACCCTTTTCCTTTCACTTGACAAGGTGTAACATTTCCCATTTTCACTGATCCTCCATTAGAATGCTCAAGATGATCAAACTTATCTTCATCACCAGTAATGTGATGTGTACAACCACTATCAATGATCCAAGTATCATTCTTACTAACTTTAGAAATAAGGGATGTTTCTACATACCTTTCCTCCTCTTCTAAATCATCTTTCATTGCAACAAATACAACTTCAATTTCATCATCAGTGTCAGTGTTGGTGTCATCTTGATTTTCTCCAACAAGGTAATATGCCTTCTTTCCTTTGTCTTTGTAATCTCGATTGTCTCTGTTGTAGTGCTAGTTTTCTCTATTATTCCTTCTGCCAAAATTTCCTTCACCAGATCGATCATTGTCTTTATCTTCCTCTTTCCTGTTAGGACATCTAGCAGCAATATGGCCAATCTCTTTACAATTAAAACAAGCTAAAGGTAACTTTACCTTATAACTTCCTTTACCTTTTTAAAGTCTTCGGGCCATAAGTTCTTCAAGATCATCAAGCTCATCTTCATTTTCACTGTCACTTTTGTTCTTTATATTATGCTTACTGCTAGATTTACCAATCTTAAGAGATGACATAAAAGAAGACTCAACACTCGGTACAACACTATTGTCATAATTATTCAGCTCAAAAGTAGTTAAATTTCCAATTAGACTATCAAGAGTAAGAGTGTTATTAGGTGCAGACCTCATTTCATAAATATCAAATATTCTGATTGCATAGATAGGCAACAAGGTTCTCAATATATTACTTACCACAGTATCTTCAAAAATAGTACCTCTCACTCCTCGGATAGCATTGACTACCTCTTTGATTCAATTTGAGTATTGTGTTTTGTTCTCACCTTCCTTCATCTTCATGTCATCAAATATGCCTTTCAAGCTTTCATCTTTGGCTCTCATTACATTCAAATCACCACCATAAACTAGAGAAAGTGTATCCCACATTTCCTTCATTGTAGTGCAATCCTTGACATCCTCAAATTCAGCATCAGATAGAGTAGCATCAATCTCTAACATAGTAATATTGTGTTCATGTCTGTCTCTCAACTGATCAAGAGTCAAAGGTCCAACATTTGGTTGTAAGTAGCCATTGTCAAGTAAATGTATAGAAGATTCTCCAATTCTAGATATGTGAAGCTTCATCCAGCTTTGCCATGTGGAGAAGCTATCTTTGTTCAGCTTAGGCACTTCCCTCTTATACATCTTGTGATCTTTCTGCTCAAGTCCTTAAAAATTTCCTCCAAGAAACCAATACTGCTCTGATACCAATTATTAAAATAATTGAGAGGGGGGGTGAATTTGTTAAATTAGTTATCGTATAGTCCCAAACTCCCATATGTACCTTAAAAAAAATTTCACCAATTTATGCAGCTCGGTAACATAAAATATCAATCTGTTTGTTCACTTTATAGAATGCCAATAATTATCTAAACTATGATTACCGACTAAATCAACTATGCAGTATGTAAAGTATGATAGAAAAAAAATCATAACAAATCACACATAAGAAAATGATTTAATGTGGAAACCCTGCTAAGGGAAAAACCATAACCCAAAATAATTCACTCTTCTGAAGTGAGCTCGGTAAAGAGCCAACCCTGTTAAAGGTTACAATGCACACTATTAGGTGTGACCTTGTTACAGGATTTATCACTTACAGTTAAATTTTGACTAGCATTCACGATGGGATCAACATGATAACACTTTACATTCAATGAATGTCATAGGATAGTACAATAAGACTTTTAAGTCCACTCGGTTAAGAGATTTTCTGAATCAATGGCTAAACTAATACAATAATGATCTGATTCAAATACAACTCAATTGCAAATATTTAGATCTATGTTATGCTCATAAAATCTTGTGATCATTAATTAATTCACTTCCTCAATATTTCTCAACTTACTTTCACTCGGTAAATAGTTCTCTGACACTCGGTAATGTCTGCAGCTCAGTTCTTTCAATAACTAGTTTGATCAGGAATGAATGAATAAAATCTTCATGTGAAATCTCTGCAGTCTCCTTTTGTCCGACATGTTTCAACAATGAAATTCATATCCCTTAAATAGACAAGTAAATCATTTTCATATCAACCATCATATTTTGCCTCATAATCTCCTTCGTCCATTTTGTCGCTTAAACCTTCCTCGGCAGATGTGTCTTTAACACGTTTCAATCTCATCCTTTAGCTCATCTCTAAATTATGTCAGCCATGGATCTCATAAATAACTTCATCCTTAACCTTGAAATCATAACAATATCCACCTCATCAATTTTAGTTAGTTGTTCTTAGCATTTAATGTTTTCATCCATACTCAGTTACCACTGAAATGCATCGATGATAACTAACTCGATTATTACTATCACATTAACTTGTTCAATTCAGATCTCTTCTTCATAATAGATTAATGTAACATGCTCAAGTCAACAATATAAAGCCATAGACTCATCAATAAGTTACCCAATGTTTACCTTATCCTTATATGTCATATCCATCTTTTCCTTATGTAGATATCTCATTTCTTCATCTTTTCTTCCTTCTACAGATGTTTAGATGTTTGTAACTATCATGATAAGTATTGTCAAAAATAGTTGACATGAATGACAACATATTGACTGATTTAATCATTTTACATATCACTTTAGTAGCTTGGTGATCTCTAATCATTATTTCTTTAGTTCATCTAGATATTCAATCATTTGTAGATCATCACAAGGAAGGTCATACTATTAATGTATGTAGGTCTAAACCTATTGGACCTAGTAGACCTAATGCACCTATTGCTAAAAGTAGAGATTTTTATGATATATCTGAAGGATACAATGCTAGATATAATATTTTTCATGGTAATTGTTATCATTGCAACAAGTATGGTCATAAGGCTAATGAGTGTAGGCTAAGAATCAACAATCAAAAGTCATACAAACCCAACCAATTGAGACCTAATTAGCAAGGAAATCAATAGGAAAACATCATCATAGCTTGAAGCATTAGTGGTTAAGGAAAATGAAATGGTAAAATAACCTGTAACTAAGTAGAGGACTTATAAGAGAAAGAAGGAAATAACTCATGGGTATAAAGAGTCAAAAGGGAAGAGGAGTAAGAAATATACAGTGGAGGAAGAAGTAGCTAAAATAGAATAAGAAAAAGACCAATTATAATTGAGGGCTAGTAGTAAGAAGTCAAAGGTTGTTGGCATTACAATTGAGAAATTGGTTGAACCGGTGACTAGGAGATCTAATGTTACATATTGCATAGCTGAAGAGATTAGAGAATATGGAATCGTCACTAAGGCAAGTAGATGGTATGAAAAATTTAATGATGAGGATAAGAAAAAGATTGAAGAAGCTATTATATAAAACATGCACAAGTTTTTCTAAGGACCCAATAAGCTACATAAAATGATTTCTGATACATTATTAAAGAAGATTGATGCTAGATGGAGGTATGCCTTGAAAGATGATAAAGAGATGTTGGAACAAGCTTTGATAGAACTGGAACTTGATTTACTAGTTAAACTTGTGAAGAGTAAAATTACATCTCTAAGGAAAATTTTAGAACAAGGAGTAGAGTATGCAGAATACTCATAGGTGAGTCTTAGGTAGTTTATGTAGAGACTCTTGACATCATAAATAAGAAATTGGAGAAATAAGATGTGATGCAAGGGAGGATGGGGAGAGGGGCAAAAGGCACACCCTAACCAGATCCACCTTGAAGAGATCACACGTGGAAGAAACAATACAGAAGTGAGAGAGAGAGAATGTAGATCACTTTCATATATTTATTCCAATTGATTCATACATGCCAAGCCATAAGGCCTTCTTGGTTTAAGCTAGATATTACAAATCAAGTACATGAGTCCTCCAACATGCGAGGATCTGAAACAATCTTCTATCTCCTAGCTTCTATCTCTGATGTCCTAATTTTGATGACTAAAACTACAAACAAAGATTACATTATATACAAGAGGCTATCAAACAAGTCGGCCTTTAGATCCACCATCAACAGAAGGAATGACCAGATCTAGGTTCACACACTTCCCAATGATAGATACCATCATTAAATTCATGACCAAAATTAATTGCAAGAGTCAACCTCAACAAGAAACTAAAACAAACAACTCGGTAAGTAAGGATAACCAAGCACCAAACAAGCATCACCGAGCACTAGGGAAATCCACCGAGTGCCAAAGAGATAACTGACCAACCCCGATTAACAAAGGAAACTGAGAAACACTGAACCAACTTGGTCAAAGCATGAACCGAGCAACACAAGAAAACACAAACATGTTTTTGGTGACACAGGATTGCCAAGGACCTGAGATGCTCCTACATCAGACACCTCGGGTTATTTGAAAATGATTCTTTGAATCATGAAGTAGGTATGATCTGAGCTTAATCCAACTTAGATTGTGAAATCCATGAATTGTCTTCCATCAGTCTATCCTTCCACTTTACCAGATATTCCATATACTATTTTCCTCTTGTACTTCTACCAATTCTTTGTTCCAAAATCTGCTCAACTTCTTCTATCTGTTTCTTAGGATAATCATCCGGTACTGTCATTTCTTCATCTGACTCATGATACTCATACAAATCAGCAATGTTGAAAATAGGTGATATGTCCATGTCATCAAGTAACTCAATCTCATAAGCATTTCCACTGTCAAATCTCTTCAAAATCTTGCAAGGACCAAACTTCTTCATTTTTAGCTTCCCATATGTTCCAATAGGAAATCTACCTTTCTTCAAATGAACCTTTACTTCATCACCGACTGCAAAAGTCTTATGTCTTCTAGATCTATCAGCTCTATTTTTGTATTTTTGATTACTTTTCTCCAACTCATATTTCACATCTTCATGCAATGTCTTCATGTACTCAACAAAATTTACTCCTTCAGCACTTCTCTTTCTTTCATCAACAATATCCCTCAAATTTGATATACCTCTTGGTTGTATGCCATTTACAATCTCAAAAGGTGTTTTTCCAGTACTCCTGTTCACTGAATTATTGTATGCAAACTCTACTTGTGCCAACATAGAATCCCAATTACTCAATGTGTCTCCAACTAAACATCTCAAAAGATTTCCCAAGCTTCTATTCACAACTTCTGTCTATCCCTCAGTCTATGGGTGAAATGTAGAACTATATTCCAACTCGGTGCCAAATTTTCTCCAAAGGGTCTTCCAAAAGTATCGAACAAATTTACTATCTCGGTCAGAGATAATACTCCTCGGTAATCCATGCAATCTAACAATTTCCTTAAAGAAAAGATCTGCTATATGTACTGCATCTGATGTCTTTCTACAAGGTATAAAATGTGCCATTTTAGAAAATCTATCCATAACAACAAATATAGAATCATTACCTCTTACTGTCTTTGGTAAGCCAAGAACAAAATCCATATTGATATCAATCCAAGGTTTCTCAGGAACATAGATTAGTGTATACAATCTAGTATTCTGACTTACTCCTTTTGCAACTTGACAAATTCCATAACTTTTAACAAATTTCTGAACATCTTTATACAACTATGGCCAAAAGTATTTCTCCTTAAGAAAATTCAATGTCTTGTCAACACCAAAATGTCCAGCCAAACCACTAGTATGTTTCTCCTTTATCAAATTAGTTCTCATTGATCCTCTTGGTATACACAACTGAATACCTTTAAACAACATACCTCCTTGAATGAAATATTCTTCCCATTTAGTACTCAGTTGATCTTGAATAGGTGCTCTGCACTTTCTCCACGGCTCAAAAAAATCAAGATTAAATTCATAAGAATCTCTCATGTCATCAAAACCAAGAACTTCAATTTTCATCTAAGTCATCAAAGATCTTCTTCTACTCAATGCATATGCAACTCGGTTAGTGACTCCACTCTTATGTTTTATCACAAATGTATAGCTCTGCAAATACTCAACCCATTTCATATGTCTTTGATTCAACTTATTTTGACTACCCAAATACTATAAAGCTTTATGATCGGTATACAATACAAATTCACTTGGTATCAAATAATTTCTCCATTTCTTCAGGGCTTGAACAATAGCATAGAATTCTTGATCATACACATAATATTTCCTATTTGCATCATTTAACTTTTCACTAAAGAAAGAAGTGGGTTTACCTTCTTGACTCAACACAACTCCTATTGCACTTCCACTTGCATCACATTCTACTTGGAATACCTTATTGAAATTAGGCAATTCTAACACAAGCAATTCGACAACCTTCTGCTTCAGAGTCTCAAAACTTTTATCAGCTCCATGTGTCCACTTGAATTCTCTTTTATCTCCTCTCATAGTCTCAGTCATAGCATTACAAATTGAACTAAAATTCCTAATGAACTTTTGGTAAAAACTTGTCAAACCATGAAATGATCTTACTTCACTAGCATTCTTAGGTGTAGGCCAATTCAAAATAGCTTCAACCTTTTCAGGATCCATCTTCAAACCATTAGCTGAAATCACAAATCCCAAATACACAATCTCCTCTTTCATGAATGAACAATTTTTTAGATTTATCAGCAACTTTTCTTCTTTCAACCTCTGCAATACTTGTTTAACATGCAACAAATGTTCTTCTCTGGTCTTACCGAATATCAAAATATCATCTAGGTATACAATTACAAATTTACCTAAGAATTTCTTCAAAATTTCATTCATCAACCTCATAAAAGTAATCAATGCATTAGTTAAACCAAAAGGCATAACCAACCACTCATACAAACCCTCTTTTGTCTTGAAAGTAGTCTTCCACTCATCACCTTCTCTGATTTTGATATGATGATACCCACTTTTCAAATCAATTTTGGTAAAATACATTGCTCCAGTCAAACTATCCATTATATCATCCATTCTCGGTATAGGAAGCCTATATTTCATTGTTATTTTGTTGATTTCTCTGGAATCATTACACATTCACCATTCTCCTTTCTTCTTAGGTGCCAATATAGAAAGTACTACACAAGGACTCAAACTTTCTCGAATCAAACCTTTCTGCAACAATTCTTGAATCTATCAGTTCAAGTACTGATTCTTGGTAGGTGTCAACTGATGTGGTGCCTTATTCTGTAAACTAGCTCTAGGGATTAGATCCATGCAATGATCAATGCTTCTCTTTGGTGGAAAACCATCAGGTACATTATCAGATATGATTTTAATGTATTTGGTGAGTAACTTATCAATCTCCTCAGGGATACTATCCTCCATTTTCTTACTTGGTTTCTTTGGAATCACAACAAAACATACATAATTCTTCTTCAAATCATTAACAAACTTTCTTCCTTCCATCAAACAAACTTTCACAGATGTGAAAACATTACTAACAGGTTCTTCAATCAAAGGTAACAAGATTTGTCTTCTCCCATCAGCCCAAATAGTATATTTATGCAATATCTCGTCATATATAACATGTCTATCATATTGCCAAGGTCTACCCAACAAAATATGACAACAATCCATAGGCATGATATCACATAACACCTTATCATAGTACTTTCTAATTTTCAAATTCACATAACATTATTCACTTATTAAGAGTGTATGCTCATCTTTGATCCATGAAATTTGATAGGGCTTTGGATGTTCCAACCTTTTCATGTGCAAATTTGTAACCATTCCTCAGATGCCAAGTTATTCAAGCTACCACTGTCAATTATTACCTTCCAAACTTCATCAGAAACTCTACATCTGGTCCTGAACAAACTTTTCCTTACTAGATCTTCCTTATTAATTTCACTCCAAAGTGCTCTTCTTACCATCAAGTTCTTTTCCTTCTCAAGTTCATTTGGTGACTCTTCTTGCACCAAAGAATTTCTACTACTACCGACCTTCTTACTTGCATGTGTGCACTCAAATGATCTATGTCCTTCTTCTCCACAATTGTAACAAGTTCCACAGAAACCACCTCTATTATAACCACCTCAGTCTTTATTGCCTCTTCCTCTAGATGAACTTTCACCTTTCCACTCGGTCTTGCCTTTATCTAGATTTGTCTTTTCAGGTTCAGATCTACTATTTTCACCATAAGATCGACCTCTTCCTCTAGGGAATCTACCACCTCTACCTCTTTGTATTTTCTCATGTCTCTTGTTCAATTTCTCCTCGGCTTTCAATGAAAATTGATAAAATTCTTCAATGTTCTCCAATTTAACCAAACTAATTTCTTCTTGGATGGAAACTCTCAATCCATTCAGGTACCTAGCAATTTTTTCCACATCATCTTCATCATGTATAGATTTGATATCTAATCTATAGAATTCCTTTGTATATTCTTTTACCGCACTATCTTTCTATCTTAATTTTTGCATTTGCCTAACTAGGTTAATCTAATAATCACAAGGTAAAAAATTTCCTTTTAATTTATTCACCATTTTATTCCATACCTTAATTTTGTCTTTGCCTTTCCTCTTTCTGTCCAACTGTAGATGTTCCCACCATAAGGATGCATGACTTTTCAACTTTGTGCTTACAATTTTCACCTTCTTTTCCTCAGATACATTTCCATACTCAAAGTAATTTTCCATTCTCAGTGATCCAGTCCACCAATTCATCAGAATCCAATTTTCCACTATACACAGGAGGATTAAAGTGTGGTGTAGAATTTAGATTTATCAAAGCCTTCAACAATCTTTCCTCACCTTGATCCATCATCGGTGTAGGTTCTATATCAACTTTTTCTTCCTCAATTTCATCATCACTAACATCTTCAAGATGTCTTCCTCTTCTTTGGGCTATTTCAACAGCTTCTAATCTAGCAACAAGTTGTCTCAACATGTTTTCCAATCCTAGATCCGCATCTCACCTCCCATGAACCATCTTGAAACCCTCTGCAATTGTAGGCTAGATCATAATCTGCTACCCCACAAAAAATCAACTAGGGTTTGATAAGAAGGAACCCTCAAACCTAGATTTGCAAACCTAGATCCAGATCTCACCTCACTCTGATACCACCTAATGTAAGGGAGGATGGGGAGAGGGTCCAAAGGCACACCCTAACCAGATCCACCTTGTAGAGATCACACATGGAAGCAACAATACACAAGTGAGAGAGAATGGAGATCAATTTCATATATTTATTCCAATTGTTTCATACATGTCGGGTTGTAAGGCCTTCCCAATTTAGGTCAGATATTACAAGTCAAGTATAGGAGTCCTCCAACATGTGAGGATCTGAAACAATCTTCTATCTCCTAGCTTCTATCTCTGATGCCCTAATCCTGATGTCTAAAACTACAAACAAAGATTACAATAATACAAGAGGTTACCAAACAAGTCGGCCTTCAGATCCACCATCAATGGAAGGAATGACTAGATCTAGGTTTGCATGCTTCCCAATGATAGATACCAGCATTAAATCCACAACCAAAATTAATTTCAAGAGTTAGCCTCAATAGGAAACTAAAATAAACAACTCGGTAAGCAAGGATGACCGAGCACTAGAAAAGAATCATCAAGCACTAGGGAAATTCACTGAGCGCTAGAGAGATAACTGACCAACCCTAGTTAACAAAGGAAACTGAGCAACACCGAACCAACTTGGTCAAAGCATGAACTGATCAACATAGGAAAACACAAACATGTTTTTGGTGACACAGGATTGCCAAGGACCCGAGATGCTCCTACATCAAGATGAATAGATGGATGATGATGATGAGGAAAAAATTTTTTAATAGCCTATTAATGAAGAGGTAACAATAGATAATTTTTTACTGATAATCAAGTAATTGAAGAAATTATCAGTGATGTACCTTCTAATATTCCTCAATAAGTTCCTATTGTTGAACTAGAAGATGTGAAAGGAAGAGTTGAAACTCAAAAGGATAAGGCAAAAGAGGTTGTGGTACTTGTTCTAACTATTACAATTGCATAGAAGGAAGATAAACTTGTTATAGTTGTTAAAATTGATCATGAACTTGCAAATAAAATTTAAGTTTAAGAAGATAATGTTGCAATGCAATCAGTAAAAAGGAAATTGGATCTAGGTGAAAGTTCAAGTCAAAAGAAGGAAATAAAGTCAATATCTATTCTTAAGGAAGAACTTTTAGTTGAGTTTGGATATGAGGATGTTGAGGTCATTCAAGGACCTATTGATGTTACTAAGATGAGTCCAAGTGAATTGATGAAAATGTCAGAGATACTGAAGCTAAAAGATAAAAGGGATAATCTTAGAGATGAAGAGAAGAAAGAACAAGTACTTTTCTCTACTAGGGACATTATTGCACATATTTTATCTAAAATTAACTATGATCCTAATGCTACACCAATTGAGTAGATAGACACTTTGATCAATGCTATCTTCAAGGAGGTTAGTGTTTTAGAGGAAACTATTTTGATTAAGATAAAATTGGGTTTTAAAGGACCTGACACCTTTACAAAAGAGAATAGAAGAACATCTAAATAGTCCATAGAGAGATAGAAGGAAAGACAAAGAAGAAGAGAGAAAACAAAAAAGTTGGCAGCCTAAACAAAAGCCAATTTATCAAACACCAAAAAGCCAACAACAGATACATAAAACTTTATAAAAACAAAAGAGCACTAGAATTTTTTGAGAAGCTCAACTACTTCAATCACCATAAGGTCCATTCTTACAACAGTTGACTTCAGCTCCTCAAGATCTTTGTTGTTCTTGACTCCTTTTTTCTTAGTATTGGATCTAGTCCTCTTTCCTAGTCCAAGAGTGTCATCCACAACATCCTTGTCCACCTATATAATCTATTGAGAATAGAGCTCAGATGAATTATGAGAAGAAGAGAACTGAGAATTTAATGGAGTCCATTGCATTAGATAAAGTGAAACTTGTAGTTCATGTGGACTAGGTGAAATAAACTTCAAAGGAGATTGGTAAGTTACTTGCCAAAGTTATAGATTTTTCTATGTTTACACAAGATTTGGAGGTAAAGAGAATCTAATATCAATAGGAGCTTAAATCTTTGATTGATAGTTTTTATCCTATTTCACATTCTTCTACCACTTATAGATCACAAGTGAAGGCTATAAATCATAATTTGAAGACTTTACAAGCCGATCAAGATAAGAGGATATCTACATTGTTGGAGTTGCAAACTTATTTGATACCTACAATAGATGTTGTGCAACAAAATCTTAAAGATTCATACATATTACTTGAATCACCAAATATGAGTACTTGAATCTATGAAGGAGTTAGCTTATATGCTGCATGGTCAGATTCAAGCCACAAAAAACTTGCAGAAGTCATGGAAATATCTTTGGAGTCAGCCAAAACATATTTTAATAGTATTTTTTAAAGACTATAATTGGTAAGATGATTCATTTTGGTATGAAATTTTGTACCTTTTCCATTGTTGTTAAAGGGGGAGTGATCGATGTAGTAAACATAAAGCTAAGGGGGAGTAGTATATGTATGGAAATTTTCACTATGTCTATCCATCAATGCCAAAGGGGGAGATTGTTAGCATTATGATGGATTTTGGAGTTGAATTGCAGAGTTTGATGTTTTGGAGTTTTTCATTGATGGAAACTCTATCAAATCTATTAGAATTGACGATACCAATCGAAAAGATGAATAGGTAAAGGCAGTTTTATCTAAGTGTTTTGACTAGTGAACAAGAGGACAATATCAAATAATGTTTTGAGTAGCGATCAAGTTAGAGGACACTTTTGGAGATGTGATCATTCCTAGTGGTTTACCAAGGTTAGAGAAGTACAGTTCTACAATCGCAACCGTTAAATCAATATTTTTGGTGAGTTAGAATTTTGGAGATGTGTTTAGTATGAATCGATTATGCCACTGATTGGTCATATTGATTAGATGATCAAGGTGATTGATTTATGGGCCGAAATGTCAATATATTTTGGGCCAACTTGTTAGGTGTGATTAGTGTGATTTTCTATGATTTTGGTCAATTTGGTGTGTCAACTTGTAAAACATTTTTTAAGTCTTCAGCAACTTAAGAACATCAGTATAAAGGTGGACTAAATCATTTTATTTAGGGTTGTGATCGTGAATTTGGGTATTGTGATTAGAGACAAAGGTAGTGCAGTATGCCAAAATTCAAAGATTACAAAAGATCTAATTAAGAAAAGGAGTTTCTATATTTTTAGATCAAGTTATTGTTGTTTCCTAACAGTTGCAACAAGTTAAATCCTTTAAAAAGGTGGACTTTAATAGGTTTTATTGTTAAATCCTTTAACAGGGTGACTTCTTAATTGGAGTTTTAAATTCTCTAGCAAGGTAGATCCTAGTAGGTCTTTTGGTACTTCTAACAGGATACTAGTCACTTCTAAACAGGTGAACCCCTAACCAAGTATTGTAAGCTCCTAACAACGAAGATATTTTTACTGTAGTTGAAGAAATTCATGGGCTTCATCCCCACCATGGTTTTCACCCTCTAACAAGGGTTTCCATGATAAAATTTATGGTGTTATGTGTTATGATTTGTGGATTCTTAAATTTTTTAAATTCTATTGAATAGTTATAATTGCATGTGTGATTGTATAGAAGTTGTTTAAAAGCATAATCAGATTATTGGTTCATTTTTTGTTTACACTGATTCACCCCCCTCTTAGTATCTTCTATATCTAACACATTATGGAAAAACAAATTTGGAGAGTGTATGAGGATGAGAGGGAATGGAACTCAATTTGGAAAGGAAATTCTTATTCAACTTCCCAACCTTGGAAGAATTTTTTCAATCCCCTAATGTCATCAATGGATCTTACATATGGAATAGTGTGCGGAATGTCAAACATGTGGCTACTAAGGGAAAGAAATGGAGCTTAGGGAAAGGTACCATAATTAAATTCTAGGAGGATTTCTTTTTGCTAGAAAAACCAATTGTTGACCTTCCAGAAGCTAGGAATGTGATGGACATCTGTAAGAATAGGTATGGCTCTTTTGTGGCTGACTACTAGAACCAAAAGGGGTGGATTAATCTTGAGGCTATTGATCCCCTCTTCTCCCATATCTAGGCTTCTCTTAATTGTTTCATTAGCAGTAACTCTAAAGTAAGTTTATTTGGGCTCCTAACCCTACAAGAAAGTACTTTGTCTCCTTATAGATATGGCGATGATGGTTGAAGATGATGATTTGCCTCCTCTTTGGGCCTCTTATTAGAATAAATATCTAATCTACAAAATTAATTTTTATTTTTTCTGGATATTGATTCAAAGCAAAATTCTTACTATTGATAATTTAAGAAAAAGAGGATTTTATCTCCCTAATAGATGTTTTTTATCCAAGGAAGATGAAAAATCTTATCTCCATCTTTTCCTCAACTAAATTTATGCTCATGATGTTTGGGGCATGATCTTCTAGGGATGGAATCTCTCTTAGGTGTTTCCAAGTACCTTAATGGACTTATTCAAGCAATAGAAGTGCCCCTATTAAAATGAAGTCACTAAGATAGTTTGGTCCCTTATATATCCTCATATATACTGGAAAGTTTAGAAATAACTCAAAAACTGGGTTGTTAGAAATACAAAGGCTTCTTCCTATGTGGTTGTTGGAAAGATAATTAGAGCTATCAAAGAAAACTTTTTCACTGCAAGAAAAGATAGCTACCTAAAGGATGGAAATGACAATCCTATATCCTTCATGTTATGTACCTTTGAATCTAAAAAGACTAAGGAGGATAAGATAAAGAATGTGGGTTGGTTTTCTCCCCTCGAGGGTTGGGTCAAAGCCAACTTTGACGGGGTGGCCAAGGGGAACCTTGGGCTATCTAGTTCTGGAGGTGTGGTCAAAGACAACTATGGAAATTATGTTGGGGTGATTTATTTCCCACTGGGGAACCAACAAGACATTTGGCTGAGGCTATGGGATCTCTTCAATTCCTCAAAATTGCCAAACATCTAAACTATCAAAATTTTTGGCTTGAGGGTGACTCCAATAATATAATTAATTATCTAAAAGGAAATTATAAAGTGTCATGGTCTATTGAACCCATTATAAAGGAAGCTGGTGTTATCATGAAATATTTTTAAATTGTGTATATTTCCCATGCGCATCGTGAGGTGAATACAGTGGCTGATCAAATCACCAATATTTGTGTGCGGTGTAAGGAAATGATGACTTGGAAGGGTAATCTTAGGCATGATGCAAATATTAATAATGTTATTAATTATGATAAGACCCATTGCTTTGTGGGTGATATCATCACCTAATATGGAAATAACTAATTAGAGCTTTGGGAATAGATAAAAAATGATTATTAATAAAGGCATGTATGCTAACATTATTACCCTTTTCCCTTGGCATGCTTTTTGGGTTTTTTTTCTAGACTGCGACTATCATTTTCTTTAGTCACAACCTTAGCAAGAGTTTCAGTGTGGAGGTTGATACTAGTGATAGTAAGATGGGTGGAGATATCAAAAGGATGGAGCCTTCTATCTGCGTGACTGGAGAAGGGAGGAATTTTTTTAGAAGAAGCTATGGAAGGGCCACCTAACTCCTTACCTAGAATGAATCAATGGTTATGATAGAAAGGAGTGAAAATAAATGTCTAGTAGAGAAGCTAGAGGAAGAGAGAAATGCCAGATTAGCTCTAGAGAAAAGGGTCAAGGAAATGGAGGCAAAGAATAAGAAATTTGAGGGCACTTTGAAGAAAATTATCCAAAGAAGCCATGAGAACATGAAAATCTCTATCCAAAATCTCAAGGACTTGGTCACCATAATGGAATAGTTTTATCATGAGAGAGCTACTGGATAGGGTGAGAAGGAAAAATAGAAATACACTAATAATGTAGAATGTCCTGACAAATGTATCCATGCGAGCCTAAGGAAGATAGTGACCTCTACACCTAAGGAAATGCAAAACCTTAGTAATACTATGAATATCAAGATTGTCATAGAGGAGGAGGTTGGGGAAACTCTGAAGGAGCTAGCTTAGGTCGATTTTCTACTCTCTTGTTGTATTTTTTTGGGTTGATGTGTTTGTGTCTGGTTCATGTGATGTTCTACTGGTTTTGTGTCTAGTTTGTGTTGGTGTTGGTTGCTAGTTTTTTGTTCTGTTGGTTTGTTTTTCCTAGCAATATTTCATTTTGGTAGTCTTTAATGCTTATCTTTTGTAAATATTTTGTAAAGGTTTTTGGGTCCCCTTCAAAACCTATTTTTGACTTTAATAAAAAATAATGGAAACATTTACAAATCTATCAATTGACAATGTATTACCTCATTGTGGCCAAAGTTTTATCCCTTCCCTCTATTTCTCAATATTTTGAGGTGATTGTATACACCTAAAAATGGCTTCATTAATTAATTAAATTTTTATTATTTAATTACTATTGACTTGATAAATTAATTAAATATTTATTATTTAATTAATATTTGTTTCCTCTATTTATTAAGTAAATTATTCAATTTATTTAATAAATTCACTATAGTCTAATTCTATATCCTAAGTCTTCTAAAAAGTCTATTAAAGTGATTTAATTAAATACACAATCACCTAAATATGACTAAATTCCCTAGTCCACTTCATCCACCTAGTCACTTGACACATCACCTTGGCTAAGATAAATAATTATTATTAATTATTTATTCATATTTATCCTCACCCACACATGTCCTATTCTTAAGGGCTATGTGGCCTCATAGGACTTGGTCTCATGACCACTTGTCCTCTCAACAACCAAGTCAAGAGACATTCCCTATTCCTAAGGGACTTCTCAAGCCACCTCTAAGGGTCAAGGGTGACTCATAGGACACTTGACATGTGTCTTTCCCTTCCACCTTCTTCTCCTCCATGTCAATGTGAGAGGAACATCATCCCCATTCTTTCTCTCACATCCCAATTGCATCCCCCTTTCTCTCAATTCCTTCAACCAAGTCAATTCTAGCCCTAGGATCTTCCACCATTCATTCTCAACCGTAGGATTCTGCCACCTAGGCCTAGATCCTCCAAAACTCTATAAAAGGAGCCTCATTTTCCATTTGAAAGCTAATAGGTATTTTGAGAACAAGCATTCAAGCATCCAAGCAAATCAAGCATCCAAGCAATCAAGCAACCAAGCATCCATATTATCATCCCATCATTTGCATTTCATCCACCATATTTGCATAATCAAGTTTTAGTTGTGCACTCATTTCATTCAATCTCCACACTTTGGAATCATCTTGGGAAAGAGCTTCATTTGGAAATCCGAGAGCTCAACATCTTCAAGAAATCAAAGCTAGGAGGACAATGGAGACAAGCTGCATTTCTAGGTGAAGGTAAATTGTTAATTTCGTTTCATTTGTTATTGCATTCTTCATTGTAGTTTGCTTATTAGATAGATTTATTAATCTTTTATTAGTTAATTCATCATTTAGAATAATATCCAACTAATTTGCATACAGTGACCTAAGGGAATTTCTATCAAATTGAACCAAAATGCAAAACATACCTGGTTTTCACATTTAAAGTGAAATCATGGGTTTGATTTCTATCCATTTATCCTCTACTCTCTATCTCAAAAAAAAATTAAACCTAGCAACCAAAGACTATAAACACCATCTATCCTATGTTGTGTATCTAGAAACAAAATAAAAGTGAGCATCCAAAATGAAAAAAATATCAACAAGACCAACATGTAAACAAAAAACAATTGAAATAAAGAATCAAAGCAACATAAGGTTATAATTTTAACACAGGAAAGAATTTTTGTTAGTATAATAAGGCACTGAGAGTGGGGGTGGGTGAGTCAGTGCAATAAAAAATATGATACTTTTAACAATTATCTTCCACAATAAGCAACATGTAAATATTATTATGATAATAAAGCATAACAAGTAAAACATTCACATACATAGAACTCTTGACACAAGATTTTTTCCTGTGGTAACCCTTCTTAGAGGGAGAAAACCACTTGTGGGGATGATGCCCACAAATTTCACTAGTGCACCATGAAATCTATCCTAGTAGGATAAATTACAATAACCTTTATGAGGTTATACCTAGTTAAGAGTATCAGTAGCCTAGTTAAGAACTACAACAGTCTTGTTAAAGACTACCCTTTCAAGGGATTTAAAAATCATTCTAAGAATTTACCTTGTTAGAGGATTTACACTTCACATCATGTTTAAGATCCTCCTCACCTTTTTGGGAGTGACCCTTTTAAAAGATTTAGCTTGCTAATCTATTAGAATCAATAAGTAAAGAATGACCTAATATTTGCACTCAATACATGAAAAATCTAATGTATTATTGATTAAATGTGTTTCTTAGAGCACTTTACTGCCTATGTAATGTCTTCAAAAATCTATGTCTATTACCACATACCATCCAATATCATCCAAATCCCCTACTTAGCGGTTTTCATAACCATTTATATATTTATTCTAGGTCGGTGCTAGAACCTTAAAACATTTTATAAGTCATCCCTCAAATCCAACTTAAACATATGATAGAATGAACCAAAATAAAATGTCAATGTCCTTCATGTCAACTCAAAATATTAAATATCAAAAACATGTCGGCCAACCACTAAGATTTGACTGCAACACCGATGTAACCAACTGTATCCACTGGTTCACTGTTCTTTCTGTTAGTTTCAATTCAATCTTTAATAAATCACTTAAATCTTTAAAACAAATGATGCAATCATAGATGTAGCTCAATGTACCTCTGTAAATCATGTTTGTACGATCACACACCTTAAATCGATCTCTAACTTCAAATCTGGTTGATGTTTTCTTTCTTACTATCTTCTTACTGATTAACTAAATAGTTGCTTGCTTCTACATCTGATCCTTCAACAACATCAGTTAATCTAATCTCTTGACATAAATAGATCATGTTTCTAGCAATAAAAACATCACAACATACTCATGTGGCTAAAACACATATTTCCTTCATAAAAATGCCAACAATCACCCCCTTTGGCATTGATGGAAACATAGGAAAAAATTGACTATACTTAACACATAACTCCCCATATGCTACTAACTCCACAAGAAATTTTTAAACTACTAATACACATACACTATTCTCCCCCTTTAACAACAATGACAAAGGTGTTACAAGATATGCAAAAAGAAAAATTTTATTGATCAAGAGTAGCATAATATATTGCATTCTACTGAAAATCTCATGCAAATTAGTCTTCAATACTTGTCACTCACTGACCCATAAAATGTGAAGATTCTTCATTATAATTATATGTCCATGAAGTAAAATTTTTGAGTCCTCTAATGCTTCAATTGAGTTCAATAGCGAGGTGGTAAGGCTAGTTCAACTTCCTTCAAACTCTGTTGTAGAATGTCTAATTTAGGGATCACAATTCTCTTTAATTCCATCAATTTTTCAAGTCTCTTATTCTATTCATCCCTATATTTCTTCAACTTTTGATTTATCTTTCCTACCTCAACTCCAAAAGATGTAGCATTCACGTGAATGAGATCATAATTTTGTGGCAAAACATTCATCTATTGTTGAGCTTCACCCTTTGTCTTCTCAAGATCTTGTATAAAATGAGAAACATCACAAACAATCTTCAGTGTCTTACCTCCTTCAAGTAATACTTCCTTGATATGGTTCACAACTAGTGTAAGAGTGTTCCTATCTTTGTTAATGGACTATGAAAATTTCTATGATATTTTCTTTCCATAGACCTTCTTAATTGCAACATCCTCTAGATTTTTAATTTCCTTACAGGTAGAAGTAATTAACTATCCTAGCTTCTCAATTAGAGTAACCTTATTATCACACACCAAATATGGCACTAAATCAAAAAATATGGCTCTAGTGTTCACTATGGTTTGTCCCTCTTCCTTCATCTTTTCCTTCTTGGCTTTGGAATTGATTGCCATTGAAAAATTGAGCATGTCCTCTGGGCTCATTGTTCTTAATTCTACCCACCCCTTGACCAGTAAGTCATCCTCATCAACACTCATCCCTATCAGTGAAGAAGGTGTTTCATTTTCTTGTTCTTTCTCTATAATTACTCCCCTATTTCATTTGCACATCACTATTTGTATCCTCCTTTTCTTCTTGATCTTCCCACTAATCATTATTTAAGAACATTTTATTGTGCATCATTGGTTAGATTGACAAGTAACCAAATTTATTGGCTCATCATCCTTTTTTTCCTTTGATACACCCCGTTTCTCCTCTATTTTCTATTGTTCTTGTTTTTCTATGGACACATCATGTATTTCCATATCAGGAATGTCATCAACAATGTCCATCTCATCTTTGAGTTCTTCAAGTGTGACCTACACACTGTGAATAGTAAAACCCTCATCTGTTTGAGTAACCACTGGATCATTTTGATGTTCCTTTACCAATTTCTCTTCATGTTATTCATCCTTTTCATCTTGAAGCATACCAAATTGTTTAATCAGAATAAGTTCAATTTCATTTTGTACACCAAGAGATTCACTGCATAGAAATCTTGTGTCTCTTCTTTGTCTTGAATAAAATGGTCTTGTCTTTGCGAGTTCCTTTTCCACTTCTTCTTGAGACATCTCCAATTGAAATTTCATTAACACATACTCAATTAAATCTTTATCCTATTTGATGGAGGCATGCCATCTAGCATCAATTTTGTTACACAAGGAAGAGGGTATATGTCCTTGTAACTCCATAAAAGTTAATCTAAACTTGTTCATACTTTAAACTACATCATCTTCAATTAATTCATGATCCTCTTTCAGAAACTCATCATAATAATTGTTCACTCCAAAAAGTATATTCCACTTTATTACTTCATTGATAATCTTATCAACATAAACAAACAATTTGAAATCTAACTTAGGCTTAGTTGCCTTAGTGGTGGGGGAGCATACCACATTATATTTCTTACCTTTAGATTTTGTCTCTTTCTTCTCCTTCTCTAATTTAGTCTCTTCACTTTCATCATTAGTGGTAGGTTTGTCTCTCTTTTCTTTCTCCTTTCTTTTGGATGTAACAACTGGAGGTTTAGCTACTTCTTTCCTTGGTGCAGTAGGCTTGATAGCCTTGGTTGATTTATTTATATGATTTTTCATCAGACCTACTGACTTATCTTCTTTCTCCTTTTTCACTATAGCACTTCTTGTTTTCTTGTCAGTTGGGGAACTACTAGTTGCACTTGCTACTTTAAAACCATCCTTCTCAGCACTTGATGTGCCAACTTTTTCTACATCATGCTTATCTCTAGCTTTCTCAAATTCTTCCTTTGTAAAACCTTTTTGGATCATAAATTGTTCTACTTCTTTTCTCACTTTCTTCTCAATGACTGGTTTGAATAGCTAATTGTGCACTTCAAGTGACTTTTCTTGAAATATCCCAAACCTTGGAGTCTTGGGATATACCAGTTGAGCTAATAGGTTTTATGCATATAGAGTCAAAATATCTCCTTCTACTTCATATTGTCTGTGTGAAAATTGTACCTATTCATAAGACACAACACATCAGTAAAACATTATTGATCAATGAGACTAAAATAAGTAATTGACAGATATATCATCAATCAAGCAATTTACTACCTTCTAGAAGATGTGAGTATGGTATTCTCAGAATATGGCCAAGGTCAATGACAATGAAATGCCTAAACAAATGATTTGAATGCAAAAACAATGAAAATGGATGCAAGATTAATCTATATTTTTGTGATTTTCTATGCAATAACAATGATGTAAGCTATATGAAATGATCTAAAACTTGATATCAATTAAAATGAATCTAAACCATAGATGCAAAAATAAGAAATAATGATAGCAATGAATCTCAAAAGTTACACAATTTCTCAAGAACTCGATAGTATAGCGTTGTTGTTCTCAAAATTGAAGGTGGTTGGTTGTGAAGGACTGAGGCCTGATTATATAGAAATCCATGATTGAGAATTCATGGAAAAGCCAAAAATCACTCCTTGATCAACTCAAATTGAGTGGTAAGTTATCAGAGAATTAGAAATAGTTATCTAGTAAAATCATGCAAATCAACTTTTTAACTCATATTTGGAAGTTGAGATCACTCCAATCTACTTTTCAACTCATAGTCACATGTTGAGTTTAGAAAGTTAACAAATTGAATCCAAGAGTTGATTTTGAGTTTAACCACTTTTCTTATTTTTGTATAGATAATTGTCAGTTTATTTAATTTCCATGTGTTTTATTCTCAACTTAACTGATTTTGTTTAAAAATAACTGATTGATGGCTTAATCAATTATTTAAATCAAACTTTATCCAAAACTATAATATTAAACTTGACAATTTGATTTTAATCAATTAAATAAATAAATAATCAATTATTTTTAGAATTTACGATTTATTGTCAAATAAACAATCTTAATTAAGGAATAATTTAATTAAATCTAATTAAAGGGATTAAGTGGCTAAATGAAGTTTAATTAATTAAATATTTATCATATTCAATTAATTATACTTAGGATAAATAAAATAATATCATTTATCACCAAATAATATTTAATTAAAGATAATTAGGATAGTTTAGGAATATTCCCCGATACAGATTTAGGATAGGATCGATTAGGATTTTGATGATTTAATGCACAGATGTGCCTTAGGTTAGGTCTTTAGGGTCAATTTCGATCGATTTGTTGATGTAGGAGGTCAATGGTACTGAAGCCCATTTTTGGGGTATTACATTTTGTCCCTCTTTGAATTACTATGTGAAGCACAATGGTTCAAAGATAAATCTATTTGTTGAGATTTGGACTCAGTTATGTGATGGAGAAATTGATCTTGGTTGATTAACTGATTCCAAGACATAAATTGATTGGAAGATTTGGAGATGTTGATTCAAGTCCTGATTGACCAAAGAATTGAGATGATGTCAATAATAGTAACTTTGAACCTACGATTATGAAGAAGTGATAAAATGCATGATTCTGAACCTATAATTATGAGGAATTAAATATCCTGACTCCAGACCTGTTTGTCCAAAGGAATTGAAATGATACCAACTCTGAACTCTTCACATATGAAGAATCAAGGAAATAAAACATCTGAACCGATGGTTGCGAAGAGATGATATAGTTTAGAAGATTAAGAGAATACCAAATTGATATGGATTTCAATGAATCTGATATGCCCCAAGCGATGAGGACTTTTGATGAGTTGACAATTAGACTTGGTTGTTGTCTTGATTAAAGAAAATTTGAAAAAGAACAGATTTTGATAATGGTTAATGATATAGAATACCATGCCCCCTTCGGGATTAAAATCAAAATCTAGCAAGAAAGCCAACATGAATGATTAGAAGCAATGTGATTGATTGTAGAAGTGGTTGTACACATTCGGGGATGCATTCTGCATCATTTTAGGGGTCATGTTGACCAATTTTGACCAAGTTTTACCATGATTTGACCATGGTTGACCAAGTTGAAATTTCAAAAGTTTGATGTTAGATGATCAAATAAGTTGAGTTCTGGATTCCTATGATGTCATGAAGGTCTATTATGCAAGCAATTGGTTGTCCTAGGTCCAAAACTTTAAAGTGTATTTTTGACAAGGTAAACGATCTCAAAATTTGATTTTGATCCTGAAAATGGATTTAGTACGTCGAAATTAGCTAGGGGTGCTATTTTCATGCAAATCAGAGCACTTCAAAAAATTTAGGTCAAAACCTATATAAGACAAAAAGGGGTCATTTTCAAATCATTTTAACCGTTGACTTATCGAGATTCTGTGGAGCCCTTTGAGAGAAAAAATGGTGGTCCCAGTCTCCTCACACTTTTTTGAGTGCTCTTGATGATACCAGTGGCTGCAACAATGTGGGAACTTGGTAAGTGGACCTCTGATCACCTTTCACAATCAATTTAGCACATTTTTTAATTGATTTTAAGATTTTTTTCATGTTTTTACATGTTTTAAGTTTTTGCCTCATGGGTTGTCGTATGAAAATCTAAGTTAAATCCAAATGTCATCTCCATTCTTGTGTAGTGTCATACGAAGATACCCAACTCTCGTACAACATTTCATCACATCCCTCAGTTGTCGTCTGAACTAGTGGATTGTCGTATGGAACCCAAATGTCGTATGGGTTAATGTATAGTGTTGTACGACACTTCACACCAATTTTTAAAATTTTGAAGTGTCATCTGAAAAATAATGAGTGTTTTTAGGGTATTTAATGAATTTTTTCAAAAAATTTAATGACTTGGCTGGTTTTTCTAGCAATTAATGCACATTGTGACATGTTCAATTTTTTGTTTTACATGCATTTAGTATCAATTTTGAGTGAGTTATTGATGTTACACTCATTTTGTGTGCTTATAGATGAGGTATCCTAACATTCATGTTTGCATGTCTCATCCAACCACTCAGAGACTGTGTCTATCACTTCCTAATCCATTAAGAGTTCATCTAGCATCTTGTGGATTTGAGTATCTCATCAGTTTTCCTGAGATTAGGGCAAATCACAGACTGATCACTGCATTGATTGAGTGGTTTCATTCAGAGACCTAGACCTTCCATCTCCTGATAGGGGAGATCACTATCATGCCTGAGAATGTTTATTGCATTGTCTGCATACTATTCCATGGACCACACCCTGACTATCTGAGTTTAGGGAGCATAGGTTTACAAGCATTTGGGACAATTTTTAGAGCTGATGAGTAGATAGCCCAACAGATACCCTAGGAGGTACTAGTACAATGGTACGAATAGACACACTGCCTAGAGTGTATTATTGTAAGTATGATCGAAGGCATCATTATGTCAGACCTTCAGAAAAATGGTTTTCTGATGGGGTGGGAACCCATGGTTCAGTGTCTCATGGAACAGCCTACAGAGTATAGTTGGGGTCAGTGCCTACTAGCTCATATCTTTTCTAAGATGCACAAGGCAATCTACCACAAGGGTAATAATTTTGCCTCTGGGGTTATAGTACTATAGATCTAGGCTTGGGACACAAGTGTGGATGGGGAGGACAAAGTACTAGCATAGGGTACTCAATGATATGACCGTGGTCATCTGATGACCATATTTATAGGTTGAGGCATGGCCTGCTACTAGGACATAGTTAAGATATTTCTGCCAGATCCAGATCTTGATAGGTTGTTTTACCAACGTGCTAGAGAGGTTTCTTATTACTAGGGTGTGGAGGCAGTATGACCTCATTTAGGATACACCCCAAGAGTTTTTTTCCTATGTCCAGCAGGTTAGGGAGATAGGTCTTGGGTGGGATCCTCGGTTATCCTTCACCATTTGCATGTTAGATTACAATGGCCTTCAGAGCCATGATTGGGACTACCATGTATAGGTGGTTGATACTAGGGTGACTGATGCATACATAGCTTATCTTGCAGAGCACCCATTCTGGTAGTTTTCAGATCCTACAGAGCTGATCTCTACCATGTAGGAGTCATATGATGTTATAGGTGCACCTCAGAGGAGAGGGAAGAGGAGGAGGGAGGTACAAAACTCCATAATACAACTGGTCCCTCTAGTATAGAGATCGATAGGTGCTCCACCACGGTCGGTACCAGATGTTAGGCCTACCCTAATTCCTCAAGTAGTGCCATTAGTGAGGCCATCAATTTTGCAGCGGCAGTATACTAGGGGTGAGGGAGGGGTGTTAGGTGTCATGGGTAGCACCATAGCAGCTAAGGAGGTGTTAGGAGTACACCAAGATGTTTCGATGGGTGAGACACATGAGGCCCCCAATTTTGACCTAGGGACAGAGATTAGACACCACAAGGCACAAATAGAGGCAGGTGGTGGTGGTGGAGATGAGGCTATGGCTAAGGAGGATGTGGCTGAGGAGGCAGACCCTAGACTAAGACAAACACCTTAGGATGTGATACGTATACTATGCCACCAGATCAGGGACCTGAGATCCCAATAGTTATCATTGGAGATCTGACTGGTAGAGCAGGATACACAGCTATGTGACTCCTGAGCAGAGGTGTGACAACTACAGGAAGAGGTGGTTCACCAGACTAGAAGGCCAACATACTATGTGTCTGTATATTTTTTAGTTGTACCTCTAGGATAGAGGGTGACATTGTAATCTTAGTACATGTTGTGATCTGAGGGAGCCAGGGTGCCACGAGCTGATCCGCCACCGAATGTACCAGCTAGAGGAGGAGTGGCACCTGATGTAGAGGATCAGGCTGAGAGTTGATTCAATAGTTGATTCCTCATTTTTGACATTTTATTGTACTTGATAGCTAATTGGAGCTCATTCATTGTATTGTATGCAGATTGTGCACCCCATGTACTATAGACTTTTGTGATACACCCCTTGTACTATATCGATTTATATATATGAGATGGTTTGGGTTTGACTTCATAGCACTTGTCATTTCAATTTATGATGTTATTTATCATGTGACTCAAATGTATGCAATGTTTAATGTTTAATTTGAATGTATGATTATGCAATATGGATGGTGTATGAATAATGAAAATGCATTTCTTTATTATGTTTATGGATGTAATGCAATAGATATTTAAAATGAGTATGACAATGTAGATGCAGCAAAACACATGATGTCTTTACAGGTACATGAAGAATTCAAGTGCTTAGTCATTGTCAAAAAGGATTTTTATCCCAAAATGATGATTGATTTCTAGTTAGATGGAGAGGCCTTCATGTGACCCTCAGTCCTTGTGATTTGTTAAGTACAAATTTGAGAACATCAAATGCCATACTGAATTCAAATTATGAAAAAAAAAATGCGACAAGACTAAATGCAAAATGCAAATGAAATGAAAACCTATGACTTAGTCACTAATCATTTGTTAGTTGTTTTCATCATTGAATATTTTAGGTAACACCAGAGGTCGATACAATGTTCACTGGTTAGGAAACCATGAACATATGAATATTGACTTTTAGTCAGAAATGTCAAATTTGATATAAGCACCAAGGCACAAGAGCTAGGATGACCTGAATACCATGTCCATTTTTATTTAGCAATTTGTATAAGCATCAAAGTATAAACATTGTGATGACCTGAATAAGCCTTGTGTACAAACACACCAAGCAGTTGAGAGATCTTCCTTGTTCCCAGGTGAATTACCCGCAATGACCCTTTATCGTTCACATCCTTGGGTAATGTCGCATTTCACAATAGAAGAAAGAAATCACTCAAAATAAAAAGTTAGATCCAACCTCTCTAAAGTGTCTGGGTATCAAAGGTTGAGGTACACATGGTGATCCAATCGTGATGGAGGCACTTATTGTGGACACCAATTCAATCTGGCTTTTTTAGAGGAATTAGATTTTCACTTACACACATAAAACAAATAGAAGATTATGCCTCCATTCATTTCTCTCTAAATACTATAGAAGGACATCATCGATGATCTCAAAGGGACATAATATGAAAAAATTTGATGCGAAATAGTTAACATACACAAGATCTTACCATATCTCAGAGATTGATTTGTTTAGAGTTGTAGTTTGCATGTGTTGGCGTTAGTTGCAAAATCCTTTTCTAGTAGGAAGACATACATACTAATTTGGATGAATCTTGGAAGGATACTGACTGGATATGATTCATTTGAATACCGAGGGCCATAGGATATGATACTAGTTTCCCCCAAGTTGGAAACATTGATCGGATGCAGACTCTTGTTGTTTGGTGTACAGACCGACTTATTGAATTGCAATATATGTACAAACTAAAGCATGACAAAAAGTTGGGAAATTACCAAGATTGCTTTGATAGATAGAGTGTTTTGTACAAGTGGCACCCATTTGCCAAGCTTTCACATCTTGGAAGAGATTCTATTTTTTCTATCAAGGCGCCTGTTTACCAGGTTTTCACCAAGGCACTTTTTCTTTTTCTTCTTTTTTTTTTGTATTTTTCATTTTTTTTATTTTTTTGTTGAACCATGAAGGCATCTATTGCTAGGTTTTCACCAGGATAATCATTTTTTCAAGACTTTTTTCTAATTTTTATTTTTTTTAAAGGACATTTTCCATGTACTGAATGTCTAGGCGTAGAATTTCTTCAGATGAAGAACACTGATTTGTTCTTGGAGCTGTTCTCCATCAATCATTGAGATTTGATAGGCTCCAGAGCCAAAAGTATCAGTGACAAAAAAGGGACCCAGCCAGTTGGGTTCAAACTTCCCTTTTTGTTCTCGATGGGATTGATTTTTAGTTTCCACTCTCAATACTAGATCACCGACCTAAAATTTTGTGTCTGGCCTTTTTGTTGTAGCCTCTAGACATTCATTTTTGATATACTCTGAGATGATCATATGCATCTTGTCTGCACTCATCTAGTAGTTCAAGTTCTTGTAACCTAGATACTTTGTAATCATCATTGGTTACCAGACCATGCATTTTGATTCTGACTGATGGTATTTCAACCTCTATAGGTAATACCACTTTAGTCTCATATCCTAAAGTGAAGGGAGTAGTCCCAGTGGGTGTTCTGATGCTTGTTTTGTAAGCCCAGAGAGCTGGATTTATCATTAGATTCCAATGTCACCCTATTTTGTTAAATGTACGATGCAATATTTTTAGTAAGTTCTTATTGGATGCTTCATCTTGTCCATTCCCTCATGGATAGTAGATAGATGACCAATGTTGAGTGATCTTGAATTTAGAACATAAGGAATCTAGGTCCTTATTTTTGAACTGGCCTCCGTTGTCAGTGATGATGGAGTGTGGGATTCCATACCAACAAATGATGTAGTTCAAGATGAACATGGAGATCTATTTTCCAGTTGCTTGTGTCAATGGAACTGCTTCAACCCATTTTGTGAAATAATTTGTTGTTGTTACGATATGGGTGTGACCATTTGATGAATGTGGATATATGGCTCCTATGAGATCAAATGCCCATTGTTGAAAAGGAAATTATGTCATAAAGGGAATCGGATATCTTCCTAGCACATGAATCAAGTTACCAAGGACTTGGCATTTATGAAAATTCTTAGCATATTTGATGACCTCTTTCTCCATGTCGGGCCAATAGTACCCAGCCCTAATGAGTTTTTGATCTAATGTTAGACCGTTGGAATGTGATCCAAAAATACCTTTGTGGAGTTCCTCTAATACATGTTGTGACTCTTCACATTCTAAACATCTAAGAAGTGTACCATCCAGACTTCATTTGTATAGATTGTTACCAATGATGACATACCGTGATGCATTTCAAGTAAGGTAACATTTTTCATGATGGTTAAAGGTATCGAGAATGATTTGGTCGTAGAGGTAGGAGTATATGTTTTTGTAGTGGGAGGAATCATGACCAACAACGGTGCAGATCATGCAGGTTTTTGGGAAATCATAGGAAGGGAATGATAGTGCTTCCACTAGGAACTCGTAGCATAGATCGTGTTTGGGTTGTTGTAGAAGAGATAGTGTTTCCATGGCATCAGCTTCCTTGTTCTCTATTCTAGGTATCTGTTCAAATTTTACAGAAATGAAGTACTTCTTGAGATCATCTACCATGCACTTGTATGGCACAAAATTTTCATCTTTTGTTTGATATACATCATTCACTTAGTGAATGACCAATTTTGAGTCTCCATGAATGTGTAGTTTCGTTACTCTCCTTTTGATTGCTATTTTCATTCTGTTTAACAAAGCTTCATATTTTGCTATGTTGTTGGTACAAGGGAACTTGATCTTGAATGCTTTTGGAATGGAGTAAGCCTGTGGTGTGATGAAAAATATACCAGCTCTAGATCTATTTGTTAGGATTAACAAGGCAGAAATAACAATTATGTGCAAATATAACTAATATCAGAAAACAATAAACCACGCAGAAGAGAACACAAGACACAAAGATTTAATGTGGTTCACCCAATCCCTGGGCTACATCCACCAACAACGAGTCCAATATTATTATTATCTAGTGATTACAACTTGATTACAATCTGTAATCCATTACAACTCAATTCCATCACAAGTACTAAAATCATACATACAGAAAAATTCCTAACCCTAAGCCATATTATACAATATTTTTGCCACTTTAGGGTTAGAAGGAATTATAACATGTCAGCCCAAATAATTGAAAAGTAGTCGGCCTCAAAAAAAAATTTGAACCCCGGCGAGGTCAGGAGGAAAAGTGTACAGTACTTTCTTGGATAGTACTTTCCTGATTAGTCACCACAAGCTAACACTATTTTGTGTATAAGATCTGTCAAAGAATAACCACCACATTCTAGAAGATAGGTGCATGATAGAGGAATCAAGAAATTCCATCTGCATTGGTTGGTCATCAAACATTGGAGCTTCAATGATTTGATTTGCGATGACTTTTCCTTTAATGGATTTTCTCTCAACATATTCAATGTTGAACTCACTCAGTAGCATAACCCATTTGGCTAATCTACCTATGAAGGTAGCTTTTCTTAACAAATATTTCAGTGGATTGATCTTTTATATTAAGTGTGTGTTATAAGCTATTATGTAGTGCCTCAGTTTCTATAATGAAAAGATCACAACTAGACACACCTTATCTATCATAGAATAATTCTTTTCATAAGCCACCAAGGTTTGACTGATATAATAGATAGCTCTTTCCATTTATTCTCATCATGTTGTGCCAAAAATGCCCCCAATGATGTATCTATTGTAGAGACATACAATATCAATGGATTTCCCTAAATCGGAGGCATGAGAATTGGTGGATTTGCCAAGTATTGTTTGATATGATTGAAGTTATTTTCACATTCTTCACTCCAGTTCTAAATAAAACCTTTATGCAATGTTTTAGTGAAAGGTTGTGATATGTTAGCTAACTAAGAGATGAAACATCTCATGGATTGTATCCTTCCTTGAAAAGTATGCATTTGACTGATGTTCTTAAGAGGTTGCATCTCCATGATTTCTTTGACTTTTTTGGGTCTACTTCAATACCTTTCTTTGAAACAATGTATCCAAGGAGCTTTCCTGAAGTGACACCAAAGGCACATTTCCTACGATTTAGTCGAAGACTAAATTTTTCCATTTATCCAATATTGTACCTAATTCAGATAGGTGTTCAGATCTCTTCATTGATTTTTCCAATGTGTCATCCACATAGTCTTCCATATTTTTATACATTATATCATGAAAGATCAATGTCATTGCTATTTGATATGTAGCACTAGCATTCTTAAGACCAAATGGCTTTACATTCCAATAGAAAGTAACCCACACATAGGTGAAAGTTGTCTTCTCTTGATCTTTTAGAGCTATCTTTATTTGGTTGTATCCAGAAAAACCATCCATTAAAGAGTACATTTTGAATCCCACAATCATGTCCACTATCATATTGATGTTTGGTAGTGGAAAATCATCCTTAGGAAATGTTTTGTTTACATCTTTGAAATCTATGCATACTCAAATTTATCTAGTTTTGACACCTGAACGATGTTTGAGATCCATTTAGCATAGTCTATGACTCAGATAAATCCGGTTTTGAGTAATTTCTCTAGCTCAGCTTTGACAAGGAGTGCAACATGAGGATGCATTTTACGCAACTTTTGTTTGATTGGTTTAACTCCTCAAGCTATAGAGAGATGATACATGATCAGGTTAGGATCCAATCCTGAGATATCTGAATATTTCCATGCAAAGTTGATCTTTTTCTCTGTTAAGAACTTGGTAAATGCTTATTTTTCTTCTTCTAATAGATATTGTGCAACATGAATCAACTGAGGTTCCTCTGTTGTACCTAGATTGATAGGCTGAGTTGGTTCTATCAAAACTAGTGATCTTTCTGTAGACACCGAAAAATCCTTCAGAAAATAAATTATTTTTGTTTTCTGAAAATCCTTGATGACATCATCATTTATTAATTAATTAATTTATTTTTATGGCATTAAATCCCTCTCTCTTAATTAAGAATCTTTAATTAAGGAATCTAGCCTAAAAATGTCATTTGGACATTATCCCTAATTTATTAATTGTTTAATTAATAAATTGCCCAAAAACTTCAAAAATAAATTAATTTATTTTTAATTTATTTTTTATCCCAAACTTGGCCAATTTCCTCTAGACCACTAACCTCTTCCAAAATCTTCTAATCCCTTCTTAATTTTGATTAAAAGGCTAATCCCATCTTTTCTAACCCTAATCCCAAGGTTAAATATTTAATTAAGGTTAAATATTTAATTTCCATATTTATTGAAAATACTTTAATAAATATTCCTAAAACTTAAGCTTTTGGAATGAATAACCTTTTATTCCATGAAACTAAGGAGAAATCTAGACTCTTCTAGAATCTTCTCAAATCCACCCTCTTCACCCATCCTAATCCTTTTCTTTGTCCTAATCTAATCCTAATCCTACCCTTAAACCTTTGTGCAATCCTAACCAAGCTTAAGACTTTCCTAAACCAAAGCAAAGTCTTTCCCTCCAAATATCTCAACCACAAAGCATTTATTGCTTCCCCAAAGTCTTCAAAGCCTCTTAAAGCCCATTCATTGCTCTTACAAGCATTTATTTGGAGAGTTATGAGCTTGGAGCCCCCTTTGTTGACTCCTTTTTGCCCTTCCCTTCATCCACTCACCTTGTGACATGTGTCACCTCCTGATTGCCTGAGAACTAGCACAATCCATGTGCTTCCCTTTGAGTGAATCTTGGCCTCTCTTAAGGATTTCAATCCTGGCCATTCATTCCTCCTACCCCAAGCCTTTAGAAATCCTATAAATACCCTCACTTCCTAAGGCAAATCATCCTTCAACTCTCAAACTCAATAGCAAAGTTATAATGCCATTTTCATTTTAGCATAAGCATAAAGCTCATCATTTTAGATCATTTTTCAACCTTAAATCACATCTAAATTAGCTTAAATAGATTAACATAGATTCATTTCTTGTTTTAATCTTAGTTCTTTTATTTAGCTTTGCATATTTGTGTGTTCTTGAGGCCTTTGAGGAAAAATAGGTTCCTCATACCTATTTTGTGTCATTTTGGGTCTTCTTGATCCTCAAATCATCCATCTTGCATGCTCCAAGTGCTTGAGTTTGCACACCCACATCCCTCTATATCTAAGCATATCAAACGGTGCATGGGCGCATCCATTTTAAGCTTAAACTGAGGTGGCTTTGATTTTAGTTTGTTTACCTTTGAATTTGATTTGATTATATGCTATGACATTTGTTTGTCTTTGGCCTTCAAAACAGGTTTAGGTGCACTCTCAAATCCTAGTCTACATTCTGGCACGCCCGGTGGGACACAAACCACAATCATTTTGATGAAATTACACTTTATATGCTTTTTTTTTTGCAGGAAATAAAGAAATGTCGCCTTCATAAAAAGAAATAACGCCTACAGCAATTAAATGTCGCCTTCAAACAAATAAATATCGCCTTCAACAAAAGAAATGTCGCCTACAAGGAATTCAGTCACGCCTTCATGCAATTAAATCACGCCTTTGAGGAAAGAAATGACGCCTGTGAACTCTGTTTTCACGCCTGCATAACTGAGAATTTCCTGTTGTCGGCAATTTCTGTTACGTCCCAGAATTCTTCTTCTGTCGCCTGCACGTAAAGAAATCACGCCTGTAACAAAAGAAATCACGCCTGTGGTTTTTTATCTGTCGCCTTTTGAGGTACAGAATGTCGCCTGTAGGAATTAAATGTCGCCTCTGCACTTTCCAGCGTCGCCTATAAGCTGGACAGTGTCGCTTTTGATTTTTGTCTTGAGTTGCTTAAGACTGGTTTTTTTCATTTCTTTTATTACAGCAAAGGTCAAACTCAATCTTGAATGACATTAAGGAAATGAACTTAGGTCCTAAGTGTCATTGTCAATTTGAAAATCAAACCAAATCTCGAATGCACTAAAGGGAACAAACAACTCTATTCCCTATCTCATTTCAAATTCCAAAGCAAGCAAACAAATTCAATCTTGAGTGATCTAAGGGACAAAACAAAGCTTTTTCAAAGTTCTTAATCAACACGCACACTCAATCTTAAATGCCCAAGTCAAAAAACTTGCAAACGCTCGATTTACTTTTTGGAGAAAGGAACAAATCAAAATCTAATCACGAGTGTCTTCATTTCAAAGTTCAAACATCACTTAATCAAATTTGGAAAAATGAACAAAATCTGCTTGATGTGCATGTAGGAGTTTTTCAATTCTTGCATAATCCTTGTTAGAGTAAGCAAACGTGGAACATTTGAACTTGGACAAGTTCACTTGTTCTACTTTTAGCGAGGCCTGTCTAAGGAGAAGCGCTTCCTCCTCGGAGAATGACCTCAAACCGGTATCCCCCCCGGCCGGTATATAAATAAGTGAATACCAAAAGAATCACTTACATCTCCTAATCGCCGGGCGTTCGTGCCAAACACGTGACTGGGGATGGTAAACATTCCTCTCCCCCAGCATAATTGGCAAGGCTCTTAAGTGAGTCACGGATGATCAGCATAACTGGGTATGGAGACACCACGGAATCATTAGCAACCTGATAAACTAGAGGCTACCCTATCTACATCTGAAAGTATCAAAATCCTTGTGCAAGGACCGATTCCAAGGGGTTTACCAGGTCACCTCAAGATTACTCACCATTTGTATTCCCTTCTGGGGGATACCAAGCTGTGGGCAAGCGGTTTTGATACTCACCTTCCTTAGGTAGATCTATTTGAAGTGCTTGACAGTCAAAGACTTCGTGAAAACACTTGTTGAAACATACACTTTCAAAGCTTTGTCAGAGTCAGTTGCCTTTGTTTGTATCCCACAGGGTTGCTTTGTCCCTTGCGAAAATTGCTTTGACTTTAAACCTTTGCCATTGGAAACCTTTGCCTCAAAATCAGAACCCTCTTTTTTCCAAGTGATGCCCAGCAAGAACAAACATCCTAAAGCAAAGTTGCCCAAATCCTGAGCCTATCAAGAGCAAAAACTTATCAAGAAGAACACCAAGAGCTATCAAGCCATTATCCAAGCAAACCAAGTAGAAGAGAATTCCCAAACCAGACTTGAGAACATTGCCCATAATGCCCGCATCAAACAATTCGCCTTCCGTTTCTGAGTTAACCATCACTTTGTCAACCTTGAGCCAGAAGATTAGCCAATCCTTGTTCATGTCTTGTTCCATCTTCAGATCCTGAAATCTTGTCTCAACAGCCTTGCATCTTAGTTTCATCCTAGTTTCACCCTTTGCATTAGCATCAAAACCTTAGTTGCATTTCAAAAACATCATAAAGTTGCATATGCATTCATCTTCCTACCAGCATTCTAGAATCAATCCTTGTCATCTGCATTATCCCTTTTGATAGAGCATTGTCCCTTCACCCTTCAAAACCTTTTCCACCAGCATCCCCCCATCAGCTTTCCATATCTTTCCAGCAGATCCACCATCTTTTGCTCCAAATCCAGAGATCCACCAACACTTAGTGTTCTACCTTTTGAGTTGTTCCTATCCTATATCCAAGATCAGAGACCATCATCCTCTTTTTTTTGGCACAACGTGTTGTCATAAAGAAATCAAACCTTGTCCTTGCATAGCCATCATCTCGAGCAAGAGATTGGAGTGTATTGATAAGAAACTTGTTGACCGAAGATCATCAGTCTATCTTAGGTTGACCCCATCATATCTCTGATCCTCCATTTGGGAAAAACAGCAGCTCATTTGTTGACCACTCAGTAATCTTTCACCAGCTTTCCACCAGCAACCTATCTTTCCTCCACCATCTTGATCCATATCAGTTCCATCCAGCTTCCATCATCGCCATCTTGATCCCTATCTTTGCATTTGCATCTTAGAAGTCATCATCTTTAGAAGTTCATCAGCTTTGCATCCATCAACATCTTTTAGCCAAACATCTTGCATCCATTTAGCACTTGCATCTCCATGCCTGTTGAGACCAGATCTCAGAAAAGAAGAAGCATGAATCTTTATCCACCAACAACCTCATCCGATCCCAACCTTTTCACCAACGTCATGATGACCTACAATCCCTAGATCCAAGCCAGTAACCCATGTGAAGATCCAAACATCCCTTCATCCCCATTGGCAATCCAAGCATTCGCAAATCCTCCAGATAGCCCACCAGCGACCAATGCCCTTATACCGCAACATCAACAAAGCACATTTGTTCACTACCTACCAGAAAGTACCTCCATCCCACCATCTCTCTATCCACACATCCCCATCAAAACTATCCAAGTTCCAGCCCAAGCATATTCTCCGTTTGTCCAATCATTTCCCGATCCTATCATGCAAACACCCCAAGAGCTTTCTACCATTCCCCTTTTCTTGCAAGGAAGCCTCACTAGTCCCGCAACACAAGCTGCAGCACCATCCGCTCCATCTCATACCCCTTTTGCTTCATCATCTGCTATGGCTGCCCAAACCCAAAACCAACACTTAAACCAAAGTCAGCTTCCACCTCTCACGCAAGCTTTCACACCAAAAGCTTCGCCACCATCCACAAGTCAAGCAACGCCTTTCACCATCAAAGGAGCACCGTCACCCTTCACCCCCCAAGCACCCGTACCTTCTTCTTTGGGGTTAGCGCAATCGCTCCCCATTCCAACCTCATCTTTCTCTTGGGTGTTTCCTTCATTTTCCTCTTCACAAGCATCCACTCAACCGCAACCTCAACAATCTCCTTTCTCTCAACCATCATTCGTGTCCCAAGCTCCCGTTGCCCCTACCATTCCATCATCCGCTGCAGTGCACCCTAACACAAGCTCTCAATGGGGCCTTACACAAGAAGAAATGAAGGCATGGGGGATTCCATCTCAATCCCTTACATCTATGGTTGCAAGTCAACAAACCGCCTTCACCCAAGCAGCACAACAGCAACTACCCCAAACACCACCGGCTTCAAGCTATTCATCCCAAAACCCAAATACCTTCCAGCAAGTTCCACCACTTCAACAGCCAACTTTCCCCAGCTATCTTACCCCATCACCCTTTGCTTCTAGCTTTCCCACATCTATTCCACCTTTAAGTAACGCAGGCATGCACCCAGCATATATCAGCCAAATCCAAAGCCAACCTCAGCAACTACCACCATCATACCCGCAAGCGGCATCATTCCAACAGCCTCCCCCACAGCAACCACATGTCCCCTTTTAGCAAACAACCATCATTCCTCAACAACAGCAAGTCCCTTGCTATCAGCCTCAGCAACAAATCCCTATCATCCCCCAGCAACAACAAGTTCCCACCTATCAGTTACAACAACAAGTTCCAAATGACCACTATCAGCAAGCAGTCCCACAACAACCGCCAGTTCAACAACAGCAAGTAGCCCAACAACATCAAGCGGTTCCATATCATTTACCACAATATCCCCCTATGCCACACTAGCAATATCCCCAGCAACCATTGCCCCAAAATCAGTTCCAACCCATTTATCCACAGCAAGCATCATATCCAGTTCCACAGCTTCCATCACAAGCAGAAGTCCCAGCTCCCTCGCCACTCAATGCTGAGTGGGAAGCAATGAAAAATGCTCTAAAAGAGCTACAAAGTGGAACAGAGAACAAAACATATAAGTTCGAAGAGGTGTGCTCATATCCCTTCGATCGATCCATAGCAACTATCCCTTTCCCCAAGCATTTTGAGATGCCCAAGTTCGACAAGTATCGAGGGAAAGGAGATCCAGTAAACCATATCAAAGAGTTCTACATGGCGTGCCAAGAAGTGGCTTACAGTGATAACTATCTCCTGCGCTTGTTTCCCAAAAGCTTGGGAGGAACTGCTGTTGAGTGGTTTTATAAAATACCACATGGGACAATAAAAACCTTTGCTGAACTCTCTGAGAAGTTCATCACACACTATGCTCATAATGTGGAGAATGAGTTGTCCTTGCTAGACCTATGCAACTCAAAGCAGAAAGATGGAGAAAGCCTTGCAGAATACTTGCAAAGATGGCAGAATCTTACAACTAGATTATCATATCAGCCGCCAGAGAAGCATCTAACAAAGATCTTCATTGATAACCTGCATCCAAAGCTATCCCATCACATGCGAATGAACTGTCTCCAGACATACCAAGACATCAAGAGCAAAGGCATAGGCATCGAGAAAGCTCTCCTAGATGAAGGCACTATTCGTCATTTCAAGGATGATTCCAAAAACAAACCCAACAATGATAAATCCCGTTACTAGAATCGTAACAAGAATGTTGTTACAGATGGAGCCACTGACACTAAGAATGTACAATTCGTTGTGGCTAGTCCTACACCAGCTCAAACATACCAACCGCCACAAGCGCCCATCTATCAGCAACCACCAGCTCCCGCATATCAAGCACCTATTTATCAGCAGCCTCCTCAAGCTCATCAACCACCTGTGCAACAGTATCAGTAACAATACCAACAGCAACAGCCAGCACGTCAAGGCAATCCTGTTAACACAGTTAACGTTGCCCCAAGGCAGAACAAGCCCAACAATCAGAACAATCCAAAGAGGACTTTCACACCTTTGGGTGAGCCTCTAGATCAGATCTTTTATCGGCTAGCCAAGGCAAATATGATCACATATCCGCCCATCCCACAGAAGGATGACAACACACCAAAGTCTGATTGGTATAAAGAACATGAATACTGTGATTACCATCGTGTGAAGGGGCACACAACATTGAAGTGCATGCGGCTTAAACACTACATCCAGGATCTCATCGATCGCAAGGAAATCCAGGTCGATGCACCAACTCAAGCTTCACCCAACGCCGGTTTGCAAATATATCAAAATGTGTTCCCTCAACACGATACCGGGAAGAATCAAGCCAACGCCAATCAGCCCCAAAATCATGGCAAAGGCAAGCAAGAAGATCACACAGTAGCCTACATCAACTATGACAAGTATGTCGGATGCATAACTCAAGATGAGCCCATCCAAGATGAGCCCACCATCAATACCATCCATGTCAGAGGGCCAGATCGACAATGTGCTGCAACTACCCGCAGTGGTAGGATAACTGTTGCCGGTGCTCCTCCGAGATTAGCTGCTCTCCCAAGGCCAACATCTACTGCATCCACAGCATAGTCTAACACCAGGCCAGCATCAAATGCACGCACAACACAGCATAATGCACCAAGAGCACAATACAATATCATAGAGCATCTTGGGAACATGCCAGCCCAAATATCTATCTTGGATTTGCTCCGCACATCACCCATTCATCAAGAGATCCTGGACAAAGCTCTAAAAGAAGGCCATGTCCCCACAGACATTAACACAACTCAGTTTGAAACTCTTGTGGGACACCTATCAGTAGCATGTGCCTTGTCCTTCAAAGAATCTGATATACCGGATGTCGCTCCTGACCATACTCTCCCTCTCCGCATTGCTGTCATGGTCAGAGATTTCGCCATCAAATGAGTTCTGGTGGATAATGGCTCAGCCCTCAACTTGTGCACATTAAAATTCATCAAGAAGATCTTGTTCACAGAGGCCGACATACAACATGAGCAAATCACTATCAAAGCATATGATAACTTGGAGCGTACCTCTGAAGGTACTATAACTTTGCCTATCCAGCTAGGCCCAGCAATGCAAGATACTCTCTGCCACGTTGTTGATCTTGACCTACCGTTCAATATCCTCCTCGGTCGTCCATGGATCCATTCCACTAAGGCTGTACCATCTACTTACCATCAGTGCATCAAGTTTCCACATCAAGGCACTGAGGTTACCATCCACGCTAACCCTAACCCCTTCGCATACTGCCTTGCGATGGAAGCATCTTTCCCTCATTCTACCCATTGTCCTGGAACCGATATTGGTACTTCTATTGCTAGCTCATCCCGATCCCATCGCGATCCAGAGACCATCCTCTCTTCCACTTTATCATCCATCAAGATCAACAACCAGGGTTGTGGCGAATACAGCCTCAGTGATGCATTTGCTGTAGGAGCTCTTCCACGTGATCCACATACTCAAGGGCGCCCAAGTTGTCAAAACAAGCCTGCTGAGGAACATTATAAGCTCAAGCAAATCGGAAACATGACTTTTGAGTCTCATGGCAACATCAACAGTAAAGAAATGGATCCAGATATTAACAAATGGTTATACAAAGATCCCCCGTCATGTGACACACAACTTCTTGAGTACTTCAAAGAGAAATATCCAATCCCCTACAAGAATGTCACAGAACACTATAACTATCAAGGTGGTGGTCTAGGACCACAAGAGGATGGAAATTTGTTTCCTATCATACCATCCCAAAATCCAGAACAGCAAGGACTTGGCTTTAATACCCCTCGCCTGCTTGAACAAGAGCCCAATACCACAACTGCGGGCACTAACATGACCAACGTGAACTTTTCAAATAGCCAGGATGACCTTGTGGAAATCGAAGACATCCCCGAAGAGAAAGACATCCGATCCTACGATGATATCTTTGCCGACGACACCCTCTTGGGGACTTCTGTCCTCCAACAACTATTCATCAACCTCATAGATCTTCCCCTCACAAACCCCGACCTCATAGATTGGGACCAACCAAGCATCGCACACATCGATGAGTTCCAAAGCGCACAAGCACTCCTAGAATTCATGGGGGCATCAGGTCCAGCAAGCAATCAAGATCCAACATCAACCTCTGTCTATCAGCTTCACCCAGAAGGATATTTTGGGGAAGAGGCAAGCTTTAGTCACAAAAATGAAATAGCAAGAGAACATCATGAGTCTTTATGTGAAAACCCCCTTGGGGCACATTTCGATTCCAAAATAGTAAAAATAAAAGGCGTATCTTCTAGTGAAAACCTGGCAACTCAGACGCTAGAAGATGAAGCCTTGCCTCTTCCCCCTATCCAAGATTATAGACCAGAGCAGTCGCCGATCATCATAGAGGAGACCAAGCCAATCAACTTGGGAACAGAAGAATGTCCAAGGATCACCTACATTGCAGTTAATCTAACAGAAGGAGAAGAAATCACTCTCAGTGCCTTGCTCAAGGAATCAGTCATCAACTTTGCATGGTCATACGCCCACATGCCTGGGCTTGATCCAAACCTTGTTGTTCATCATCTATCAGTAGATCCAAACGTCAAGCCAGTGAAGCAGAAGCTAAGGAAAATGCATCCAAAGGTAGCATTGCTCGTCAAAGTAGAGCTTGAGAAGCTCCTCCAAGCTAAGATCATCAGAGCAATAGATTATTCAGAGTGGATCTCTAACATGGTGCCAGTCACAAAGCCTTCTGGCGACATCAGAATTTGTACTGATTTCAGGGACTTGAACAAGGCATGTCCTAAAGATGATTTCCCGCTACCTAACATAGACATGATCGTAGACCTTACAGCGGGTCACGAAATGCTATCACTCATGGATGGATTTTCAGGCTACAATCAGATTCATATAGCAGAAGCAGATCAACATAAAACAACATTCACAACCCCATGGGGTACCTTCTGCTACAACATGATGCCATTTGGGCTAAAGAATGCAGGGGCCACATATCAGAGAGCAATGACAGCAATCTTCCATGACATGATCCACAAGATCCTTGAAGACTATGTAGACGATATCCTTGCAAAATCCAAAACAAGGGATGAACACCTCAACATCCTAGAACGTGTGTTTGATCGTCTGAATCATTATGGCTTAAAGCTTAATCCTAAGAAATGTGTCTTTGGCGTAACATCTGGCAAGCTTCTAGGCTTCATCGTCTCTAAACGAGGCATAGAGATCGATCCTAAAAAGGTAAAAGCAATAACAGAGATGCCTCCACCAAGAAATCTCAAACAGCTCAGAAGCCTACAAGGCAAGCTTCAATCAGTACGACGATTCATCTCTTAGCTAGCAGATAAGTGTCAACCCTTCTCACATCTCTTATGCAAAGACACCAACTTCAAGTGGGATCCCATATGTCAAAGAAGCTTTGATAAGCTCAAGGAGTATCTAGCTAATGCTCCAATCCTAGTACCACCGGTTTTAGGATGCCCACTCATCCTTTACATCTCAACAACAGCTACAACACTAGGGGCACTCCTAGCACAGCATGATGATGAAAACAAAGAACGAGCTATCTACTACATCAGTCGCACTCTTGTGGGCTATGAGCTTAACTATTCACCCATGGAGAAAGCATGCCTTGCAGTGGTCTTTTCCACTCAAAAGCTTAGACATTACATGCTTAGCCACACAATCAAGCTCATATCAAAGGTGGATCCTCTTAAGTATCTGTTATCAAGGACAACCCTCACAGGCCGTATGGTAAAATGGGTCATGTTACTCAGCGAATTTGACATTCAGTATGTAGATCGCAAAGCAATCAAAGGGCAAGTCATTGTCGATCAACTAGCAGAAGCACCACTGGTGGATGCCTATCCACTAATCATGGAATTCCCCGATGAACATTTATGCATGATTGAAGAGCAGCCCATGTGGAAACTATACTTTGATGGTTCCAACACATCCCATAGCTCTGGGGCAGGAATCCTATTCGTCACACCTCAAGGTGGCTATATTCCAAAATCATTCAAGTTGGGATTCCCCTATACCAACAACATTACAGAATATGAGGCACTCATCTTAGGTCTCAAAACAGCTATCCAATGGAACATCACAGAATTACAAGTATTTGGAGATTCACAGCTGATTATCAAGCAAGTCCTTGATGAGTATCAGACAAAGGACGACAAATTGTTACCCTACAAGCAACTGGTGGATAAACTGAAAGAGCATTTCCTACATCTACAATTCAATCAGATCCCAAGGCTTCAGAACAAAGCAGCAGATGCAATGGCAACCATCGGATCCTTATTGGAAATACCACGAGATGCATCACAGTATGAATTTCTAGTCAAGCAGCTACATTCACCAGCTTATGGGAGCGCCGATGCAGACATGGTGTGTGTCTTGGTTGGTCCTCAATCCCCATGGTACCACGAAATCTATGCATATCTAAAAAATGGTATCATATCTCCCCATCTCACCAATAACCAACGCCAAAACCTTATTCGCAGAGCTTCCCGCTACACTCTTGTAGCCAACACCCTATATCGTCGTGGGTATCATAATGTCCTATCTAGATGTTTAGACTCAAACGAGGCCGTCCTGGCCTTACAAGAAGTTCACGCTGGAATTTGCGGTGCCCACACGAGTGGCATGGTTCTAGCAAAGCAGCTGCTTAGAGTTGGGTATTATTGGCCAACAATGGAACATGATGCGTGTGAATTTGTCAAGAAATGTCTCCCATGTCAACAGCATGCCAATTTGATACATGCACCAGCACAGGATCTACAGCCTATTGCACCACCATGGCCTTTTTCATGTTGGGGCCTCGACCTCGTTGGCTTGATCACCCCCCTCTCTTCGGATGGACACAAGTACATCATAACAGCCACAGAGTACTTTACCAAATGGGTTGAAGCGATTCCTCTCACCCTAACTACTGGCATCCAAATATCTAAGTTCATCCTCTACCATATCATTTGCCGCTTCGGCATACCATCTACCATTTTCACAGACCATGGCACACCTTTTGAAAACCAGCATGTGGATGATCTATGTGCCAGACTCCACATCCATCACCGTTTCTCCAGTCCATATTTCCCTCAAGGAAATGGCCAAGCTGAGGCAACCAACAAAACTATCTTGAAAATCCTCAAGAAGGTTGTCAATGATTCTGGTCGTGACTGGCACCTCCAAATCAATCCTGCCCTCTGGGCCTATCGTACTTCTTATCACACTCCCACAGGCACCACCCCATACTCCCTTGTATATGGTGCTGAAGCCGTTCTGCCGATTGAGGTTGAGCTCCCATCCTTGCGCGTCTCCATGAAGAACTATACAACTGATGAAGACTATCGTGTGGCCCGGCTCACACAGCTAGATCTGCTAGATGAAAAGAGACAGCAAGCCTACGATCACCTGGTTGCATACCAGAATCGACTCAAAAGGAGTTATAACAAGAAGGTCCATCCTAGACAGTTCCAAGTCGGTGACATGGTCCTTAAAGAAAATCAGAAGGTCCTAGCAAATAGAGAAAAGAAAGGCAAGTTTGAGCCTACTTGGTTGGGCCCCTATGTTGTCACCGCATCCTTTGGCTCCGGAGCCTATCAGCTATCAACACCAGAAGGTGAGCCCTTGAATGATCCTATCAACATCATCCATCTGAAGAGGTTCTATGCCTGAACCTGATCCTGCATATATCAGAAAATCCAAAAACATTAAAAAAAAGCAAAAAAGCAAAAAAAGTAAAAAAAGAAAAGAGAAAGAGAAAATAATCTTCCCAACGGTGAAAACTTGGCAATTCAAGCACCTTGGACAAGTATGTTGGTGAAAACCTGGCAAACAGGTGCCAACGTAGTAAACTGAGCTATTTATCTATTCAATTGTCCTTTCAGCTACCGTCCTCATCCTCCATCCATAACAAATCTCCCAGCAGTTCCATCTCCCCTATCCTCCAAGCATTCAGCTTCCATCTTCCTTCAACCCATCTGCAATCCATATCCTATTCCAAAGCTTTGTACCATATCTTGTACCATATCCCTTTCCCTTTCCTGTACAGCGCAGTCCTTTCTGTAAATATCCTTCTTGTCTCCGTCCTAGTGAGAGTCCCGCTGAGTGTGATCTTCCTATCCCCAATCCTGAGCTTCTGTACATATCCCTTGTGCATATCGTTCCTCCTTGTTGTACATAACCTTTGTCCGTCCTGCAGCAGCATTTGATCAGGAATATCTTGTCCCATCCCCAGCCTCAGAAAACTTTTAGTCCCACTCGGGCCTTGTGCTTCAGCAACATCAATTGTCGACTTATCCTTGCTCATCCTGATTATTCCTTGAACTTCAGCTTTTGCCAGCGAACAACTACACTTATTCTCTCACCAACCCATGGGTCCTTGAGGATATATCGTTCCTCTTGTCTGACCTAATCTTCCATCCTGGTCCTTGAGGATTTATCGTTCCTCCTGTCTGACCAATCTTCCCACCATCAATCAAACCTAATCTCTCTCCTTGGCAAAGGATGTCTTTTTGGAGTTATCATTTTGATCTTAGATTTTTGTCCTTTGGGTCTTGTTAATCTTTTTGGCTTCTCATTATCCCACCAGGGTCACCACGATTCATTATATCATGGTGTGCTGCGTGTGCGGATAATCTGGGGCAAGGTCTTTTGATCTTTCGCTTCTGCCTGTGAGTCAGTTGTGTGTTTGTGGTTCCTTCAGCATCGGTTCCGCCATGTTGCCTCTGCGCTTCATGTGTGATGTTGGGGCAACCCTGCGTGTTTGTTTAGTGTCAGTCCTTGTCAGTCCTCTACGACGTTATTGACAGGCCTCGTGATCCCAGTATCCTTGGCAGGTCTCTAGCATTGCTATATTAAATCTAGGCTGTGCACTCCCGTTTGCACTTGGAGCTATCTGGTCCCTTGCATTTATCATATAGATTAATCTTGCATCTTTGCATACAGCTGCATCTTGCATCTTGCATTTCCATCTCATCTTGCATATCATCCATATTTGTTCTTAGAAGTGAGGTTATTTATCTCCCCTTTCTTCCTAGGCCTTTCCTTCCTCGTCCCGCCGGGCACACTCTGTCCCAGGGCGTAATCCCTCTTTCTCCTCTGTCCCACTGGGCGCATCTTCCATGATTTTGTCCCACCGGGGCATGTTCCTCTTTCTTCTAGTCCACCCGGGCGTCATACCCTCTTCTTCTGATTCTAGCCTCGGCATCTTGTTTTCTTGTCTTTGACGCCATGCCACTTGCGGCATCGCATCAAAGAGGGGCAAAATGTAGACACCGAAAAATCCTTCAGAAAATAAATTATTTTTGTTTTCTGAAAATCCTTGATGACATCATCATTTATTAATTAATTAATTATTTAATTAATTAATTTATTTTTATGGCATTAAATCCCTCTCTCTTAATTAAGAATCTTTAATTAAGGAATCTAGCCTAAAAATGTCATTTGGACATTATCCCTAATTTATTAATTGTTTAATTAATAAATTGCCCAAAAACTTCAAAAATAAATTAATTTATTTTTAATTTATTTTTTATCCCAAACTTGGCCAATTTCCTCTAGACCACTAACCTCTTCCAAAATCTTCTAATCCCTTCTTAATTTCGATTAAAAGGCTAATCCCATCTTTTCTAACCCTAATCCCAAGGTTAAATATTTAATTAAGGTTAAATATTTAATTTCTATATTTATTGAAAATACTTTAATAAATATTCCTAAAACTTAGGCTTTTGGAATGAATAACCTTTTATTCCATGAAACTAAGGAGAAATCTAGACTCTTCTAGAATCTTCTCAAATCCACCCTCTTCACCCATCCTAATCCTTTTCTTTGTCCTAATCTAATCCTAATCCTACCCTTAAACCTTTGTGCAATCCTAACCAAGCTTAAGACTTTCCTAAACCAAAGCAAAGTCTTTCCCTCCAAATATCTCAACCACAAAGCATTTATTGCTTCCCCAAAGTCTTCAAAGCCTCTTAAAGCCCATTCATTGCTCTTACAAGCATTTATTTGGAGAGTTATGAGCTTGGAGCCCCCTCTGTTGACTCCTTTTTGCCCTTCCCTTCATCCACTCACCTTGTGACATGTGTCACCTCCTGATTGCCTGAGAACTAGCACAATCCATGTGCTTCCCTTTGAGTGAATCTTGGCCTCTCTTAAGGATTTCAATCCTGGCCATTCATTGCTCCTACCCCAAGCCTTTAGAAATCCTATAAATACCCTCACTTCCTAAGGCAAATCATCCTTCAACTCTCAAACTCAATAGCAAAGTTATAATGCCATTTTCATTTTAGCATAAGCATAAAGCTCATCATTTTAGATCATTTTTCAAGCTTAAATCACATCTAAATTAGCTTAAATGGATTAACATAGATTCATTTCTTGTTTTAATCTTAGTTCTTTTATTTAGCTTTGCATATTTGTGTGTTCTTGAGGCCTTTGAGGAAAAATAGGTTCCTCATACCTATTTTGTGTCATTTTGGGTCTTCTTGATCCTCAAATCATCCATCTTGCATGCTCCAAGTGCTTGAGTTTGCACACCCACATCCCTCTATATCTAAGCATATCAAACGGTGCATGGACGCATCCGTTTTAAGCTTAAACTGAGGTGGCTTTGATTTTAGTTTGTTTACCTTTGAATTTGATTTGATTATATGCTATGACATTTGTTTGTCTTTGGCCTTCAAAATAGGTTTAGGTGCACTCTCAAATCCTAGTCTACACTTTCCTATAAATGACTCAGAAGGACATTAAATATCTCATCCTTGGGTGCCTTAGAGAGGTTTTTACCTTCAGATACATCTTTTATTTTTACTATTTTTGGCTCTGAGATTGCCACATAGTGGTTTTCACCCTTAGAGCTCTTGTTTCTTTTTCTTTTATTCTTTTGACTAAGATATTTGATAGCCGACTTCATCATGTTGATTCTAGGTTCACTGATGGAAGTTGTCATGGGTTCTACTACATTTAGGTAGCATGAGAGCATAATCTATTCAAAAAGTATGGATGTCTTGGGTTTGATCATTGGATGTTTGGTCAATAAGTTCTTGATGTTGGATGGTAAGTGTGGGAAAGGATTGGTTGATAGTGTTTACACACATAGTGTTGTCATCATTGGTTCTGATCCAACTCTCAAATTCAAAGGTGATATTACTACTCAAGATATTCAGTTCATTAAGCGTCTCAACGTCATTGCTGGATCCTACATTAGTGATAAGTGAATCAAACACACGAGGTCCATCATTTAGTTCTAGACTCACATCAAATGTAGGTATGTATGGTGAATAGCATCCACATGTTTATCTATTATAAGCTCATCTTCATCTGGTTCTGGAACAATCCCCCATTCACAGTCATTAGATTCCTCATCAGGATCTCTAGGAAAGTCAAGAACATGTGTGAAATCAAGGAAAATTCCCTAAGAAAGGTTGCCTTCAGAGTTTGAGCGGAATTCATAATCATGAGAATCTGTCTTAGAATCATTAGAGTGTCCCAAATGTTCAACTATAGTGAGGGATGTCTCTCCTTCTAGATCAGTCTATTCTTTTGAAGTAGTAGGTTCTTGTGTGTCTACCATGTTGATTCTTTTAAGTGCTTGATCATCTTTGAGAAGGTCTAGTATATTCTAAGGGATATGTTCATATGGAAAAACATATGTGGTATCTGAATCATCATTGTCTTCATGTTGTGTTTCCTCTTCTTGAATGTCCATTCTTGGTTCTATTTATTCTATAACATGGGAAGAATTACCACTGAGATGGAAAGGTTTCTTCTAATAACCTATGCTTGTTGTATCCTTTTTTGTTCATCCACAATGTTCAATGGGTTTGATGATACCTTTGCCTCTTGTTCCTAGAGGTCCTTTTACAGCATATCCCATCGTGGAAATTAGTTTTTGTCCTGGTCCATAAGATTTTGAAGGGACTTTGAGTATTTTAGAGTCACATTTTTAAACTATTTGTGCTGAGATTCATCTTTGTATAACCAAGCTAGGAAAACTTCTTCCTCGTCAGATTCCTATTTGGATATTTTTTCTGTGATGAAACTTCCATTAAAGATAACCTGTGGTTCTTTAGTTACAAGTTTCATTTTCTCTAAAGGTTGTCCATAAGACTTTGGTGAAAGTGGGTGAGATGTAAGAGATAGAACCGGTTCCATAGTATATTCTCCCATGCTTGTATCTTTGATTTTGACTTCCTTTTCTATATCTTCCATTTTGGATGTGGACATTATGTCAGTCTATTTGCTAGAAGATTCTCTATTGTGTGGGATAAGATTGTCGATACTTTCCTTTAACACATTGCAAGATGCTGACATGTCTGTTGGTATGGTGACCTCTACTCCATCATAGGGAAACTTGACACATTGATGGTATGTTGATGGAATAGCTTGCATTTCATGAATCTAGGGCCTTCCTAAAAGGATGTTATAGGCCAACGGGAGGTCCAAGACTTGATAGGTGATATCTCTGATGATAGGTCCTATTCTGATAGGTAGTACAATCACTCCTTTTGAGGATCTTTCTTCCTCATCATATGCTTTTATGGTTATTTTATTTTTAGGATCAATAGCATCTTCTGACAATCCCAGTTGTGTAACTAGTTTATAAGAACAAATGTTTAGACTAGCTCCTCCATCTATCAAAAAATGCTTGACACAATGGTTTTCAATTAAGACTTCAATATGCAAGGGATGATTATGTGGATGACTTAGTGAATTGTTATGTTCCTCTGAAAAGGAAATGTATTGAGGAGATGTTAAATGACCCAACATGGTCTAAAATCTATCAAGATCAAGATTTTTTGGAATATTGGAATTGATGAGAACTTTGTCTAGGACAGCTCGATGAGCAAGAAAGATTTGAAGCAACTCGAATATAGAGATCTTCACATTTGTATACTACAGTTGTTGGATAATGTTGTAAGATGTTGTTTTGGACTCTTTATAATTGGAAGATTTAGGTGCAGTCCTTTGTTTAGATGTAGATGCAAGATTGAATGGAACTTTTAGGGCATTTGATGAACCCAAGTTTGCTCCTGGAATAGTTACCTAAGCTTGAGATCGAGTGACTGTATTAACCGATCTATTTTATTTGTCCTTTTTGACAATAGTGATCACATTGCAGTGATGAGATGTGCATGGCTCTACCATGTTGATGACATCATTATTTATGGAGTAAGTGTAATTGACCTTAGCACCCATGTTTGTCTTAGAAGATGACTCTCCTTAAGCATGTTTCAGAAAAGGTTATGTGAATGTCCTATGATTGTTGTTGGATTTATGGTTGTCAATCACAATTTCTCATGTCAATTTTATCTTAAATACGATGTTTTAGGCACATTAAATTGTTGGTTTTATGACCCTTGTTCTGGTGAAAATCATAGAAATTAGTCTCTTTCCACCACCTAGGTTTGACTTCTAGGTCATATGGTTTTATCTCATGTAAGTGATGATGTTATTTGTTAAAAAATTTATCATGGCAGATTCCAAGGACTCACCCAAAGGAGTGAATTCATGTTTTGGCTTTGTAACCCATGGCTTGTTCTCATTTAACTTTTTAGAAAGCTCAATTGTCTACTTATCTGAGGCTGTTATGGCTTGAGTGCCAATAGTGAGGTTAAATGCTAGTGCTTTGGGAGGAGCATTGATGTGATCAACAACACCATCTATGACAACATTTTTATTCTTGTTCCAGAATTTGACTTTATCTTTGTTGTTGGAACTGGAACCTGAATCATATTTTTTCTCTTTATGAAGCAAGATATCTCCCTTGCAAACAAGTATGTCCTATATTTTTATGGCACTATCTACCATTTTATCAAATAAATTATGCTTTTACATCTGAAGATGATAGTTGATCTCCGGAATTAGATTGTTGATGAAGATTTTGAGTTTCTCTTTTTCTAGGATTTGTCGAGGATATAGCGAGAACTTCTTCCTCCAACATTTGAGGAAAGTAAAAAATGGTTCTCATGTTCTCTTCTTTAGGTTACAGATGTCTATCATGGTGACTGGATGTTGGATATTGTAGGAGTATTGTTGATAGAATAGTTTGATTAAATCCTCAAAAGTTTTGATTGTTGGAGGTATTTTAGAGAACTAGTTGATGGCTTCCCCTCCCAAAGATCATGGGAAAAGACACATTAATTATGTCAGTTCATGCAAGAACTCCATGGATAGAGTGAAAAATTATCTGACATGATCTTGAGGATATGAATTTATGTCATATTTTTCATATTTGGGAAATTCCACCCCTTTCAGGAATGGTGGCATATACATGCTTTGATCAAATGGAAATGGACATAGGACATCCATAGATAATTATTTGGGTTCTTTCTCTTTTTCAAGTTTGTTAAGTTTAACTTGCATAGCATGCATCTGTTTCATCATGGCAGTGATAGGATTCTCTTCCTCTTGCGTTATGATATCTTTGACATTAAAGTTTTGAGGAAGCTTATCCCCTTGTTGGGCTAATTTGAGGAAGTATGTCTCTTTATCCTCTCGTAGGAAATGCATCATGAGCTTCTTGAAGAGATCATCATCTCAGTATTGTGCAATTTCAGAAGGTGTGGGCTCCTAAGCCCTACCCTCATCAGAGTCATGGCCTTGTGAACTATGGATAGTTGTTCTTTGAGACATGGAAACATGTTGATTGAGATCTTGAGTTGATTTAGGAGGGGTTGTGTGACCTCATTTAAAGTGCAAATTTCCTAGTTCATCTTCTTCATAAAGATCAGGATCGTAGGGTTGATGAAAAGACTAAACTATGAGAGAAGACAAAGGTGATGTCTTAGGATCTTCTCATGGTTTTCTATGTGAAGAGGCTCTTGTTTCCACCACTAACCTTTAGGTGAATCTTGGAGCAAGATAAGACAATTGGCTGATAATTTGATTCAGGAATAATTGAGTGACGCAACTTTGTCAAGATTAGATTTGGTTGTTGATGAAAAGGTAGATTGGATGTAAGAGAAGGATACTGTGAGTGAGATGTATGGGTAGATGCCCAAAGGATGGTGGACAAAAATTCAGTACACTTAGCCTTGGATAGATCATGGTTATTTTGACAAGATTTTTGACACGAGATGAGACTATTAGGAATGAATGTTGAATATGTCCTATGGGGGAGTATTTGGATTTATTTTGTAGTAGTTGTATGTTGCATTCATGACTATGATTGTCATTGATGTCAACACATTGATCTACTGGAGATTAGCAGAGAAGCAGATAGTGTTTGAATTAGTGCACATGGAGTATTACAGATCAAGCTATGCGAAGTCAACAACTTGTTCTGTATTGTGTCTTGATATTTTGGTCAAGAGCACGTACAAAAACTTAGTTATTCATGATAGTTATGTGTAATTTAGTGGAAGCAGTATTCAAATAGTGTTCCTAAGAAGCGGCTTGTGATAAATGGATTATATCTCCTAACCGAGATAGAATTTGGGCATGCGAAGTTATACAGTTGATGGAGACATTTTTGTGGTGACCTAGATGAGACAACATGGTTGAAGGTCGCATGAGTGAAGATTTATTTTGTTTTGAAGTTGACAATTTAATGTGATTATGGAATATTATGTAACGTGTGAAGGTTTATATTTTGTAATTGGTTAGGCCTTCTTGGCTAACTCATTTGTAATTATTTGAGTGTGGTATAAAGGAAGGATTATTTTCCTTGATTGTAATATAGATATGATAATGAATAAATGAGTGAATATGTGAAAAGTGATATATGATATTGTAAGAGGATATGCGAATTGCGTAGATCTGGTATTGAGATTAGGTGAAGCAGTTGGTGTGGTTTGGCATAGACAGAGGAGCAAAGATAAGTTACCAAGATTAGTAATTGTTGGTATTATTCTATTCAAATAATACATAGATCATTTGGATAGTGTGTTCATTGATCTTGCCCTTGAATTTGTTTGGACAATGGGTCCTTCTGTCTTCCATAACTCTTAACTAAGTTAGAATATTTTAACAAGGATTCAAAGTCTCCTAATAGGGACTCATATGTGCTGAATGTATTTCATAAGGCTCCTAACAGAGTCCATCCTCTCACATGGAATTTTCATATTAGTACATCTTTTGTGGGCATCATTTCCACTGGGATTCTCTCTGATCAAGAGGTTCCCTAGTCAACATATCTTGTGTTGTTGTGTTGTTGTGTATGTTTATCTTTCTATGGTTGTTGCTTATATTGATTACATGGTTGAAATCTGATAATGGTGATATAATTTTTTTTATTTGATAACTGATTCACCTCCTCCTCTCAGTTATCTTGGTGGACTTTAATTCTAACAATTGGTATCAGAGTGGCAGGTCCTTGAAGGAAAAGTTTAACAACTTAAGGATATCTATGAAAACTCATTTTAGGAAAGAAAGCCCTAAGTTTAATGGAGTAAACTATGATAGCTAGAAAGAAAAGATGAAGACACATTTTCTATGTTTAGGATCAAGATATTGGTTAATAACAAAGAATGATAAGACTATCATTGAAGAAGACAAAACTAAAGAATGTACTGATACAGAAAGAGATCTATTCATGTGTAATATACTTGCCAGAGAATCACTTTTATCAGCTCTTCTAGAGAATGAATACAGTCAGGTAAAAACTCTAAGGACATCTCATGAAATTTGATTAGCTTTACAATCTAGTTTTGAAGGTGATGTGCATGCAAAGAGAGTCAGTTTACAAAATTGGATATATTCATTTGAAGATATAAGAATGATGGAAGATGAATCTATTAGAAGTTATATTGGTAGGATATCAGAGATTGTTGCAGGTATCAAAGATTGTGAAGGAAATAAGTCTGAGGATGAATTGATATGGAAGATCTTAAAGAAATCGACTCTTACATTTAAGAACACAACACAGATGATTGAACAATTTATACCTTTTACTGAGAAGTTTACCAGAAAAACTCTTCTTGGAAGATTAGAAGTAGCAGAGATTGGTTTGAGATAGTCAGGAGATCTACCTAGAATTGAGACAGCATTCATCACACTTAGTGTTCACCCTATTTTATCAAGAAGTACTAGTGTCAGTGAATATTATGCTAGTTGCAACATATCTAAGACTGAAGAAGATAGAAAGATTGAGGAAGGAATTTCCTTTCTTGTGAAAAGAGAATCTGAAGGTAAGAAAATCTTTAAATTTTGGACATGTCAAGAATATGGTCATTTCGCAACTAAATTCCCTAAGAGAGTAAAGAAATATAAGAATAACTTTAAACCTAGAATATCTAAAGAATGCTAATATGCTAATGATTAAGAATTTGAAGCTAGTATTGAGAAATTATTAAGTGAAAGTGATAATGAGAATGATGATATAGGATTTGTAGCAATAAAATAAGAAAACTTTGAAATTGAAGTTAGAGAAGAAAAATCTTTAGTTTCCCAAGTAGAAAAGAAAACTGATTGGATTATAAACAGTGGTTGTTCACATCATATGACTGGAGATATGAAGAAATTTATAAAGTTTAACAACTGTGATGGAGGAATTGTTAGAGTTGGAAACAATGCACCTTTCTTGATAAAAGGAATAGGATCTATTACTCTTGATGGAAAGACTAACACTGATGATGTTTATTTTGTGGATGGATTGAAACATAATCTTTTGAGTGTCGGATAGTTAGTTGATAAGGGATATCAAGTTTGGCTTACTAAGAAAACATGTGTGATCAAGGATAAGGATGGTAATATGATTGGAACTGGATCAAGAACCAAAGGTAATGTATTTCAGTTGAATCCTACTAAGATGACATGTTTGATTACTAAAATTGATGACAGTTGGTTATGGCATAGAAGGTTTTTTCACATAAACTTTGATAACATTGTGAAAGTAAGTACTACATTTGCAGTAAGAGATTTGCCTAAGATTATGAAACCTACTAACATGATTTGCAAAGAATGTGTTATGGATAAGTAGAAGAGAAGTTTATTTCCCAGTAAGAAGTTCACAATAGCAAAAAATTTGGAAATTGTTCATACAAATTCGAGTAGTCCCACAAGGACTAGAGGATTCTATGGTGAAAGGTATTTTATGATTTTTGTTGATGACTTTACTAGAATGACGTGGATAGCATTTTTTAAAGAAAAATGTGAAGCATTTGACAAGTTTAAATTGATTAAGAACAAAGTTGAGAATGAATCTGGAATGAAGATTAAATTTTTAAGGTCTGATAGAGGTGGAGAATTTACTTCAAAGAAATTTAATATCTTTTGTGAAGAAAATGGAATTAAGAGACATATTTCTACCCCTAGAACACCTGAACAAAATGGTATTGAAGAAAGAAGGAACAAATCAGTAACTGAAGCAACAAGAGCTATGTTATTTGAAAATGATTTGGTGAAGAAATTTTGGAGAGAAGTAGTAAATATAATAGTATATATAATGAACAGAGTACAAATCAGAGCAGACACAAATAAGACAGCTTATGAATTATGGTTTGGACATGCGCCATTAGTTAAGTATTTTAGAATTTTTGGAAGTGAGTGTTGTATTAAGAGAGATGATGACATTGGTAAGTTTGATCCCAGATGTGATGAAGGTATATTTCCTGGTTATTCATTGAAAAGAAAAACTTATAGATATTTCAATAAAAGAACTAAGACTATTGTTGAGAGCGCAACTATTGAAATTGATGAGAAGTTCAAAATTCAAGAAAGAATACTTGATTATGAATCAGATGAAGAAGTTCATCCTAGAATTGACCAAGAAAATATTGAATTATTTTATGAAACTGACAGTGATTTGCAGAATGAGAGTTACATTGAGGAGATAAGAGAAGAACCTAGAGCATAACATAGAGTTGAAGCAAGAATTGAGACAATGACACCTAATAAGAATCTAGCAAGAAATCACCCTATTGATCAGATTATTGGGAGCATAGAAAAATGAGTTATGAAAAGGAATAAGGTTTAGGAAGAACTATTTTTGATTTCTCAAATTGAACCTAAAACTACTAAGGAAGCTTGTAAAGATGAAAATTGGATTCAACCAATGAAGGAATAATTAGATCAAATTGAAAAGAATAAGACTTGGAAGTTGGTCCCTAGACCTAAATATAAAAATGTAATAGGAACTAAATGGGTATTCAGGAATAAGATGAATGAACAAGGTGAAGGTTTAAGTAACAAAGAAAGATTGGTATGTAAAGCGTACTCACAACAAGAAGGGATTGATTATGAAAAGACTTTTGCACCTGTTGCAAGAATTGAAGTGGTAATAATGTTTTTGGCTTATGAAGCTTATAAAAAATTCAAAGTGTATTAGATGGATGTGAAGTCAACATTTCTGAATGGAGAATTGGAAGAAGAAGTCTACATTGAGCAGCCTGAAGGTTTTCCCTTGACTCATGAAGGAGATATGGTATGTAAACTGAACAAATCTTTATATGGACTGAAACAAGCACCTAGAACATGGTATGCAAGATTAGATAAATATTTGATAAAATTGGGATTTGCTAAAGGTACAACATATAGTAATTTATATCTAAAAGAGATTGAGAATGGTTTATTGATTGTAGTTATCTTTGTTGATGCTATTATCTTTGGAGGTGAAGATGAAGCTAGTGATAAATTTGTTGATGAAATGAAGACAAAATTTGAAATGAGCATGATTGGTGAGATGAAATATTTTTTAGGATTACAAATAGCACATAATAGTGATGGTATTTTCTTATGTCAAGAAAAGTATTTGAAAGACTTGTTGCACAGATTTGGAATGGAAAATTATAAGTCAGTTGGCACACCTATGGTAACTGGTCATAAGTTAACTAGCATAGATGAAACTCCTGTAGTTAAACAAAAGAAGTACAGATCCATGATTAGAGGATTACATCATTTAACTCATACAAGACCATACATATCACATGCAGTTGGAATTGTTGCAAGATTTCAAGCTAGTCCTAAAGAGTCACATTATGTAGCAGTAAAAAGAATATTTAGATATTTGAAAGGCATAATTGAATATGGGTTATGGTATGATAAATCAAATGACTTTACCCTATGTGCATATATAGATGCAAATTGGAGAGGTAGTGTTGATGATAAAAAGAGTACAAGTGGTGGAGCATTTTTTCTTGGAGGAAGATTGGTTTCTCGGCTAAGTAAGAAACAAAATTGTATTTCACAGAGCACAACAGAAGTGAAATATGTAGCAGTAGCAAACAATTGTAATCAGATAGTATGGATGAAACAAATTTTGAAGGATATTGGAATCAAATTCAATGAGCTTGTTATCATACATTGTGATAACACCAGTACAGTAAGTATGTCTAAGAATCATGTATTGCATTCTAAGACAAAGCATATAGAAATCAAGTATCATGTTGTAAGAGAGAAAGTTGCAAAGAAAGAAGTCAGACTTGAGTATATAAGTACAAAAGAGCACATTGCAGATATATTTACAAAGCCCTTACCTAAAGATACATTTGAGTATTTGAGAGGTGTGCTTGGGATTATGCCCCAACCTACTTTTGAGAAGTGATGCAGATAGTTGCATCAATCTAGTGCTATATGAACTCTATCTTTTCTGGATTGTATGTTGATACTTCCTTTATGGGGGAGTATGTGTGTTTTGAGCTGAGTCATAAAGGACTCTTGTGAATGTATTTTATGAACAATGTCTTTTGACATTGATGTTTTGAAATGGATTGACATATTGATGCTTTCTTTGTCATTGATGTCAATGGGGGAGAATAATACAATGAAAACACATGATTGATTTGATTGATAAAGAGGATTTGAAGATATTTCAGAGTAGTAGTGTTACAGTTTGGTATTTATGGAACTTGGATGTTTTTCATCTATGTTGCCATCAATGCCAATGGGGGAGATTGTTAGGAATGAATGCTAAATATGTCCTATGGGGGAGTATTCAGAGTCATTCTATAGTAGTTGTATGTTGCATTCATGACTATGATTGTCATTGATGTCAACACATTGATCTATCGGAGATTAGCAGAGAAGTAGACAATGTTTGAATTAGCGCATGTGGAGTATTGCAGATCAAGCTATGTGAAGTTGAGGACTTGTTCTATATTTTGTCCTAAGATTTTGGTCAAGAGAACATATGAAAATTCAATTATTCATGATAATTATGTGTAATTTAGTGGAAGCAATATTCATACATTGTTCCTGAGAAGTGGCTTGTGATAACTGGATTATATCTCCTAATTGGGATAGAATCTGGGCATACAAAGTTATACAGTTGCTGAAGACATTTTTGTGGTAACTTGGATGAGATAGCATGGTTGGAGGTTGCATGAGTGAAGATTTATTTTGTTTTGAAGCCGACAGTTTTATTTGATTATGGAATATTATGTAACGTGTGAAGGTTTATATTTTGTAATTGGTTAAGCCTTATTGGCTGACTCATTTGTAATTATTTGAGTGTGGTATAAAGGAAGGATTATTTTCCTTGATTTTAATATAGATATGATGATGAATGAATGAGATAATATGTGAAAAATGATATATGATATTGTAAGAGGATATGCGAATTGTAGAGATCCAGTATTGAGATCTGGTGAAGTAGTTGGTGTAGTTTGGTAGAAACAGAAGAGAAATGATAAGTTGCTGAGATTAGTAATTTTTGTTATTATTCTATTCAGATAATATAGAGATCAGTTGGATAGTGTATTTAGTGATCTTTCCCTTGAAACTTCTTGGATAGTGGGTCTTTCTATCTTCCATAACTCTTAACCGGGTTAGAATCTTTTAACAAGGATTCAAAGTCTCCTAACAGGGACTCATATGTACTGAATTTATTTTATAAAGCTCCTAATAGATTCCATCCTCTCACAAGTAATTTTTATATTAGTACATCTTTTGTGGGCATCATTCCCATCGGGGTTTACTCTCTGATCAAGAGGTTTCCTAGTCAACATATCTTGTGTTATAGTGTTGTTGTGTATGTTTATCTTTCTATGGTTGTTGCTTATATTGATTACATGGTTGAAATCTGATAATGGTGATAAAAGTTATTTTTATCTGATAACTGATTCACCCCCCCCCCCCTCTCAGTTATCTTGGTGGACTTTACTTTCTAATAGAGACGTGTTCTAGATTAATCAACAGGATGACAAATCAAGCAAAATTAGATCACTTTGGGAAAATAAGATGGACCACTATTTCTCTTCTCTATACTTGACACAATGGATTTTTTGATAGAATTTTGACAAAAGATGAAGGTTGACTGCATTTCTGGTAAAATTAGGGTTTTATAGGCAATTTGTGCAAAATGTCATATGATAGTATGTAGGCTTGTACAACATAGAAAAGGGTATGGTACGACAATCCAGAGGCTCATACCACAATTGATACCAAGGATTAATTTTTTCTCTGAGATTTCTAACAATTCTTGTATGATAGTGTACTACTTCTCGTATGACACTTGAGGGGTTCTGATATGACACTTGCAAGAACTAAGCAATTATCATACGAAAATTGCTGGGGCTGGATGATAGTTTACACCAGAAAAGGATTTTGCTTCAATTTTTCAAGATTTTGGTGTTTTTCAGTCTCAGTTGTTTTTTCAAGCTTGTTGTCCAGTTTTCAAGATCTATGTTTTGGATTGTCTGAGGGTGTTTAACATAGAAATAGGCTCACAATCACAAAAAACACGTGGGAACTGACTCAAAGAATCAAACACATCTAGCTTAACCTAACTAAGAGAAGAGATGTATTACTTGCTCATTGACTTAGGAATACACTCAATGACTCCTCAGAATATGGCAGTCCAACAACATGCAATGGATGTTGAATCCCATATTAGCTGAGTTCAAGCGTCAAGGAGGGCTCGATATGATGAGTTTCTTGGGGTGATTACTATTCACCTTGCACAAGCACTACAAATCCTTTGTAGGTAGATCAGTAGAAAACTAGCTTAGGCTGTTAATCAAGGCATCCATTCACAACTGTCTCCCATAGTCTCGCAAGTAGAATTGAGGTGTATAGCCCTATGAGTACTCAGACCTGTGTAGTCTTACAAGAAAGATTGAAGCGGCTCTTCTCTACACAAAATCAAAGTATGTTCATGGAATAAATCTAAGGAACAAGCACAACTATGTCTTCTGAGGCTTTAACCTCAAGGAAGCATCAAATTTTATAGTGGGGTGGAAGAGTCGGCTTAAGACTTGTCCCCACTTGGGTCATTCCCGGGAGATTTTTACCTCATCGACAGGCCCTCTAAAGGATTAAATGAAATGTGAGGTTGGGGACCACAAGATCTGGGTTTCTGATTCTCTGAAAGAGAAGAGCATAATCACCTAGCCTTGTCCTTTTCCCTATCCAAGACACGCCAAACAAAATTAATCCAGAGATAGTACGTATATTGGCATCAAGGAAGATATCTTCTAGGTTTCTGATTCTCTTAAGAAAGATAAGAGCATAATCCCCTAAATATCCTCCACAATAGCAATAGATGCACGTACCTAATTAACTAAGTGCCTATGAAAAAGAGATTCTAAGCAAACACAATATCTTCTTGATGAAGATTTAGCAACCTGTAAAACCACACATAAGAAATTTTGATTTGATTGTCTTTGGTGAGTGATTTCTGAAAGGGTTTCCTACAAACAAGCTTAGAAGATAAGACAAGAAGAGGCCAAAAAGATAGGTTTCAATGCTCAGGTCTTCATCTCACGTCCTACAAAAAGTGTTAGGCTAACTGAAACAATCACACACCAAAAAACAACAGAGGTCAGGATTAGTAGTCAATCAAATTTCAAAGCAAAAACCTTAAAATATGATAAAAAAAAGTCATATGACAATTGAAATTCTAGCATGAAATGTTGTACGACAATATACCTTAACCCATATGACAATTGAATTCTGATACGACAATGTGTACAAACCAATATGACAATTCAACCCTGATATGACAATATGTATAGACAAATATGACACTTCAGGAATGTTGTATGTTGTACGATAGACAAAGACTTATGAAATAACACTTTGTAATTGTCATACAAGATTGTACGAAAAAACTTGAAAACCCGGATCTTGATGAAAAATTGTTAGAAAATTGATGAAATGTGAAATGGAAACCTGATATTAGGCCCCATGGTGGGCGCCAAAAATGTGTTTGTGAAAATTGTACCTATTCAGAAGACACAACACATCAGTAAAACATTATTGATCAATGATAATAAAATAAGAAATTGACATATATATCATTAATATTGTGATTTTATGCCTTCTAGAAGATGCGAGTATGGTATTCTCAGAATACGACTGAGATCAGTGACAATGCAATGCCTAAACGAAGCATTTGAATGCAAAAACAATGAAAATGGATGCAAGATTAATCTATATTTTTGTGATTTTATATGCAATAACAATGATTTAAGCTATATAAAATGATCTAAAACTTTATATGAATGAATATGAATCCAAACCATAGATGCAAAAACAAGAAATAATGATAGCAATGAATCTCAAAAGTTGTACAATTTCTCAAGAACTTGACAGTATAGCATTGTTCTCAAAATTGCACGTGGTTGGTTGTGAAGGACTGGGGCCTGTTTATATAGAAATCTAGGATTGAGAACTCATGGAAAAGCCAAAAATCACTCCTTGATCAACTCAAATTGATTGGTAAGTTATTAGGGAATTAGAAACAATTATTTAGTAAAATCATGCAAATCAACTTTTTAACTCATAATTGGAATTTGAGATCACTCCAATCTACTTTTCAACTCACAATCACATGTTTAGTTTAGAAAGTTAACAAATTGAATCCAAGAGTTGATTTTGAGTTTAACTGCTTTTTTTAATTTTTGTATAGATAATTGTGAGTTTATTTAATTTTCATTTAAAAATAACTAATTTATGGGTTAATCAATTATTTAAATCAAACTTTATCCAAAATTATAATATTAAACTTGACAATTCAATTTTAATCAATTAAATAAATATTCAATCGATTATTTTTAGAATTTGTGATTTATTGTCAAATAAATAATATTAATTAAGGAATAATTTAATTAAATCTAATTAAAGGGATTAAGTTGCTAAATGAAGTTTAATTAATTAAATATTCATCATATTCAATTAATTATACTTAGGAGAAATAAAATAATATCATTTATCACCAAATAATATTTAATTAAAGATAATTATGATAGATTAGGAATATTTAGGAATATTCTTCTATATAGATTTAGGATAGGATCAATTAGGATTTCAATAATTCGATGCACAAATGTGCCTTAGGTTAGGTCTTTAGGGTCGATTTCGATCGATTTGTTGATGTAGGAGGTCAATGGAACTGAAGCCCATTTTGGGGGTATTACACATGTCACATAAGCATCACCCATGAGGTCCGCAGCTCAACTGCTTGCATCTGACAATATCAATATCAACCATAAAACAAATGGTATCCATGTATTTTTCTACAATCTCTAAAGGTATCCTTTCTTTCTCATGCATATTCTTTTGAAATTCTTTGAAATAACCCCAGCTATTGCTAGTCAATTCACTTCCTAAGATTCTAATGATGTTTCTTATCTAAATAGAAATTGGGATACCTACTATCCATGCTATATTACTGATACTAGGGAACATGTTTTGAAAATAGAAGAATAGGCACATGACCACCTGACCATACTTGAACTTGTGTCTTTTATCCTTCATGATATTCTCTAGATTCAACATAAGTTATTCTCTCATCATCTTAGCTAGATCATACTCATCATTCTCTTTGATAATTTTATATGTTGTATGAATAGTACCACCAGGTATACTATTCAACTAATTGGAGTGGTAGACCTTGTATCCAATAACTATTGATGTATATTTCACATCTTCATTTATGATATCATTCACAATCATTGCATGACAATCACACTTGGATTTAGTTATACTGATTACTTCTTCTTTAGGTATGGTATGAAGAATAGGTACTTCATTGGTTGAAGATAAATTGATAACAATATGATTCACTTCCTTTGATATTTTACATCGTCGGTCAAGCCACATGAATTGATCATGAATTCTTATCAGGACGTATCTGATCTAATCTTCTTCAAAATAATTAGGATAACTAACTACATGATGAAAACCTTTGTCTTCAATGCATTTATGTTCTCTTTCATCACTAACCTATCATCACTCAACTTCTTGTACTGTTCATAGATTACTCTAGAAGCTAGATTTTCCAACTTGCAATGTATGCATACTCTAACATTCTCAATATGTAGAACACCATAGGGCACATTGTTTAGGGCACACATTGGGTCATTTTTTGTCAATTTAAATATATGTATTTTGAACTCTAGTCTAGGTCTCTCATTTATATCAATCAACTTGGGAGTAGTCTTTATATCTTTCAATCACAAATGCAGGCAATAGATAAATACCTTAAGTTGTTTAAAACTAGGGTTCTTGCCAAAGGCCTCAACAACAACCACAACACCTAATCATTTTTTGTTGGAATAATTGATTCTAACAGATATTGTCATGATAAGTGATTTATGGATTTTCCATGGTATAGATTTGATTGCATAATGCTTAGTTATTGAGTTGTCATTGATGTCAAGTATTGACCTAGTGTTGCTAGTATGTTGCTAAGTATAAGGATGATGATCAAAGTGTTGTGGTAATTTTTAATTGTAGTGATTCATATGGGATACTTTAGGATGTCTTAGAATGTTAAATGCATGACCGTTACTATTGATATTGATAGGTAAGAAATTATGATTAGATGAAGTATAACAATGCAACTGCTAGAACAATTAGTGATAGGTGATAGGTGATTTGATTGGTTTATCAAATATTTGGTGTGTTTTTTAATGCAGTTATAGGATATGGTTTCTAATAGTGTTTGGATGCTACAATTGAAATCACAACTAATTTGGAGGACCAGAGTGAAGGATAGGTGATTGGTGAGCAGATTTAGAGTTGTTAATAGGTTGAAGTGTTTATGTCTTGAACGACAGTTGTTAAATCTTTAAACGGTGATTGGTGAAGATGTTGCAGTGATTTTGGTTAAGTTAGTCATGATCTGGTGACATGTATTACATATTGGAGATGATGACCTGGCATCACATTCTTCAATGCTAGTGTGTGGAGAAGATTCTAGATTAAGGTTGTGTGTGGTTAAAATGTGTTTGACCTCTTGACACAAATTTCTATGTAAATCATTGTAATGATCGACACGGTGTTGCAAATTTATTATGTACATTAAATTTTTTTGTTTGGTGCATTGGATTCAAGCACAAATATTAAAAGTTAAATTGTAATCCATTTAGGGAAATCTTAAGGCAATGAAAATCTTAAAGGCTTGATGAACATTATATATTGAATGAAGTTGAAATTTTTTTAGTGTTGATCGTGTGTTGGGAAAGTGCGGTGTAAAGTATGAATTGTGATCAATTTAGAGAATAGAAAAGTGTATTAAGAAGTGATTATATGATTCAATAGATTTGATCAATTGGAGGTAGTGCTATTCTAGATATCATTGTTCAGGTTGTTCCCTAATAGTTACAACAGTCAAAATGCATTAATCGGGTGGATCCTAGTAGGTCCCTATTGTAAATACTCTACCAAGGTGGCACATTAGTTTATGTTTGAAGTCCTCTAACAAGGCTACTCTTAATAGGATAAAGGCCCTAATAGACCTATAGGTAAACCCTTAACAGGGTAGTACCTAGTAGTGCTTTTATAAACTCCTAATACGGTTAAGCTCCTCACAGGGCATACTTTAGAAAGTACATTATTTAGTGGGTACTAATCCCCACTGTGATTTTTTCCTAATTTTGGTTTCCATGAGATAAACATCTGTGTCAAGTGTTTCATTCATTTGTGGATGCGGTTATGGTTATGATTTTCATTTGTTGCTATTAAAGTAAAACTTGTGAATGTTGTTATAAAGTTTAAGTGGTTGATAAATTTGAATGTTGGTAGATTATAGATTCACCCCTACCCTCTTAGTAATCTAGTCTTAAGATTAACAATTGGTATTAGAGATGAGTTCCCATTTTGTGGTGAATATTAATAGCTTGAGGCAAAAATCCAAAGATGATGAGAAAGGAAGGTCTCAAATTCACAAGAGAGAACTATTTAGTATGGTGTGGTCGGATGAAGCTATATCTAAAGGTATGGGTGATCAATATTAGGATCACGTGGTTACTAAATATACTATCCCTTCAGAATTCTTGATTGTAGATAAATTGAAGATTAGACAAGAACATACTACTACTATGAAATCCATTGTAAGTACTCTTTCAAATGTAAAGTTTATAGATGTCAAAGACTTGGATACTACTCATGAGATGTGGGAGAAGTTGAGAACTATCTATGGTGGAGATCCACATGTGTAGAAGGAAAAATTTGATAGCTTGAGAGGTAAGTATGATTAAATGAGAATGAAAGAAAATGAGAACATTGAACAATATAGTTAGAGAATCAAAGAGGTTGTTGCTACTATCTGAGGTGCTTGTGGTAATCTTCCTAAGGAGGATGTGGTAAGAAAAGTGTTGAGAACTCTTTTACCTTAGTATGCTATTAGAGTTTCAGCTATTCAAGAGTTCATATCCCTAGGAACTATTGTTGCTACTCTCGATGCTTCAATAGGAAAGTTGACTGCATTCAAATTATGCAATTATGACAATAGTATGCCTAAAGTGGAAGCTACTTTCAAGTCATCATTGACTCTTGCACCATCTAGGTGTTAGAATAACTGAGAGGGGGATGAATCAGTTATCCACAGTCCCAATCACAAAATATATATCCAAAAACAATTTACTAAAACTTCTGCAGCTCGGTAAACTAAAATAGTATTCTTCCTATGCTTTTACCGATTACCAGTTAATAACATATAATGATTACCGGTCAAATCTAGTATGCATCATGTAAATTATGATAACAAACAATCATCACAATCAACACATAACACAAGAGATTTAACGTGGAAACCCTGTGAAGGGAAAAACCACCTGGGATCGGCAACCCAAAAAATGTTCACTCTTTTGAAGTGAGGTTGGTGAAGACCCAGCCCTGATAAAGGTTACAAACACACTGTGAGGTGTGACCTTGTTAGAGTATTTTAGACCAACTGTTATCATCCAACTAGCATTCACTATGGGGTTGATAGGATAACAAATGTACACTCTATGAATGACATTACAAGACTTTCTAGTCCACTCTGTTAAGAGATTTCTCTATTTGCAATGGTTAAAATGTAACAGAAGTTGATCTGATTACAACACAACTTCAATTGTAGATTATCAAATCTATGTTAAGCTCATTCAAATCCTTTGATCAATATATCAATTATGTTTTAATCAATATTTAGTAACTTACTATCACTCGGTAATAGCTTTCTTACGCTCGGTAATCTTTGTAGTTCAGTTCTCCTTAACAGTCTAATCAGGCATGCATGAAGCTTGTTCACGTGATATCTCTACAGTCTCCTTCTTTTGACATGATTTTATCATGAAATCCCAGTCTCTCAAATAGATGAGTAAACCATTTTATTTCCATCCATCAGATTTTGCCACTTAATTTCCTTTGTTGATTTTGTCGCTTAAACCTTCCTCGGCTAATGTGTCAGTAACACATTTTGTTTCAATCCATTAGATCTTCTTCAAATTATGTTAGCCGTCGATCTTCATAAAAAACATTATCTTCATCTCTGATTTCGAGGTATTCCTTATCCTTATCTGTCATATACATCTTCCTCATCTAGATATATATGTTCTTCATCTCTTTTCTTCTTCTTCTACAGATGTTTGGGTATAGTAACTTACAAGATAATTATTGTTAAAACTAGTTGACATCAATGACAACATATTATTGATTGAATCATCTTACATATCTAATTAGCAACTCAGTGATCTTAAATCATAGATCTTCAAGTTATACAATGTATTCAAATCAGTTGTAGTTTATCAATCTCTCCCTTTGGCATTGATGGCAACACAAACAATATAAAATATGCCATACACATACCAAACATGTATTCTACAACTCTATCAACAAATGTTGTAATAGTACAAGCTCTCCCTAGCTTAATATGTTTAATCACTGCGTTACATAAAAGTATTTGCAAGTGTAGACTAAGTTTTGCAGATATGATCTTTTCAAATCTCTTTTCTGTATCTCTCTCCCTTTTTCTTTGGCTCCATATTCTTCATATTATCTCTCTCCCTTTGACAAAAATTCCAAAGAACAATAAAAACATATAGCTCTATAGTAGCCATGTAACTCTTTGTTGTTCGGTGCATTCTCTGTATCTCGGTATACTGTTATGTAAATATGTTCCAGTACTTCAACCTTTCACAACTTTAGATAGAAATCCAAAGTGTGAGCTCTGCTACATCAACATGTATGATCTTCTGATAAGATTAGGTTGATGCAACCTCTAGATCACCTTAGTGAGTGGTAGAAAAGGGACAGACCTGTTAGGGATTTTTCTTGTAGGGTCAAACTTGGCAAAATTATAGGCTAGATTCTCAATAAAAAGGGGCTCCAAGTTTGCAAGAAAAGCCTAATTGATGAGGATTGGATAAGATCCCCCTTCTGCTTCAAGCTCCACAGGACTCAGGTGGGTATTGCCTATGAATAGGTTACTATATTTCAAGTAAGCTTTTAATTAGTGGATTGGGTCTTCACTGTCATGCTATTGTGTTACTCAAATCTACTTCAATGAAAGATGATTATGTAAACAGCTGAGAACAACCTGTTATAGAATATGACAAAAGAAAATACAAATGTAATAGCATGAACAATGGGATAAGGATGTGAATCCTTCTTTTTATGAGTACAACTCAAGGAAGGTTAACCTCTGATTCTCTCTCCAAGGAATCAACAATTTGAACTATATCACCTGGATACAATCCTTTCACAATATGCATGAACTTAAAAATAAAAAAGAACTGGTAATGATTATTTTATTTTTGATGACTCAAAGATAACTGCATCATAAACAGCCAACCAGTGCCTATTCCATTGGGCAAAAGAGTCTGAATATACATCCATAGGAAGATCTCAAGGAAATACAGTAGAATGCCTTACAAACTACATGCAATCTAGATAGGATGCCTTACAAACTATCATGTCAATCTTATGTTGCTATCATCCAAATCTTAACACATATGTCTACTCTCTAAAATTGCATATGAGGATTTAATCCTTTCCTTGAAAGAAAATCACAGACAATTAGATTAGTTTCCTTACAACTAGTATGTTTTAGATGCCTTACAAATGAAACATACAAGAATAGAACACAAAGCTAAGAGACAATAACCATGTAAGATAGAAATTGCATTGTATCTTATTGAAAATGAGCCTGTCTCAATACATACAAAGCTTAAAATTTCTAGAATTTAGACTCAAGACTAGGAAATTTTCTCTACAACAAGATATTCAATATTCACCATTTAGGGGTCTGCTCACAACAGAGCAACCACAGAAAAATGGAACCCAAAAAGAACAAGAACCAAGAACCCTTACAATTGAGAAGAGAAGAGAATAAAAAGAAGAAGAAGAAACCCTAAAATCTATACTTGATCAACACTTGTCCATTCTGAAATCTAATCTCATTGTCTTCTTGCTTCTCTGAAAATTTGATCTTCTCGGGCATCTTCAAAATCTAATAAATTTGTCCTTTTTCCCATAAAATCTGCTCATCTACTGGAAATCTGATTTCTTTGTCCTTTACTCTTCCTTGAAATTTAATTTAGTCCTTTGTACCCTCTTTTCCCATCACCATGCAATTCTGAATCATTCCTCTATCGAATTTGCAAAATCAATCAATTTTGGAAGAAGAAAAATCTCCCCAAAATCTGGTCATAGATTAAAAGTTTTTACTGCTCTCAACAACTTGATCTGATCTAGTTCTAACTACCATCATTGCATCTATCATCTTCTGGCATTTTCAAAAATATATTATACTGCCATATTCTGATAAAAAATGGATCTCCCAGACATTTTCCCGTGAGCAGCTCTGTCATTAAAAAATTTCAAAATTTGTCAAATGTTTCAACTTTATGACTTTTTAAATCTTTTAAAACTTTAAAATCTACACATGCCACCAGAACTTGCCACTTGTCATCTTCTCATTTGCTGCTCGGACTAACCCATCCTTAACCTCAGTCCATCTGGAGATCTAGAGACTACATTAATCTCTAAGTCTCTTAATCATTTTCTTAACCATGGTTTCATTTAGAGACTTGGAGAAATCCTTTTAGTCTCTAGGTCTCTGAATAGTCATCTGGAGATTTGGAGACTAGTCTCCAAATCTCATAATGAACTTTTTCCTTCTAGAGACTTGGAGACTTGGAGATCTGGTCTCAGAATGAGCTTTTTCCTTCTAGAGACTTGGAGACTTGGAGATCTGGCGACTTGGAGATTTGGAGACTAAGTCTCCAAATCTCAGAATCATTTCCTCTCTTTATTTTTCTTTATGAGATTTGGAGACTAACTTTAGTCTCTAGATCTCTGAATGTTAGTGACTTAACCACTAGCATTTGGAGATTTGGAGACTAACTAGTCTCTAGATCTCTGAATGTTAGTGACTTAACCACTAGCATTTGGAGATTTGGAGAAAAACTAGTCTCTAGATCTCTGAATGTTAGTGACTTAACCACTAGCATTTGGAGATTTGGAGACTAACTAGTCTCTAGATCTCTGAATGTTAGTGACTTAACCACTAGCATTTGGAGATTTGGAGACTAGCTTTAGTCTCTAGATTTCTGAATGTTAGTGACTTAACCACTAGCATTTTTCACCAGCATTTCTCTACAAAAAAAATTTTGGGCCCATTGGCACGGAAACCAAGGTGGATGCACAAGAATGGGCAAGCATAGCCTCCTCCATTTGACTTACTTCGTATGTTTGTAGATTTTCATATAAACACTTCAAATTTTGAAATTGGGAGCAATGTGGGATAAAACTTTATGAAGCAAATGCTGATTTTTTATGGCTGCCAGTACTCAGAGAACCATAAATTTTTATTTTCAAACTGGGTTTTTCTAAAAAACATTTTTTACAATGCACACATGGTTATCTCAAATATATATAAAATTCAGCCCAACCCAGTTTGTATTTTTTGAGTTATGATGAAAAATGTGACTAGAAATATGAACAATGCACACTCAGAGAATGTTGACATTCTACAAATGGAATGGCTCTGGAAAAGTGACTAAACGGGCACATGGGGAGCTAAAAATTGGTATGATGACTCATTCCCATGTCTAAAATATGATGCAACCACTGGCACATTATGATCAATCTTTTGGAGAAAGATACAATCAACCGAACAGGGCCTCCGACTAAAGTATGCAACTATCCATCAAATTATTAGAAATTGCAAATGGAAAGGGCTTAGCAAACTGACCAAATGAACTCGTCATGGCTTGAAAATTGAAACACAAGGAATATTTGACCACTGGAATATGATGCAAAATGAATTTTTTCAATTCAGTCAAATGGTCAAAAGTTATAATCAGTCAAATAGGGCCACTATACCCTGTTTGACACTTAGGCAGAATTGTGCAATTTGACACTTGCTCAAAATGGAACATCACTGAGTGATTCGGGATGACAAAATAACATCATGGGATGCATGCACATACTGAGTGGAGTGTGTTCAACACTTGGAACACCTCATAAGCTTCAAAATGTCAGTCGGGTACATATGCATGAAAAGCATTTAAAGAGCTTCAAATTGCAAAATTTTAACATGGTACTCAAAACCCATGTTGCATTTTTGAGTACCAACAAGACCCCAAGTCTAGTCCTCAAGTATTCATATGTATCCTTCAGTAGAGGCTTTTTAAATATGTCAGTAAGTTGTTCTTTTGATGTAACAAATTCTAGCTCCACTTGCTTCTCCTGTACTTGTTCCCTTAAGTAGTGATACTTAATTGATATATGCTTTGTTTTAGAATGCATCATTGGATTCTTTGAAATATTGATAGCACTAGTGTTATCACAATATATAATCACCGGCTCAGTGATTACCTCGTTCATTCCTTCTAACACTTGCTTGATATATGCAATATTTGAACAGTTAGTAGCAACAGAAACATACTCTGCTTCAACTGTAGACTAAGAAATACAAGCATGTTTCTTACTTGTCCATGTAACAATTCTTTCACCAAAGAAGAATGCTCCTCTGATGGTACTCTTTCTATCATCCACATTTCCAGCCCAATCAACATCAGTGTATACCTTCAGTTCAAACTTGCCTTTCTTAGGATACCATAGTCCATAATCTTCAGTTTTCTTTAGGTATCTTAAGATTCTCTTTGTAGCTACCATGTGTGACTTTCTAGGGTTTGCAGAAAATCTAGCAACTATTCCAATAGCATGTGCTATATCAGGTCTATTGTGAACTACATACATTAACTTACCAATCATGGATCGGTACAGTGTCTAATTTACCTCAATAGTTCCATCTTCTTTAGTAAGTTTACATCCATTAGCCATCGATGTTCCCATGGGGTTTAGCATCTTCCATGCCAATCTTCAATAATTCCTTTATATATTTAGATTGTGTGATGAATATACCATCATTCTGTTGAATCACTTGTAAGCCTAGAAAGAACTTAATCTCTCCAAACATAGACATTTCAAATTCACTTTTCATTTCATCAACAAATGACTTATAGATTTGATCTTCTCCTCTAAATATTATGTCATCCACAAATATCTCAGCAATCAAGATAGTATCATCAAAATTTCCTTTCATGTACAGATTATTGTTCTCACTTGTTCTAACAAATCCAATACTCAGCAAATAGTTATGCAGCCTTTCATACCAGGCTCTCGGTGCTTGCTTCAAACCATATAGAGCTTTATGTAATCTACATACCATATCTTTATTTTCTGGATCAATGAACCCTTCAGGTTGTTCTATGTAGACTTCTTCTTCAAGTATCCTATTCATAAAAGTTGATTTGACATCCATTTGGTAAACTTTGAACTTTTTGTGTGCATCATATGCAAGTAACATTTTGACTCCTTCTCATCTAGCAACAGGTGCAAAAGTCTCACCATAATCTATTCCTTCCTCCTGCGCATATCCCTTGCATACTAACCTAGTTTTGTTCCTTGTTACCTCTCCTTTCTCATTAAGTTTGTTTTTGAACATCCACTTTGTACCGATAACATTCTTGTCCTTAGGTCTAGGTACTAAACTCCAAGTTTTTTTCTTCTCTATCTGTTCTATTTCCTCTTTCATTGCATTAACCCCTTCATCATTTTCTAATGCAAATTTTACATTCTTCGGTTCATATTCAAAAACTAGACATGTACCTTGTCTTGCTTTACTTCTTGTTTGCATGCCAACTTGTTTGTTTCCAATGATTTATGTCTCAGGATGATGTCTTCTGACAAATTTCGCTAGTATCCGATCTCTTCTTTCTTTTTCATCCTATGCAGGTTCATTTGCTTGCTCGGTGGATGCTTCCTGCTCTTTGATTTCTTTTTCCTATTCCTCAATATTGTTTTCCTGTTGACCGGTTGTCACTATCTGCTGCATCGGTAGGTACTTTGATTGTTCAATGTAATTGAATCTATCATAGTCTTCCAATTCATTTGTGCTTTCCTCTACATTCTTATCATCAAAATCATCAACTCGAACATTAGTACTTTCAATCATTTTATTAGTTACTTTGTTAAGACACTTGTATGCTTTACTTTTAGTGGAATATCTCATAAATATCCCTTCATCACCTTTTGAGTCAAACTTCCCATTTCTTTCATCTTTCAAAATAAGGCATTTACTTCCAAAAACTTCAAAATAACTTATAGTGGGTTTGTGACCAAAACATAACTCATAGGGTGTCTTATTAGTGTCCTTCTTTAGTTGTACTCAGTTCAAAACATAAACAGCTGTGCTGACAGCTTCCCTCTAGTATGTCTGAGCAACATTATTTTGTAACATCAATGTTCTTGCATAGTCAACAATTGACCTATTCCTCCTTTCAGCTATTCCATTTTGTTGTGGTGTCCTCGGTGCAGAGACCTATCTTTTAATACCATGCTCATTACAAAAGTTAGTAAATTCATCAGAAATAAATTCACCACCTCGGTCAGATCTTAAGCATTTCAATTCTTTACCAGTCTCTTTCTCAATTTTTTCTTTATACCACTTGAACATCTTAAATGCCTCTAATTTTTCCTTCAAGAACATGACTGTCATTAATCTAGTATAATCATCAACAAAAAGAATAAAATATCTATCTCCATAGTAACTTTGAGTTCTCATAGGACCACATAGGTCGGTATGCACTAACTCAAGTAATTTCTTTGTTGAATAATATTTTCTTTTGAAACTAGATTTTGTCATTTTACCTTTCTGACATTCATGACACATAACATGATCAGGCTTAGATAAGTTAGGTAGACCTCTAACCTTTTTCTTTTTACTGATCTTAATCATGTTATCAAAATTTACATGACATAACCTCTTATGCCACAACCATGCATCTTCATCTTTCATCATTAAACAAGAAGACTGATCATTATCAAGATAAAACAAATTACCTCTCGATTGTGTTCCAATTCCAATGAGTCTTCCTCCATCATCATATATCTTCACTTTCTTTCTCTCAAAAGCAACTCGATGGCCTGAATTGTTCAGTTGTGCCACACTTTAAAAAATTATAGTTTAGACCTTTTACCCAATAGGCATTGAGACATCTAATTTTATCATTTATCATCAGGGATCCTTTTCCTCTAACCATATAAGGTGCATCATTACCCATTCTAATAGATCCTCCATTGTGTTCTTCAAGATGATCAAATTTATCTTCATCACTAGTCATGTGATGTGTACAGCCACTATCTATAATCCATGTATCATTTTTATTAACCTTAGAGATAAGTGTTGTCTCTACATACCTCTCATCTTCCTCTGAGTCATCCTTCATTGCAACAAATACTACCTCCACATCTTCATCAGTATCAGTATCGATGACATCTTCTTCTGTAATGTATCACACCTTCTTGCCTTTATCATTATTATCTTGGTTGCCCCTGTTGTAGTGTCGGTAACTTATGTTGCCTCTTCTCCCATAGTTTCCTTCACCAGATCAGTCTTTGTTTCTGTCATCATCTTTCCTGTGTGGACATCTAGCATCAATATGACCAACCTCTTTACAATTAAAGCATGCTAAAGGTAATTTACCTCTATATCTACCTTTACCTTTAGGTAACCTTCTGGCCATAAGAGCTCCAAGTTCATCAAGCTCGTCATCAATATTTCTATCACTATCATCATTCTTATTTCTGCTACTAGACTTACCAATCTTCAGAGAAGACATAAAAGAAGATTCAACAGATGGTACAACACTATTGTCAAAGCTATTTCTTTTAAAGGTTGTAAGCTTACCAATCAAATTATCAAGAGTAAGGTTGTTACCAGATGCAGACCTTGTTTCATGAATTGCAGATATTCTGATTGCATAAACTGGCAAGAAGGTTCTGAGAACTTTGCTTACCACTATCTCTTCATCAATAACAACATCAGATGCTCTAATAGCATGTACTACCTCTTTCAGTCTATTTGTATACTACACAATATTTTCTCCTTCCTTCATCTTCATATCATCAAATCTACCCCTTAAGATTTCAGCTCTGGCTCTTTTGACATTCACATCACCAATATAAACTTGAGCAAGTTTATCCCACATACCTTTAGCAGTAGTGCAATTTTTAATATCTTCAAATTCAGTATCAGTATAGGCAACAACAATCTCCATCATAGTAACATTATGTCCATGCTTGTCTCTTAGTTGATCAAGGGTCAAGGGACCAGTGGGCGGTGCAATGTAGCCATTCTCCATTAGTGTTAGGGTAGAATTCCCAATTCTAGATACATGCAACTTCATTTGGCTTTGACATACTATGAAGTTATCCTTGTTTAGCTTTGGCACTTCCCTCTTATACATTTTGAGATCTTTGTTTTGAAGTCCTTAAAATTCTATTCCAAGCAACCAATGCTCTTATACCAATTGTTAGAATAATTGAGAGGGGGGTGAATCAGTTATCGACAGTCCCAATCACAAAATGTATATCCAAAAACAATTTACTAAAACTTCTACAGCTCGGTAAACTAAAATAGTATTTTGTCTGTGCTTTTACCGATTACTAGTTAATAACATATAATGATTATCGATCAAATCTAGTATGCATCATGTAAAGTATGATAACAAACAATCATCATAATCAACACATAACATAAGAGATTTAACGTGGAAACCATGTGAAGGGAAAACCCACCTGGGACCGGCAACCCAAAAATTATTCACTCTTCTGAAGTGAGGTCGGTGAAGACCCAGCCCTGTTAAAGGTTACAAACACACTGTGAGGTGTGACCTTGTTAGAAGATTTTAGACCAACCATTATCATCCAACTAGCATTCACTATGGGGTTGACAGGATAACAAATGTACACTCTATGAATGACATTACAAGACTTTCTAGTCCACTCTGTTAAGAGATTTCTCTGTTTACAATGGTTAAAATGTAACAACAGTCGATCTAATTACAACACAACTTCAATTTCAGATTATCAAATCTATGTTAAGCTCATTCAAATCCTCTGATCAATATATCAATTATGTTTTAATCAATATTCAGTAACTTATTGTCGCTCGGTAATAGCTTTTTGACACTCGGTAATCTCTACAGTTCAGTTCTCCTTAACCAGTCTGATTAGGCATGCATGAAGCTTGTTCACACGATATCTCTGCAGTCTCCTTTCAGCATGATTTCATCATGAAATCTTAGTCTCTTAAATAGACGAGTAAACTATTTTATTTCCATCCATCAGATTTTGCCGCTTAATCTCCTTTGTTGATTTTTCTGCTTAAACCTTCCTTGGCTGATGTGTCAGTAACACGTTTTGTTTCAATCCATTAGATCTTCTTCAAATTATGTTAGCCATCGATCTTCGTAACAAACATTATCTTCATCTCTGATTTCGAGGTACTTTACAACTCATCAACTTCCATTGGGTAAACTAGTCATTTAGTTCTTTTCTTCTGCTCAGTTAACAAGAAATGTGTCGATGAACACAAGATTGGTTTGTACTGTGATCGGTATACACTACACTGCGTCGGTGTATATTGAAATGGTTCATTAATCGACAACACTGCTTTGTTCATTTTTTTCTATCCTTCATCATAGATGAATGCAACATAATCAAGTCAATAACATAAATTCATAGACTCATCCATAAGTTACCCAATGTATTCCTTATCCTTATCTGTCATATCCATCTTCTTTGTGTAGATATATTTGTTCTTCATCTCTTTTCTTCTTCTTCTACAGATGTTTGGGTATAGTAACTTACAAGATAAGTATTGTCAAAACTAGTTGACATCAATGAAAACATATTACTAATTTAATCATCTTACATATCTAATCAGCAACTCAATGATCTTAAATCACAGATCTTCAAGTTATACAATGTATTCAAATCAGTTGTAGTTCATCACTAGGAAAGAAAAGGAGATATATAACAGCTCTTCAACATTTTATTCTAATGATTATGAATCTATCATGCCTGAAGAAAGAGAACATGAAGAATTCGAAGCATTATTTGCCAAAAAATTGCCTAGAGAAAAAGGTAAATATAAGGGTAAGATACCTTTGAAATGCTTTGCATGTAATAAGATTGGACACATTGCCTCTAGATGTCCTGACAATAATAGGAAGTAGAAGCCAAGGATATTTAAGGATAAGAATAAGAAAGCATGTTACCTTGCTGAGGAAGATGTTATTGATGAAGAATCTGATGGTAGAGATTAAGAGATTAGAATATTTATATTTTATGAATGTGAAAATATTAGATATAAAGAATATTAAATTATTAAGGTTCATTAAATATCTTTGTTAATTAAAAGATTGATTTAAAAGTTTAAATTTGGAATAAAAGGGTTTAATTAATTATTAAATCCAAATATAAAATTTAAGGCTTAATTGATTTATTTAATATTTAATTTATCTATTTGCATATATATTATGTGCTAACGTATTTATTGATTAATTACGTATTTATATGGAATTAAGTTGCACATTTGGTTTAATGAAAATTGAATTAGACTTTAAAGTTAAAAGTTGAGTTAGAAATTATAATTAAAAAGTGCATTATTTTATTATTAAGTATTTTTTCAATCATGCAAGTGAATTGATGAAAACTAGGTGGGGAGAGAAAAGTTCTATTTTTAAGAATTTGCATGTTTTAAAAACCATAGGAGGAATAGGTATTCTTTATGAGGGATTTCTAGGTATTATTTTTCAATTACGTCTATCAGGTTTTGGAGGAGCTCCTGGATGAATTTTGAAAAGCTTGGCTTTTGTAGGCATTGTTTGAGATTGTTAGAAAGATTGGATTTTGAATGTTGAATTGGGTCTTTCTTGGCTTTGAATTTTCAAGTGTGGTTTGAGGTAGGGTTTGAAACCTTTTTTTTGTAAAATTCTTTCTTTTGAAAATATTGTTTATTTCGTGTCTGGAATTATTTTTGTGAATGATTTGGAATTGGGTTTCTGTTTTAAATTAAGTTTGTTTTAGTGAAAATTTGGATTAGTTGATGTTAAATTAGATCTGGTATTATGTTTGGATGGTTCTGAAAACCTAAGAAGAAATTTTAGGGAAATTGTGTGAGTTCTCTCAGTTAGGCTATTTACCTAGAAAAGATTGATATTTTGTTCTCAATATGTTGCATAAAAATTAAATTTGAAATTGCATGTGAAATCATAATCAATAGGTATTAGTTTTGTCAAAAACCCTAGTTTTCCATTTAAGAAAATTAATTTTATATATATATATATATATATGAAATAATGAAAGAGATTTTTTATCAAATTATTGTTAAATTCATTTTTATAAAATAAATAAATAAATAGCTTGTTGTTCTATCTAAGAATTAATTTTTGGTGAACTTAAAAAAAAATATTAAAAAATGATATATATATATATATATATAGAGAGAGAGAGAGAAGGGGTCTCACCCCACCGACAACTCAAAGGAGTTGTCAGTGGCAGCATTGGCTATTGTGGTAGCTGTGGCTGCCCATGACAATCAAGCTAGGTTGTCGATGATAGCTTGGCTATCGTGGTAGTTGTGGCTGCCCATGACAGTCAAAGCTATCGGAGGCAATTTGGCTACCATGGCAGCCCCATCTACCCACGGTAGTCAAGGCTATCATGGCGACATCCATGGGGGTGGGTTCATAATCCCCCTCCATTGTTAGGTTATTTTATTTAAAATATATTAAAATTTATTTTTATTAAATTTATTTATTATTAAAAATAAATTATATTTATTAATATAATTTTTAAGTTAAATTTAAATTAGTTTGTTTAGTTTTTAATTTAATTTAATTAGTTTAGTTAATATTTAATCAAATTTAATTTAATTTTTAATTTAGTTTATTTTTTCTATGTTAATTAAATTGATTAATTATATTAAATTGTTCAAATTATTTATTTTGTATTTTTTATGGGATCTCTTTGATTATTATATATGGGTATAAATTCAGAAATTGATCTTATATGTATAAAATTTGATGATGTTAAAATCAATTGGGCCCTTAGTAAATGAATGTATTTGTCCATTTTACTATTTGTATTTGTGATTTATTTGCTCATTTCTTGAACCTAGATGTGATGATATTCTTTGTTGGGGGTTGTTTTTCTATGGTTGTATATGTGTTCTCAGGTCATGCATTATGATGTTTATTATTTCGATTATGTCTACCCAACCTTGTTCTATGGAAGCTTAGGTTTATATGAAACTCTTTAAGAGTATGTTTCATGATGTTTTGGTTGTGGACCAATGTGTGTCCCTCATATCTTTTATGGATGGGAGTTCGATCGTTATACTTTTATGGTACCCATGTGACTATTTATGATTGTGAGCCTAGGGGAGGTTAAATAGGAGCATCTTAGGGGAGTGGATTACAATAGGGGTCCGAGACCCAAAGTGGTCAGAACCAAGATAACCAATTGTAAGTTTGTTAACAATTGATAACATAATAATTAAAATTTGTAGAATTCATTAAAAAGATAATTTAGATATTATGCCTCGTCTATACCTTGAGCGCTTGTTTAGGCTAAGGATGGGAATGGGATGATACCTACATAATAGGTATGATTAAAATTCCTCATATTCTTGAGAGGGTATTCTACTTCCATGTGGGTCATATTGAGAGTTTGGGGCCCAGAGTGGCCAGTCTAGGGTAACTCAATGCTTGAGGGTCCGGGGTCCAAATTGACCAGTCCAAGGTAACTCAAGTAGATGGCCATGTGATGACACTCCCATAGTATATAGCCTAATTATCCTCCATAGTTTTATGCATTTTCCTCTAGTGGTGTGTCTTTTCTATTTTGATATTATTTGGTGATTCGTTACTTGTTGGAATTTTAATATGTATGATATTTTGTTTATCTCTAGTTGGTGGTACCTTTTGAGTTAAAAAGACTCCAGGACCCTTCTGCTTAGTTTTTTTGATTGATTTGGTTATCTGCATGGGGGTTTTTGTTATCTCCTCAACACGGTGTGAGTGGACCTTTGGTTGCATGAGGTCGGGTGGTAGTGTTTTCATTTACCATTTGAGATTATGATCTTCCTATAGTGGTGTTGGAGGATGTTTGTTTTTGTTACCTTCTTCTTGTTCTTCATTGGAGGCTTGTTCATACCCATCTTTTGATGTTCATAATTATATCTTGTATCAGTACTTCAGAGTTGTAGATATTGTAATATACCTTGTATTTGATTATTGTGACATACCATGTGACTGTGTGCAAATGATGTCACTTTATTATGTATACCTAATGGTATTGGATGTACTTGTACTCATTTGTATACAATTATATTTATTCTTAATCTAAAATATTAATTAGTAATACATAATTCTACATCATGGGACCCTTGAGAATTGTTAATTGTAATTGAGTTGTACTTATGTACTTGTTTATATCTTATGATTGTATTACTTCCGCATTGTCATCATTACTGTTTGTAAACACTTAAAAAAAAATGTTTTGTAAACATAATAACATGTATTAGGGTAAATTCTCCTAGGTTCCTTGGTGGGGCATTACACTTGGTATCAGAGCCCAAGTTTCTACACGAGGAACTCTGGGAATTTGTATTCCCACTAGGTGTCTAAACTGTCAAAACTTAAAACAAAGACTTGGACATATAACACTCTATATTAAAAACTATTATTTTATGACTATGCATCATGTGTTTATTATTCTTGATTGGTTTTGTGATATTGTTCTTTGTTTGAATGTTGTAGGAAAGATGGTCATTGAGGCTAGATATGTTGGTAGCAGTTGTAGTGGAGGCCATGGTAGAGGACGTGGAAGAAGTAGGCTTCACATCCCTCCTGTGAGTCATAGAGCTGAGAGTTTGCATGAGGATAGTGGTGAGAAACATGGTCATTCAACAAATCCTAATGCTAGGTAGATACTTTAGGCTATTATGGAACACCTACCTATTCATAACAGGGCTGAGATAGAAGAGTCACATCATTTTGAGAATGAGGAGAGACAAAGATCCATGAGTCCTAGGAGGAGGGACACCATAGTTGATTAGGGGGTCATAAAGGCTAGTCATATGAGAGTTCTCCTTAGATCACGACCTCCTCCCTTTAATGCTCTAGGTACTTGTCTTAAGGTAGAGACATGGCTTATCACATTGGATCATTATATCCATGAGTCCTAGGAGGAGGGACATCATAGTTGATCAGGGGGTCATAAAGGGTAGTCGTATGAGATTTATCCTTAGATCATGACCTCCTCCCTTTAATGCTCTAGGTACTTGTCTTAAGGCAGATACATGGCTTATCACATTGGATCATTATTTTTCTATGCAAAAATTTGATACAAATGTCAAGGCGAGGTGTCCCATCATGCACCTCAAAGGGTTTGCATCTACTTGGTGGAAAATTGAGGAGAAAAAGTTAGAGCTTAGTATGGATACTGTCCCTTGAGAGTTATTTCTTAAGAACTTATGAAAGAACTTTTTATCTGATTAGTGGAAGCAACAATGTGCAGATGAGTTCCACAATCTATGATAGTAAACAATGAGTGTTCAGGATTGTGAGTGTTGATTCTTCTAGCTCAAGCCAGATGTAGGTTATAGTGATAAGTCACCATTCATGGTACAACATTTCTTTAGAGGAATTAATAGTCACATCATTAGGGGTGTTACAATTTTTGAACCTAAGACTCTCAAGGACGTGGTCATTAAGGCTACTTTGGTTGAGGAGAACTTCACTAGAGGTCATGGTGGACAAGTTGGTGTTCAATCTAGGGGTCCTTCTTCAGGGCTTAAGGGTAGTCAGTCTTAGGGTGCAGAGAACTATAGGAATTCTTCTACCTTTTTGAATGGTAATCAAAATTAGAAGGATAATAAATTCTTCCATGGTAATAGTGGTGGTTCTCAATTAGGGAACTATCACAACTAGAAATTTAGTATGTGCAATTGAAATGATTAGCCAGCTCATATTTCTCATTAGGATTTTAGTGGAGGTAGTTTCCAACAATCTAATGCAACTTCATCTAGGAGAGGTGGTAGTAGAGGAGGTTATTTTTCTTGTGGGAATCATGGCCACATTGCTGTCAATTTTCCTAATCGATCAGCACACTTTTCAGGACAGAGGCATGTAGCTTCTAAGCCTATAGTTGGGGATGTTGGTAGATCCAAAAAGGTGTTCACAGTAGGGAATGATCCATGAGGTTCATTCCACATAGCAGGGAAAGGTCCAATAGGATCCACACATTGAGTCTTTTATGACTTAGTAGGGTGCATTGAGATTACGATATTTATATGTCTATTTTGTTTGTAGGCCTCTAGGAGTAAGCCTATTTTTTAGGGGAGGTGGATGTAATACCCCTCACATAGATTGCTTTTTAGTAGTTTTTTTCAAACTCTTTTAGGCCATTTTCATGTGTGTTATTTATTTTGGGGATATTTGAGGTTATGAATGTATGACATTATATTGAATAATTATGGATTAGATGTTTTTGGTTATTTCCATGATTGATTAAATGCAAATGATGGTGTTATTTATATGTTAAGGTCATTTCATGATGATAATTTATGTGTTAGGATAGCATTGATGCTTATGGTTTATTGACCTCATACTTCCATGTGTATAGTTGATGTGTATATTTCTATTTGATGTGCATGATGTGCTTTAAGGATGGAGTCCTAGGTACTTTCTTGCGAGATCCACATGATTGGTTGATCCCCACCATTTCTTGTTTATATTTATACATGTATGTACATGCTCATCTTTTATGCAGGTTCGCAGGTACTGGGCATCGACTTCCATGAATCGCTAGGATGAGTGTGCCCTATTGCAAAATCTCAATGGTAAGAGAGGGGAGATAACATACAAATCTAATTCCCAACCCAAACCATCAATTGTCCTAAAAATAATGGACAAGTATTCGTATTCTACCCATCCAAATTCATCAAGGTGACGTGAATTTGTGAGCCCTTCCTTGGTGTTTTCTTGTTGTTTAAGTTAGTTGATTTTTCATGTTTTGTGGGTAAAGTGAAATTACTTTTCTGAATTATTTGATTTAAATAATTAAATTAGGAGTAATTATGAGATTAGAATAGTTATATTTTATGAACGTGGAAATATTAGATATATAGCATATTTAATTATTAAGGTTAATTAAATACCTTTTTTAATTAAAAGATTGAATTAAAAGTTTAAATTTGGAATAAAAGGGTTTAAAATTATTAAATCCAAATATAAAATTTAAGGCTTAGTTGATTTATTTAATATTTAATTTATCAGTTTGCATAGTTAATTGTGTGCTAAAGTATTTATTGATTAATTAAGTATTTATATGCAATTAAGTTGCACATTCAGTTTAGTGAAAATAAAATTAGAATTTAAAGTTAAAAGTTGAGTTAAAAATTATAATTAAAAAGTGCATTATTTTATTATTAAGTATTTTTTAATCATGCAAGTGAATTGATGAAAACTAGGTGGGGAGAGTTGAGTTATATTTTTGAGGTTTTGCATGTTTTAGAAACCCTAGGAGGAATAGGTCTTCTTTATGAGAGGTTTGTGGGTATTATTTTTCAATTACTTCTATCAGATTTTGGAGGAGATCTTGGATGAATTTTGGAAGATTTTTAGAAAGCTTGGATTTTGTAGGCGTTGTTTGAGATTGTTAGAAAGCTTGGATTTTGAAGGTTGAATTGGATCTTTCTTAGCTTCAAATTTGTAGGTGTGGTTTGAGGTAGGATTTGAAACCTTCTTTTTGTAAAAATTTTTGCTTTGAAAAGATTGTTTGTTTCATGTCTGGAATTATTTTTGTGAATGATTTGGAATTGAGTTTATGTTTTAAATTAAGTTTGTTTTTGTGAAAATTTAGATTAGTTGATCATATTAAATGAGATCTGGTATTTTGTTTGGATGGTTTTAAAAACCTAAGAAGAAATTTTAGGGAAATTGTGTGAGTTCTCTCAATTAGGGTATTTACCCAGAAAAGATTGATATTTTGTTCTCAATATGTTGCATAAAGATTAAATTAGAAATTGCATGTGAAATCATAATCAATAGGTATTAGTTTTGTCAAAAACCCTAGTTTTCCATTTAAGAAAATAGATTTTTAAAAAAATATAGTTATGAAATAACAAAAGAGATTTGTTATCAAATTATTGTTGAATTCATTTTTATAAAATAAATAAATAAATAGCTTGTTGTTTTGTCTCTGAATTAATTTCTAGTGAACATTTTTTTAAAAATGAAATATATATATATATATATGAGGGGACAGGGGTCTCTCTCAGCATTGTTAGGTTGTTTTATTTAAAAATATATATATGTTTTTATTAAATTTGTTTATTATTAAAAATTATTAATATTTATTAATTTAATTTTTAATTTAAATTTAAATTAGTTTGTTTAGTTTTTAATTCAATTTAATTAATTTAGTTAATATTTAATCTAATTTAACTTAATTTTTAATTTAGTTTATTTTTTATGTTAATTAAATTAATTAATTATATTTCATTGTTTAAATTATTTATTTTGTAATTTTGTATGGGATTTGTTTGATTATTATAAATGGGGTATAAATTTAGAAATTGATCTTATGTGTAAAATTTGATGATGTTATTTAAATCAATTGGGTCCTTAGTATTATCTCTATTGAGCATTAGATGTTGTCATTAGTATCAAAGTGGATCAATTGGTTATCTTTGATGATCTGTCGGTAAAAGGAAGAACTACAAGCTACATATGCTAGTCGGTTAAACAAACAAGCCTTCATACCAAGTATTCATAAGGCAGTACCGAGAGCTAAATGGAAACAGATTTAACCAGGCACCAGAGCAATTTTACTGAGCATAAGAGTATACCGAGCACATTGGACACCAGGCACCAGTATATTCACTAAGCAGTATTGGATGTGTTTACCGAGCGATCCAAGAAATGACATAGTAATCTATTATGGCACATTTATCTATGTAAACAGTTACAACATAATCATAAAACATTTTACCAAGATCGAGGATCATTTATCGTAGATGTAATCATTAAATATAATGATGATCCCTATGTATTAGTCTAATCTAGGTTAATTTTGTATACCATAGATCTTAGGTTATTTTCCTAAGAAGATGTAAACCTAATTAGGTCATGAAGGTTAGGCGGTGATGGAAATCAAAGAAGTATGCTATATATTTGTAATTCATAATATTTTGACAAAAGGAAGAAGAGAAGGATGACAAGGAGATCTTGAAGCAGTAGCCACCTTCAGGACATCAGTTTTCAGACAAGGTTTGAGCAGTAATCAGAGATATTCAGTTTATTCAGAATCAATCAAGGCTACCGAGCAGTATAGAGGATAGATAACTACACATTGAGGTGATATATTTGATATTTCATAGATCTAATTCAGACAAGCATAAGTTGTCAATTACATATACTTTTTGTTATTCTCTAATCATTGTAACAGAGTTAGCAAAATCTCTTAACAGAGTAGACCTAACAGTCTTGTTGTAAATCTCTTTACCGAGTATACACTCAAGTAGTGTTGTTTAAATCCTTTAACAAGGTAGATCTAGTTGATCTTATTGTTACTCCTAACATGGTAAGATCACCAGAAGTGATCACAACTTGTATCCTTAACTGAAACACTTTATTATATGCAGTAGTGAAGAATTTGTGGGTGTCATCCCCACCGCAGTTTTTACCTTCTCACAAGGGTTTTTGTGTAACCAAAATATTTGTGTTATGTGATTGAATTATTGTTTGTTTTTTATGCACTTTACATTTACAAGTCAATTGAATGAATCTTGCATACAGTGGATTCAGTTGGGTAGATTAGTTTACTACCATTTGCAGATTGAGTATCAAGTTAAAATTTTTTTAGGGTACTGATTCACCCCTCCCCTCTTAGTCCCTTATCTTTCCATTCCAACAATGGGTATCAGAGCTCAGATTTCTTATTAGATGGTTTAACCAATGAAGAGGAAAGATCTAATCATAGAGAGATACAAGTTGGACAAAACTATAGAGAATTAAATGATTCAGATGCAGAAGTTTATTGAGCAATACAAGAAAGCTAAGGATGCATTGAAGAAGTTATTGGTTCAAAGGAAGAACATGGTTATTCTGGAAAATGAGACTAACTATCATGAAGAAGAGATTGATGATCTATTTGAGAATATTGGATCTAGTTCAGGTAGTATTTCTGATGGTTCTAAAAGTGCAATTTTTGATTTATCTGAGAAAAATCTTCATTTGAATGAACAAGTGAAAGCCCTGCAGATCGGTCAAGAGACACAAATGGTAAGAATGATTGATGTGATGAACAATGCTAGACAAGCTGAACAAGAAAGAAATTTGGCTTTTGAAGATAGGAGACAAATGACTGAACAACTACAAGTGAATGAAGCTGAGATACTGAGACTTACCAAGCATCACTTCAAAATATCCAATCAGATGATTGTTGTAAGCTAGGAGATCAACCAAGAAAATAATGAGTTATCAAGGAAACTAGAAGACATTGGAGTACTCAAGGAAGAAAATGAAAAACTGAGAAATGAAGTGAAGATGCAGCAAAAACATAATGAGATGATGAAAAAGGCTGAAGATAGTTCGAAGAAGATTGATGATTTTCTAATTAGTCAAAGAGGACTTGGAAGTACTACTACATTAGGCTACACTGAGAAAGGAGAATCATTTAAGAAAGCTGAACAAATGAACAACAACCATAATCAGAGACCTAAGACATTGACATGCTATCATTGTGGTAAACTAGGCCACACTTCAAATGTTTGCAAGAGTAAAGCACAAGGTAAACCTAAAACCACTCCTAAGTTCAATGGTCATTGTTATAATTGTAACAAGTTTGGACATTAAGCATATGAATGTAGATCTAAGTTGAATAGGACTCCTAAAAAACCCTAGATGGGGAAACATTGTCACACTTGAAACATGCATGGACACATCTCACAAGAATGCAGGACAAAGATGAAGCAAGTCTAGACACCGAAAGAAAAGAACAAATCCTATCAACTGAGAATACAAGGTAATGCTTACACTTGGGATTATAATACATGGGTTAACTACATAGTATGTGGAAGGTATGGACATATTGTAGCTAATTTTATGAAGAAGAGATGGGATGGAAAATGTCAAAGCTAGACAAGAACTGGTATGGCATGTTTGCACTGTCATAAAGTTGGTCACCTAAGTAAAGATTTCAAAGACCAAGCACCAGATGAACAAATTTTTGAGAATGGCAATACAATTGAAAATATCATGAGAATAAGAAACACTATGTGGAGAAAGGCATCAAATGATAATGTTGAGTCAAGAAATGTAGTCAGTGAAACCTCGCCCATTGGATTGGTTGACATCGACACCTCCACCTAAGCTGAAAAAGGTATGTATGGAACTGATAATTTAGATTGATCATATTTTACATACAGTTCCTTATATTAGATGTGCACATACCAAATCCACATGAATTAAGATGCACTATGGTTTTACAAGTTTTGGACTTTAAAGAGTTTACAATCGGTATATGCTAGACCGAGTAGGGAGTTACCCGTCGATGACTATTAAGAAAGGTCAATGGAGTATCAGTATTAACCGAGTGAAAAAGTTATGTGTTGATCGAGCTATTGGTATTTTGTGGTACTCACCAAGTTTGGCAATTATCGTCGAGTTGTGAGTAGGTCAAGCATTTATTGCAAAGGTTTTGAGCGGGAATTTGAAAAAGGTAAATACACAATGAACTTAGTTAATTTTTTTCACCAGTGATTAAGAAGAGCAAAGAGTTTCCACGAGCGATTACGAGCAATGAATTTTCAAAATATTTGAGAGCTATATTAAAATCTTTCGAGTGATTTCATCATCATTTTCATGTAAGTATTGTTACTACCGAGTTGTTCATACTTGTACTTACTGACACCCTATTTTTAAGACACAATGGCACCTACATCAAAAGTGAATAAATCTAAGTTTGCAGAGGAGGAGGAAGTGAACCTTATAGTGTCTACAACATGCAATGAACCCCGATACAAACTTCATCTTGAAGTGGCATCAAAAATTGATCAAGCGGGTGTTTTCTCAAGCATACCACCTAGGGTTCTATTGGTCGAGGATGTTCGATCATATATTCACCGCAAGATAGGAGAGATTGGAGATTTTGACATGTATGCAGCTTACCAGAAGCTATGTAGAGAAGATGGAAAGCTAAAACCCGAACACAAACTACTGGAAGTTATTGGTTTGACGAATGCCATAAATTTTCCGATGGAATTTAAGAGTGAATGGATTAGCGTTGTTCTTAGCAAGTTTCATGATGGAAAGTTTTGGTTGGATGAGCTAGTAAAGATAACTAAGAAGATGGTTCATGATGTTACTGGGTATCCTACCACCGATAATGCAAAAGCAATTCATAGTGCATCTAGGGTAGAAATTGAGAACACCGGGCTGAGTGGGATGGTTGAGCCATGAAAATCAACATGATCAAAGATCCAGAGGTAAAATATGCAGCTCATGTCATCAATTATAAAATTTATCAGTCGATCAAACAAAATAGTGTGCCTTGTGGAGCCATTGACATTGCCTACATAATGGTTAAGAAAGGTTATCAGTTGGACCTTTCCGAGCTTCTATTGAAGCAAGTTGAAGAGAACATGAAGATAATCTAGTTGGCAAAGTCGAATACATGTAAGTTTGGATCCCTATCGGTTTCCATATTCTTTTATGTGCAACAATTTTTCCCATCTATCGGTAATATAGAGTGGTTAACCAACAAGCCAGTCATAGTGAAAATTTCATATTTGATTAAGGGTTTGGGAAATAATCTTAATAATGTTTTAGACAATTACTTTGAGAAATTCAAAAGCAAGATGAATTCTCGTAGTAGAATTCCTAGTCAACTAGTGGAAGATTATGAACAGGACATATGTTTTCTTGTTGGCACCGACCACACATTGATTAAGGCTATAGAGCCTAGGACAAAATGGTTAGCCTCTATGGGATATGGGATAGACATTGATTTTGCTTCAAAATCAATACAAGATTTGTTGGCTATACCAAAGGATGTAAATGCATAAAGGTTTGGAACCTATGAAGAGGCCAAGACAAGGATTAAAACATGCCTAGTTATCGGTAAGATAACAAAGAAGTCAAGAAAAATGATGAAAAAATTAGTAGAGAAGTTTGGTGATGATGCTAGATCATCTAAAAGTACACCGGTTGAGGTAGAAAATGAAGGTCTGTTACTTCTTTCTAAAAAGCCACATGACAATGAGGAAACCAAGTCAGACAAAGATGTAGATTCTACACCAGTTTCTACTACCCCCACTCCAAAGAAGAAGCAGTTAGAAGTGCAAACAAGGGCATGAACAAGATCAACAACTGTAGCCTCACCACCACTGACGAAAGGAGTTTCAAAGATAATAAGGCCAACTACTGCTACACCAGCAAAGACATATAAGAAAAGAGGTACTAAAACTATTGTTGAAGCCCCAAAGAAAAGAAGAAAGTTAATTAGGGGAAAGTATGATTTAGATGATGATGAAGATAATAATGATTAGTTTAAAGTTGTAGTAAATAAGAGTTAGTCCATAGATGAGGTAGCAGAAAAAATAATAGAGAATGGCAGACTTAGTGATCCTGTAATTAGTTGGTTTGAGCATTTGTCAACCGAGGATCAGAATAAAATAGAAGAGGCCATAATACAAATGATTATAAGATTCAAAAGAGTTCCTATTGAATTTTCCAAATACTTACCGAAGGCATTAGAGGAAAGAATTTCAAAAAAGTGGACCTATGCCTTGACTACTAAGAAGAGAATGAGGGAAAAATCCCTAGTTTTGGTAGTTCCTACATTGACAGTTCCTGAGATTGAGGAATTGATGAGAAAATATTCAAAAAGATTTAGAGTAAAGAACCGGGCACTGCAGATACTTGATGAAAATTTGGTAGACATAAATGTGAATAGTCAACTCATCTGGACTTCAGTTATACAAGCCCGAGAAGAGTCAAAAAAGATGGCCTTATCCATTATTTGCGAGAAGAAATAAAAGAGAAAAGGGAAGGGAATACATAGTGATGATGCAGATCTAGCATCCACACAAAGAATTGACTTATCAGATATCGAGGTACCTGATACAACAAATGCCTCTGAGGAAATAAGTCTAACACAGGATGTACCGGATCAAGTTGAGAACCAAATGATAGACAACAATGCACTGGATGTACTCATTGAGGACATCACAAACTATGATCTTGATGACCTAGCTGATGATGAGGATGTAACAATTTCTAGAGAAAAAACACAAGAAGAGGGACACCTCACCGAGCCAACAAGGACATCTATACTAGGTGAACTTCCTATTCTGATAGAAGCAGTAGAAATAACTTCCAAGGAAGGACTCAAAGGCTCAATCCCTAAGAAATCAATGAATACATCAGGGGATCAAGGGACAAGCACACTCACTGAGACAAATGAGCCTAAGGATATAGAGGCAAAGACTACTGAGACCACCCTACCAGACACTACATCAGAAGCTCCCTCTATTTCAACTAACGTATAGGTTACCAAGGAGCAGAAGAAAGAAGATAATGTGTCTACCAGGCAAGAAACGTTGAATATTAAGGTAAAGGAAATTGTACCTTTTGTTAAGGATTCACTTCAAGAGCCTAATAAAAAAATAAAAAGCATGGTAAAGGGTCGGTCACACTAGATGAAGTCATAGAAATACTTGAATGTGACCCGAGGACCCTAGACCCTGAGGAACTAAGAAAATATGGGGAACTACGCACCAGGAAGGTAGCTCAGGAGAAGCTAAGAAAAGAGTGTAAGAGCAAGAAAATACTTGAATATGTAAGAGACATCTTACAACAGGTTGTACCTGAGGTCCAAATTAACGATGACACACCGATAATGGGCCAACTTTCCACTCTAGTACAAGAAATCAATGCCCCAGATATTGAAGTAGAAAAGAGAATTGAGGAAAGGGAAGAGTCTAAAATATAGGACAAGTTAACAAAGAAAATCAGCTAGGAAGTGGCAATAAACAAGGTAAAACTTTCTAAGGTGATAACTGATGTTAAATCTATCACTCAGAATATTATTCAAATGTTAGTAAAGCTTTGCACTGTGTAGAGTTTCATTGTTGAGATCAGTGAAAAGCTAAAACAACTGGATACCAAAATCCAAGCCAATGCACAAGCCTCTTTAACCGAGTCAAATGTGTTTCATAAGCATATCCTCAAAGTTCAAGAACTCAAGTGGTTAAGAGTATAGTTAAGGAAGCAGGAAGACAAAATAAGTGACCAAGTCATAGAGATTCAGGCTAAGTTACTTCCCCACCTGAAGATAATTGAAAGGCATATTGTCAAAGCGCAAGCTTTAGTTGCAACACTAGAAATTTATGTGTTGGAGAACATCTTTTACATGCATGCACAAGTCGGTCTTGAGCACATTGCTCTCACCAACTTGAAAGAGGAATGGGACAACCTCTTAGATTCTTTGAAGAAAACCCACCAGCACATTTTTGATAAGATGTAAGTACATATTTTTAAGTTTGGCATTAATCTCAAAAGGGGGAATATAATGTATATGTCAAATTGTATAGTTATATGCTAAGTGTACTACATATATACCGAGAGCATGCATCGAGGGGGAGCTATGCAAATTTTGCAGAGTTATGAAAATTTGTGTCATGTATATATGAAGCAAGGATAGTGAAAGATATATCAATGTATATACATTACAAGTTTTGATACTAATGCCAAAGGGGGAGATTGTTATCTCTATTGAGCATTAGATGTTTTCATTATTATCAAAGTGGATCAGTCGGTTATCTTCGATGACCTATCGGTAAAAGGAAGAACTACAAGCTACATATGCTAGTCGGTTAAACAAACAAGCCTTCATACCGAGTATTCATAAGGCAATACCGAGAGCTAAATGAAAATAGGTTTAACCAGGCACCAGAGCATTTTTACTGAGCATCAATAAACACCAAGCACATTGGACACCAGGCACCAGTATATTCACCGAGCAGTATTGGCTATGTTTATCGAGTGATCCAAGAAATGACATAGTAATATGTTATGGCACATTTATCTATATAAATGGTTGCAACAGAATCATAAAATGTTTTACCAAGATCAAGGATCATTTATTGTAGATGTAATCATTAAATGTAATGATGATCCCTATGTATTAGTCCAATCTAGGTTAATTTTGTATGTCGTAGATCTTAGGTTATTTTCCTAAGAAGATGTAAACCTAATTAGGTCATGAAGGTTAGGCGGTGAGGGAAATCAAAGCAGTATGCTATATATTTGTAATTCATGATATTTTGACAAAAGGAAGAAGAGAAGGATAACAAGGAGATCTTGAAGCAGCAACCACCTTCAAGACATCAGTTTTTAGACAAGGTTTGAGAAGTAATCAGAGATATTCAGTTTATTCAGAATCAGTCAAGGCTACCGAGCAGTATAGAGGATAGATAACTACACATTGAGGTGATATATATTTGATATTTCATAGATCTGATTTAGACAAGCATAAGTTGTCAATTACAGATACTTTCTATTATTCTCTAATCATTGTAACAGAGTTAGCAAAATATCTTAACAGAGTAGACCTAACATTCTTTTTGTAAATCTCTTTATCGAGTACACACTCAAGTAGTGTTGTTTAAATCCTTTAACAAGGTTGATCTAGCTAATCTTATTGTTACTCCTAATAGGGTAAGATCACTAGAAGTGATCGCAACTTGTAGCCTTAACCGGCACACTTTATTATCTACAGTAGTGAAGAATTTGTGGGTGCCATCCCCACCGCAGTTTTTACCTTCTCACAAGGGTTTTTGCGTAACCAAAATATTTGTGTTATGTGATTGAATTATTGTTTTTTTTCATGCACTTTACATTTACAAGTCAATTGAATGAATCTTTCATACAGTGGATTCATTTGGATAGATTAGTTTACTACCATTTGTAGATTGAGTATCAAGTTAAAAGTTTTTTAGGGTACTAATTCACCCCTCCCCTCTTAGTCCCTTATCTTTCCATTCCAACACTTAGTAAATGAATGTATTTATCCCTTTTAATATCTATATTTGTGATTTATTTTCTCATTTCTTGAACCTAGATGTGATGATACTCTTTGTTGGGGGTCATTTTTATATGGTTGTCTATGCCTTCTCAGTTCATGCATTATGATGTTTATCTATTTGATTATGTCTCCCCAACCTTGTTCTATGGAAGCTCAACTTTATATGAAACTCTTTAAGAGTATGTTTTATGATGTTTTGGTTGTGGACCAATGTGTGTAACCTATCATAGGTTTGTTAACAAGTGATAACATAGTAATTAAAAATTTTAGAATTCATTAAAAAGATAATTTAGAGATTATGCTTTGCCAATACCTTGAGTGCTTGTTTAGGCTAAGGATGGGAATGGGATGATACCTAGAGAGTAGGTATGATTAGAATTCCTCATTCTTGAGAGGGTATTCTAGTTCAGTGTGGGTTGTATTGAGGGTCTAGAGCCCAGAGTGGCCAGTCTAGGGTAACTTAATGCTTGAGGGTCCAGGGTCTAGAGTGACCAGTCTAGGGTAACTCAAGTAGATGGTCATGTGATGACACTCCCATAGTATGCAGCCTAAGTCTCCTCCATATTTTTTTACATTTGCCTATGTTGGTGTGTCTTTGTTATTTCAGTATTATTTGGTGATTCATTACTTGTTGGAATTTTAACATGTATGATCTTTTATTTATCTCTAGTTGGTGGTACCTTTTGAGTTAGAAAGCCTTCAAGACCATTTTGCTTAGTTGTTTTGATTGATTTTTGTATCTAAGTGGGGTTTTTTGTTATCTCCTCAACACGGTGAGAGTGGAAATTTGGTTCCATAAGGTTAGGTGGTAGTATTTTCTTTTACCATTTGAGATTCTGACGTTCATGTAGCGGTTATTAACGATGCTTGTTGTTGTTACCTTCTTTTTCTTCATTGGAGGCTTGTCCATACCTATCTTTTGATGTTCATAATTATATCATGTATCAGTGCTTCAGAGTTTCAAATATTGTAACATACCTCATATTTAGTTATTGTGACTTATCCTACGACTTGTGCAGAGGATGTCATTTTATTATGTACACCATATGGTATTGGATGTACATGTTATTCATTTGTATATAATTATAATTGTTCTTAATCTAAAATATTAATTAGTAATACATAATTCTACGTCATGGGACCTTTTAGAATTGTTAATTGTAATTGAGTTGTATTTGTGTACTTGTTTATATCTTATGATTGTATTACTTCCACATTGTCATCATTATTTTTTGTAAACACTTAAGAAAAAAAATTATTCTATAAATATAGTAATATGTATTAGGGTAAATTCTCTTGGGTTCTCTGGTGGGGCATTACACTTGGCATTAAAGCTAGAGTTTCTACACTAGGAACTCTAGGAATTTGTATGCCCACTAGATGTCTAAATTTTCAAAACTTGAAATAAAAACTTAGACATATAACACTATATATTTAAAACTATTATTTTATGACTATGCATCATGTGTTTATTATTCTTGATTGGTTTTGTGATATTTTTCTTTTGTTTGAATGTTGTAGGAAAGATGGTCACTGAGACTAGATCTATTGCTAGAGGTAGTAGTAGGGGCCATGGTAGAGGACATAGGAGTAGGCTTCACAGCCCTCCTATGAGTCATAGAGTTGAGAGTTTGCATGAGGATAACGGTGAGAAACATGGTGATTTGAGGTAGCCTAATGCTATAGGTAGATACTTCAGGCTATTCTAGAATGCCTACCTATTCATAATAGGACTGAGAGAGAAGAGTCACATCATTCTGAGAATGAGGAGAGACTGAGATATAGGAGTCCTAGGAGGAGGGACACCATAGTTGACCAGGGGGCCGTAAAGGCTAGTCAGATAAGACATCTCCTTATATCATGATATCCTTCCTTTAATGCTCTAGGTACTAGTTTTGAGGTAGAGACGTGGCTTATCTCATTTGATTGTTATTTTTCTATACAACAATTTTGATACAAATGTCAAGGCGAGGTGTGCCATTATGCACCTCAAAGGGTTTGCAGCTACTTGGTGGAAAACTGAGGAGCAAAATTTTGAGCTTAGCGTGGATACTGTCACTTGGGAGTCATTTCTTGAGAACTTTTGAGAGAACTTTTTATCTGATCAGTGGAAACAACAACGTGCAGATGAGCTCCATAATCTGCGATGGTAAACTATGAGTTTTCTGGATTATGAGTGTCGGTTCTTCAAGCTTAAGCCATATGCATGTTATAGTGATAAGTCACCATTGATGGTATAACATTTCATTAGAGGACTTAATAGTCACATCCTTGGGGGTGTTACAATTTTCAAACCTAAGAATCTCAGGGACGCAATCATTAAGGCTACTTTGGCTGAGGGGAATTTGGCTAGAAGTCATGGTGGACAAGTTGGTGTTCATTCTAAGGGTCCTTCTTCGGGGCCTAAAGGTAATCAATATCAGGGTACAAAGAACTCTAGGAATCCTTCTACCTTTCTGAAAGGTAATTAGAATCATCAGGATAAGAAGTTCTTTCATGGTAATAGTGGTGGTTCTTAATCAGGCAACTATCACAACTGACAGCGTAGTATGCACAATCAGAATGATCAGCCAGCTTAGATTTCACATCAGGATTTTTGTGGAGGTAGTTTCCAGTATTCTAGTGCACCTTCACCTAGGAGAGGTGGTATTAGAGGAGGTTTTTTTTCTTGTGGCCAGCATGGCCATATTTTTGTCAATTTTCCTAATCAATTAGCACAATTTTTAGGATAGAGGTCTGCATCATCTGAGCCTACATTTAGGGATGTTGGTAGATCCCACAAGGCATTCGCAATAGGGAATGATCTGCAAAGTTCATTCCATGAATCATGGAAGGGTCCAATGGGAACCACATGTTGAGTCTTTTATGACTTAGTAGGGCACATTGAGATTAGGATATTTATATCTCAGTTTTGTTTGTAGGCTTCCAGGAGTAAGCCTAATTTTTAGGGGAGGTGGATGTAATACCCCTCACATAGGTTTCTTTTCATTTTTTTTTGCCAAACTCTTTTAGGCCATTTTCATGTGTGCATTATTTATTTTGAGGATATTTGAGGTTATCCAAGACATGATCACCAAGGCCTTCAGAATAGAGGACATGATGAGTTGTCTACTCCTACTTCTTATGAACATGAGGAAGTAAATGAACTAGTTGATAGTGCAAATGAAAGTCCTCAGACTTAAAGCCATGAAGCTAAAGTGGAATTTGAGGAGAGAGATCCTCAAGGAGTGGGAGAAAAATAATTTCAAAATCTGGAAGCTGAAGTGACTAGAAACTACAAATAGGGAATAATACTCTACATGAGTTGTTAAAATAATCTCATTCTATTATTCATTCACACATAAAATACAAAGATGAACTCAAGAATGAAATTAACCAAGTAGAATTTTCTTGATGTCCATTCGGGAGCACAAGAATAAAATTCAGGTGATACAACAACAATGGGTCAATTAGATCAATGGAAATCTACAAAATTTCATAGCTCTACCTGGTTCATAGCTCACATTCCTTTGCATGAGGATATGCAAATTATCTAGCTGGAGGGAAATGATGGGTGTAGAATATTGAATTACTTTTGTCTTACGCTTTTCTTTTTACCCTTGTCTTTGTCTACATTCCTATCACCATTTGTTGAAGGTACCTTTCTAGGATCGCAAGATCAGTGGTGCAACAAATAATACATGTAGTGGCAGTGGATGAAAAAAAGAAAACATAAAATTTTCTATATCATTGTAGATAAAACATTAAGAAAAATTTTACTATAATGAGAAAGTAACAAACATAAGTAACAAGGAGCGGTTCTTAGTACAATTATTAGCTGAAAGACGGAAGACGGAAGATGATTATTTAGGTGCAATAGGTTGGCACAATTTATGGATTACCATGCACGTGGCAGAAGTCAAGATGACATTATTCGAATGCCTATAGATGGTTCATCATTTATGGACATAGAGGAAAAGTGGCCACACTTTAAAGAAGAACCTTGAAATCTCAGGCTTTCTCTAGCAGCAGATGATGTCAATTCGTTTGGAGAGATGAGATCTGTTTACTCGGTGTGGCCTATTTTTGTTATCAACAATAACCTTCCTCCATGGATGTCAATAAACAAGGAGCACATTATGTTGACAATGATTGATTAGATGTTTTTGGTTATTTCTATGATTGATTAAATGCAATTGATGATGTTATTTATATGTTACGGTTAATTCATGATGATAATTTATGTGTTAGGATATCATTGATGCTTATGGTTTTACTGACCCCATACTTGCATGCATATGGTTGATGTGTATATTTATATTTCTATTTGATGTGCCTGATGTGGTTGAGGAACAGAGTCGTAGATACTTTCTTGTCCACACAATCAATTGATCCCCACCATTGCTTGTTTATATTTATACATGTATGTACATACTCGTCTTTTATACAGGTTCAAAAGTATTGAGCATCGACTTCCCTGAATTACTAGGATGAGAGTGCCTTATCACAAAATCTCAATGGTAAGAGAGGGGAGATAACATACAAATCCAAATCCCAACCCAAACCATCGATTGTCCTAAAAATAATGGACAAGTATCAATATTCTACCCATCTGAATCCATCAAGGTGATGTGAATTTGTGAGCCCTTCCATGGTGTTTACTTGTTGTTTAAGTTAGTTGATTTTCGTGTTTTGTGGGTCAAGTGAAATTACTTGTGTGGATTATTTGATTTAAATAATTAAATTAGGAGTAATTATGAGATTAGAATAGTTATATTTTATGAATGTGGAAATATTAGATATAGAGAATATTTAATTATTAAGGTTAATTAAATACCTTTGTTAATTAAAAGATTGAATTAAAAGTTTAAATTTGGAATAAAAGGGTTTAATTAATTATTAAATCCAAATATGAAATTTAAGGCTTAGTTGATTTATTTAATATTTAATTTATCAGTTTGCATAGTTAATTATGTGCTAAAGTATTTATTGATTAATTAAGTGATGAACTACAACTGATTGCATATCCGATGAAATGAAGAAACAATGATTAGAGATCACCGAGCTACTGAAATGATATGTATGATGATTAAATCAGTCAATATGTTGTCATTGATGTCAATTAGTTTTGATAGTACTTATCATGATAGTTACCAAGATATTAACATCTGTTGAAGGAAGAAAAGATGAAGAATAGAGATATCTACATGAGGAAAAGATGGATATGACAGATAAGGATAAGGTAAACATTGGGTAACTTATTGATGAGTCTATGACTTTATATTGTTGACTTGAGCATGTTACATTAATCTATTATGAAGAAGAGATTTGAAATTGTACAAGTCAATGTGGTTGGTAATTGAAGATTTATGTATACATCGAGCCAGTGCAGTGTATACCGAGTGACAGTATTAACCGAGCTAGTTAGCTAGTTATCACCGACGCATTTCTATATTGACTGAGTATGGATGAAAACATTAAATGCTAAGAACAGCTAACTGAATTTGATGAGTTGGAAATTGTTATGATTTAGAGGTTAAGGTTGAAGTTAGTTATGAGATCCATGGCTGACAAAATTTAGAGAAGATCTAAAGGATGAGATTGAAACATGTTATGACACATCTACTGAGGAAGGTTTAAGCAGCAAAATGGACGAAGGAGATTAAGAGGCAAAATCTAATGGCTGATATGAAAATATTTTACTTCTCTATATAAGAGATATGAGTTTCATTATTGAAACATGCTGGAAAGAAGAAGACTGCAGAGAGTTTTTGTGAAGACTATATTCATGCATGCTTGATCAAACTAGTTATTGAAAGAACCGATCTACAGACATTACCGAGCATCAGAGAACTATTTACTGAGTGAAAGTAAGTTGAGAAATATTGAGGAAGTGAAATTGATTAATGATCAGAGGATTTTAAGGGCTTAGCATAGATCTTAATATTTGCAATTGAGTTCTATTTGAATCAAATTAGTAATGTATCAGTTTAACCATTGATTCAAAAAATCTCTTAACTGAGTGGACTTAACAGTATTATGTTCTACCCTATGACATTTGTTGAATGTAAAGTATTATCTTGTTGACCCCATAGTGAATGTTGGTCAAAATTTAAATGTTAGTGGTAAATCCTCTAACCAGGTCACACCTAACAGTGTGTACTGCAACTTTTAACAGGGTTGGCTCTTCACCGAGCTCACTTCAGAAGAGTGAATTATATTGGGTTACCAGTCCCAAGTGGTTTTTCCCTTAGCAGGGTTTCCATGTTAAATCATTGTGTTATGTGTTATTTGTTATGATTATTTTTCTATCATACTTTACATATTGCACAGTTGATTTAGTCAATAATCACAGTTGGATAATTACTGGTAATCGGTAAACTGGACAAATAGATTGATATTTTATGTTACCGAGCTGCATAATTGGTTGAAATTGTTTTGTAAGGTACATATTTTCATTTTGGATTGTAGGATAACTGATCTAAATTATTCACCCCCCCTCTCAATTATTCTAACAATTGGTATCATAGCGTATTTGTTGCTTGGAAGAAATTTTTAAGGACTTGAGTAGAAAGATTACAAGATGTATAAGAGGGAAGTGCCCAAGCTGAATAAAGACAACTTTACCACATGGAAAATCTAGATGAGACTTCACATATCTAGAATTGGAGAATCTGCTATACATTTACTTGAGAATGGCTACTTACAATCGAATGTTGGACCTTTGACTCTTGATCAGTTGTCAAGAGACTAACATGAATAAAATATTACAATGATAGAGATTGATGCTGCTCTATTTGATGTTGAATTTGACTATGTCAAGGATTGTACTACAGTGAAGCAAATGTGGGATAAACTTGCTCTAGTTTATGGTGGTGATGTGAATGTGATGAGAGCCAGAGCTAAAAGATTGAGAGGCAGATTTGATGACATGAAGATGAAGGAAGGAGAGAACATTACACAATACACAAATTGAATCAAAGAGGTAGTCAATGCTATCCAAGGAGCTGGAGGTATTATTTCTAAAGATGTAGTGGTAAGTAAGATACTAAGAACCTTGTTGCATTATGAAATCAGAATATCTACTATTCATGAAATGAGGGCTGCACCTAATAGCACTCTTACTCTTGATAGTCTGATTGGAAATTTAACAACTTTTGAGTTGAATAATTTTGACAATAGTGGTGTACCGAGTGTTGAGTCTACTTTTATGTCATCTCTTAAGATTGGTAAATCTAGTAAAAAGCATAATATAAGGAATGAAAGTGATAGTAATATTGATGATGAGCTTGATGAGCTTGAAGCACTTATGGCCCAGAGACTGCAGAAAGGTAAACAAAGATATAAAGGAAAGTTACCTTTAGCTTGTTTTAATTGTAAAGAGGTTGGACATATTGTTGCTAGATGTCCTAACAGGAAAGAGGAAGATAAAGACAACGACCGATATGGTGATGGAAAATATGGCAAAAGGAAACTGACACTACAACAAAGACAACCAAGATTACAAAGATAAAGGCAAAAAGGCATGTTACCTTGTTGGAGAAGATGACACCAACACCGACACTGATGATGATATTGAGGCAGTATTTGTTGCAATGAAAGATGATTAAGAAGAGGAGGAAAGGTATGTAGAAACATAATTTATTTCTAGAGTTAGTAAGAATGATACTTGGATCATTGATAGTGGTTGTACACATCACATGACTAGTGATGAAGATAATTTTGATCATCTTGAGATTTATAATGGAGGATCAATAAAAATGGGAAATGATACACCTTGCATGGTTAAAGGAAAAGGGTCTATTTTATTGAATGATAAAATTAGATGGGATAATGCATACTAGGTAAAAGGACTTAATTACAATTTTTTTGAGTGTAACACAACTAAATAACTCAGGTCACCAAGTTGCATTTGAAAGAAAGAAGGTGAAAATCTATGATGAAAATGGAAAGCTTGTTGGAAAAGGAGGACAATCAAAAGGTAATTTATTTTATCTTGATAATGCTGAAACTTCTTGTTTACTGGTGAAAAATGAAGATGCATGGTTATGGCATAAGAGGTTATGTCATGTAAATTTTGATAACATAAATTAATATCAATAGAAAGAGAAAAGTTAGAGGATTTCCTAGTCTAACCAAACCTGATCATGTTATGTGCCATCAATGTCAGAAAGGAAAGATGAGCAAATCTAGTTTTAAAAGTGAGGACTATTCATCTAAAGGAATTTTGGAATTGGTACACACCGACTTATGTGGTCCTATGAGAACTCAAAGCTACTATGGTGATAGATACTTTATTTTGTTTGTTGATGACTATACTAGACTGATGACAGTTATGTTCTTGAAAGAAAAATCTAAGGCATTCAAATTGTTTAAATGGTATAAGGCTAAAGTTGAAAAAAAAAACTGAAAAAGAATTGAAATTCTTAAGGTCTGATAGAGGAGGTGAGTTTGTTTCTAATGAATTCACTAACTTTTGTAGTGAGCATGGAATCAAAAGGAAGGTTTATGCACCTAGAACACCGCAGCAGAATGGAATTTCTGAAAGGAGGAACTGATCTATTGTTGATTGTGCTAGAACACTGATGATTGAGAAAAATGTTGCACAAATGTACTAGAGAGAGGCAGTTCACACAGCAGTATACATCCTGAACTGAGTTCAACTAAAGAAAGACACAAACAAGACACCTTACGAGTTATGGTTTGGATACACACCGAGTGTAAGTTATTTCAGAATCTTTGGTAGCAAGTGTTATATTATGAAAGATGATAGGAATGGTAAATTTGACTCTAAATGTGATGAAGTAATACTCTTGGGATATTCTACTAAGAATAAATCTAATAAATGTTTGAACAAGGCTACTAATAAGATGATAGAAAGTGCTAATGTTAGAGTTGATGAGTTTGCTAAAAAGAATCATGAAGAAAGCATGAAGGAACTGGAAGACTATGGTAGGTTTTCTTATGTTGAAGATCCATATTATCTACCAAATCCACGGGCTAAGTCTTCCAAGCATCAGGAAAATGCTACCGAGAATCAGGAAGAAGCTACCGAGTAGGAAAATAAACCTGAACTGAATGATGAGCAGAGAAGAGATCAAGTGCTAGCAAGATTTGTTAGAAGACACCATCTAGAGAATCAAATAATTGGAGATAAGCAAGCTGACATGTTGACCCGAAGTAAGTTAAGACAAAACACATGCTTAGTTTGTGAGTTTGAACCTAAGAATGTTAGGGATGCACTTGAAAATGAAGAATGGATAAATGCTATGAATGAGGAAATTGAAAAAATTGAGAAGAAAAAGACATGGACATTAGTGCCTAGACTAAAAAATAAAAACATTATTGGTACTAAGTGGATATTCAGGAATAAGTTAAATGAAAATGGAGAGGTCCCTAGGAATAAGGAAAGTCTTGTTTGCAAGGGATATGCACAAGAAGAAGGTATTGATTATGGTGAAACCTTTGCACCTATTGCTAAACTTGAAGGAGTCCATATATTACTTTCATATGTTGCACATAAGGGATTCAAAGTATATCAAATGGATGTGAAATTATCTTTTCTGAATGGAATTCTTGAGGAGGAGGTCTACATAGAACAATCAGAAGGGTTTGTTGATCCAAATCAGAAAGACATGGTGTGTAAACTACACAAAGCTTTGTATGGATTGAAGCAAGCACCGAGGGCATGGTATGAAAGACTAAATGCTTACCTTATCAATATTGGTTTTGTAAGAACTAGTGAAAACAATAATTTGTACATGAAAGGAGGATCTGATGATAACATTTTGATTTTTGAGATATTTGTTGATGATATAATCTTTGGTGGACAAGATCTAATTTGCAAATCTTTTTCTAATGACATGAGAAAGGAATTTGAGATGTCTATGTTTGGAGAGATTAAATTATTTCTAGGTCTACAGGTTATACAACAAAAAGATGGGATTTTCATCACTCAATCAAAATACATTAAAGAAGTGTTGAAAACTTTTGGCATGGAAGATGCTAAACCAATAGGAACACTGATAGTAACTGGATGTAAATTGACAAAGGATGATGAATCTACAGAGGTAAATTAGACATTGTACCAATCTATGATTGGAAAATTGATGTATGTTGTACACGATAGGCTTGATATTGCACATGCAGTGGGGATTGTGGCAAGATTTTCTGCCAATGCTAAAGATTCACATATGGTTGCAGTGAAAAGAATTTTGAGATACTTGAAGAAAACAAAAGACTATGGTTTATGGTACACATTGGAAGGAAAATTTTAACTTAGAGTTTACACCGATGCAGATTGGGCTGTAAACATAGATGTCCATAAAAGCAGAACCGGTGGAGCATTCTTTTTAGGAGAAAGGCTTGTGACTTGGATTAGCAAGAAACAAGCATGCATTTCTCAGTCTATTATTGAAGCAGAGTATGTTGTTGCTACTACAAATTGTTTGAATATTGCTTGGATTAGACAAGTGTTGGAAGGAATGAATGAGGTAATCACTGACCCAGTGATTATATATTGTGACAACACTAGTGCTATAAATATTTCTAAAGATCATGTGATGCATTCAAAGAAAAAGCATATATCTATTAAGTATCACTACCTGATGGAACAAGTTCAAGAGAAGCAGGTGAAACTAGAATTTGTAACATTTGAGGAACAACTTGATGATATCTTTACTAAACCCTTACCAAAGGACACATTTGAATATTTGAGGACTAGACTTGGGGTCTGTCCCCTATCTACCAGTCACTGAGGTGATATGGAGGTTGCATCAACCTATACTGATGCAAGAGCAGGGTCAAGAGGGGTTAAACAATGGCATACCCTAATGATCCAACCTACTCAACAACATGTGAAAGCACACAAAACACAGTGAGAGAGAGAGAGAATGCAAGATCTTTCATTAATTTTCATCAAATAGATTCATACATTCTGCATTGTAAGGCCTTCCGGATTACAGCCTGATATTACAATGAATTCTAGAAGTCCTCAAACATGTGAGGATCTGTGAAAAATCTCCAATTATCTATCTTCTATCTTCTAAACTGACCCCTTAAACTCTAACCAAACAACTATACTTATACAAAAGGCCAAACTGAGTCAGCCTTCAGATCCACAATCAACGAAAGTAATAGTCAGATCTGAGACCACATGCTTCCCAATGATGGATACCAGCATTAAATCTGTGATCCAAAATCAATGCACAAGTCGGCCTCAACAAGATCTCAAAATAAACTCATCAGTAAACAAGGTTACCGAGCACCAAACAAGCATCACCGAGTGCCAAAGAGATAATCGACCAACACCGGCGAACACAGGAAACCAAGAAACACCGAACCAACTTGGTCAAAGTAGGAACTGAGCAACACAAACAAACTTCAAAATCTTTTTGGTGACATAGGATTGCCAAGGACCTGAGATACTCCTGCATCAGACACCTGGGGTTGTTTGAAATGATTCTCTGAATCATGAAATAGGTATGGTTTGAGCTACATCCAACTCAGACTGTGAAATCCATGAACTACCTTCAATCGGTTTATTCTTCCACTTTACCAGATATTCCATATATTGTTTACCTCTTGTACTCTTGCCAATTCTTTGCTCCAAAATCTGCTCAACTTCTTCATTCTGCTTCTTAGGATACTCCATCAGTACTGCCATATCTTCATTAGGTTCATGATACTCAAACAAATTAGTAATGTTTAAAATTGGTGATATGTCCATGTCCTCAGGTAATTCAATCTCATATGCATTTCCACTGTCAAATTTCTTCAATATCTTGCAAGGTCCAAACTTCTTCATCTTCAGCTTCCCATATGTTCCAACAGGAAATTGGGCTTTCTTCAAATGAACCATTACTTCATCACCAACATCAAAAGTCTTATGTCTTCTTGATCTATCAGCTCTGTCTTTGTATTTTTTATTACTCTCTTCCAGCTTTAGCCTCACATCTTCATGCAATGTCTTCATGTACTCAGAAAATTTTACTCATTCAGCACTTCTCTTACTTTCATCAGCAATGTCTCTCAAATCAAATATACCTCTTAGTTGTAAGCCATTTACAATCTCAAAAGGTGCCTTTCCAGTACTCCTATTCATTGAATTATTGTATGAAAACTCTTCTTGTGCCAACACATAATCCCAAGTACTTGGTGTGTCTCCAACTAAACATCTCAAAAGATTTCCCAAACTTTTGTTCACAACTTATGTCTATCTATCAGTTTGTGGGTGAAATGTAGAACTATATTTCAACTCAGTAGCAAATTTCTTCCAAAGAGTCTTCTAAAAGTATCCAAAAAATTTACTGTCTCAGTCAGAGATAATACTCCTTGATAATCCATGCAATCTAACAATTTCCTTAAAGAAAATATCTGCTATATGTACTGCATCTGATGTCTTTCTACAAGGTATAACATGTGCCATCTTAGAAAATCTATCCACAACCACAAATATAGAATCATTACCTCTTACTATCTTCAGTAAGCCAAGAACAAAATCCATACTGATGTCACTCCAATGTTTCTCAAGAATAGCAATCGGTGTATACAATCCAGTATTCTGACTTACTCCTTTTGCAACTTGACAAATTCCATAACTTTTCACAAATTTCTAAACATCTTTCCACAACTATGGCCAAAAGTATTTCTCCTTAAGAAAATTCAATGTTTTATCAATTCCAAAATGTTCGGCTAAACCACTACTATGTTTCTCCTTTATTAGATTAGTTCTCATTTGTCCTCTCGGTATATACAACTGAATACCTTTAAACAACATGTCTTCTTGAATGAAATGTTCTTCCCATTTTGTACTCGGTTGATCTTAAATAGGTGTTCTGCACTTTCTCCACAGCTTAGAAAAATCAGGATCAGTTTCATACAAATCTCTCATCTCATCAAAACCAAGAACTTCAAGTTTCATCTCGGACATCAAAGATCTTCTTCTACTCAATGCATCAGCAACTCAGTTAGTGACTCCACTCTTATGTTTTATCACAAATGTATAACTCTGCAAGTACTCGACCCATTTCACATGTCTCTGATTCAACTTATTCTAACTACCCAAATATTGTAAAGCCTTATGATCGGTCTACAACACAAATTCACTTGGTATCAAATAATGTCTCCATTTCTTTAGTGCTTGAACAATAGCATAAATTTCTTGATCATACACAAAATATTTCCTTCTAGCATCATTCAACTTTTTGCTAAAGAAAGCAACAAGTTTACCTTCTTGACTCAACACAGCTCTAATTGCACTTCCACTTGCATCACATTCCACTTGAAATACCTTATTGAAATCAGGCAATGCCAAAATAGGCAATTCAACAACCTTCTGCTTCAGGGTCTCAAAACTTTTATTAGCTCCATGTGTCCACTTGAATTCTCTTTTATCTCCTCTCATAGTCTCAGTCATAGCATTACAAATTGAACTGACATTCCTTATGAAATTTCAGTAAAAACTTGCCAAACCATGAAATGATCTTACCTCACTAGAATTCACGAGTGTAGGCCAATTCAAAATAGCTTCAACCTTTTCAGGATCCATCTTCAAACCATCAACTGAGATCAAAAATCTCAAATGCACAATCTCCTCTTTCATGAATGAACACTTTTTCAGATTTATCAGCAACTTTTCTTCTTTCAACTGCTACAAAACTTGTCTAACATGCAACAAATGTTCTTCTCTTGTCTTACTGAATATCAAAATGTCATCAAGATATACAATCACAAACTTACCCAAGAATTTCTTTAGAACTTCATTCATCAGCCTCATAAAAGTACTTGGTGCATTAGTTAAACCAAAAGACATAACCAACCTCTCATACAAACCTTCTTTTGTCTTGAAAGCAGTTTTTCACTCATCACCTTCTCTGATTTTGATTTGATGATACCTACTTTTCAAATCAATATTTGTGAAATACTTTTCTCCAGTTAGACTATCCATTATATCATCCATTCTCGGTATAAGAAACCTATACTTTACTGTTATCTTATTGATTTCTCTTAAATCAATACACATTCACCATTCTCCATTCTTCTTAGGTGCCAATGCCACAAGTACTACACAAGGACACAAACTTTCTCTGATCAAACCTTTATCCAGTAACTCTTGAATCTATTGGTTCAATTCCTGATTCTCGGTAGTTGTCAACTGATGAGGTGCCTTATTTCGTAAACTAGCTCTAGGGATCAGATCCATACAATGATCAATGCTTCTCTTTGGTGGAAAACCATAAAGTACATTATCAAAAATGATATCACTATACTCGGTGAGTAACTTATCAATCTCCTTAGGGACACTATCCTTTGTTTTCTTACTCTGTTTGTTAGGAATTACAGCAAAACATACATCATTCTTCTTCAAAGATTTAACAAATTTTCTTCCTTCCATCAAGCAAACTTTCACAGATGTGCAAACATTACTAATAGGTTCTTCCATCAAATGTAACAAGATTTGTTTTCTTCCATCAGCCACAATAGTATACTTATGCAATCTCCCATCATATATAGCATGTCTATCATATTGCCAAGGTCTACCCAACAAAATATGACAACAATCCATAGGCATGATATCACACAACACCTTATCATAGTACTTTCCAATATTCAAATTCACATAACATTGTTCACTTACCAAGAGTGTATGCTCATCTTTGATCCATAAAATTTGATAGGGCTTCAGATGTTCCAACCTCTTCAACTGCAACTTTGTGACCGTTTCCTCAGATGCCAGATTCTCTGAGCTACCACTATCAATGATAACCTTCCAAACTTTGTCATAAACTCTAAATCTCATCTTGAACAAACTTTTCCTTACTGGATCTTCCTTTTTACTTTCATTCCACAGTGCTCTTCTTACCATCAAGTTATTTTCCTTCTCAGGTTCATTCGGTGACTCCTCTTGTACCAAAGCATTTCTACTACTACCAACCTTCTTACTAGCATGTGTGCATTCAAAAGATCTATGTCCTTCTCCACAATTGTAACAAGTTCCTCAGAAATTACCTCTTCCATAACCACCTCGGTAGTTACTGCCTCTGCCTCTAGATGAACTTTCACCTTTCCACTCGGTCTTGCCTTTATCTGGATCTGTCTTTTCAAGTTTAGATCTACCATTTTCACCATTAGATCTACCTCTTCCTCTAGGGAATCTACCACCTTGACTTCTTTGTCTCTGTTCATGTCTCTTGTTCAATTTCTCCTCATCTTTCAAAGAAAATTGATAAGCCTCTTCAATGTTCTCCAATTTGACCAAACTGATTTCCTCTTGGATGGAAACCCTCAAACCATTTAGGTATCTAGCAATTCTTTCCACATCATCCTCATCATGTCCAAATCTGATATCTAGTCAATAGAATTCCTCAGTATACTATTTTACCAAGCTATCTTTCTACTTTAGACTTTGCATTTGCCTAACTAGGTTAATCTAATAATCACAAGGTAAGAACTTTCCTTTCAATTTATTCACCATTTTATTCCATACCTTGATCTTGTCTTTGTCTTTCTTTTTTCAATCCAACTGCAGATGTTCCCACCATAAGGATGCATGACCTTTCAACTTTGTGCCTGCAATTTTCACTTTCTTTTCCTCAGATACATTTTCATTATCAAAATACCTTTCCATCTCAATGATCTAGTCTATCAATTCATCAAAATTCAATTTCCCACTATATTCAGGAGGATTGAAATGTGGTGTTGACTTCAAACTTGTCAAAGCCTTCAAGAATCATTCCTCACCCTGATGCATCATAGGTGTAGGTTCTGTATTCACTTGTTCTTCCTCAATTTCATCATCACTAACATCTTCAAGATGTCTACCTCTTCTCTAGACTGTCTCAACAACTTCTAATCTAGTAGCAAGTTGTCTCAACATGCCTACCAATCTTGGATCCACTTCTCGCCTCCCACGAACCATCTTGACAACCCTTTGCAATTGCAGGTTAGATCATAATCTGCCACCCTACAATAATTCAATTAGGGCTTCAAAGAAGGAACCTACAAACCTAGATCTAGATCTCACCTCGCTCTAATACCACCTAACGCAAGATCAGGGTCAAGAGGGGCCAAACAATGGCACACCCTAATGATCTGGCCTGGTCAACAACATGTGGAAGCACACAAAACACAGTGAGAGAGATAATGTAGGATCTTTCATTAATTTTCATCAAATAGATTCATACATGTTGGGTTGTAAGGCCTTCCAGGTTACGGCTTGATATTACAATGAATTCTAGAAGTCCTCAAACATGCGAGGATCTGCGAACAATCTCCAATTATCTATCTTCTATCTTCTAAACTGACCCCTTAAACTCTAACCAAATAACTATACTTATACAAGAGGCTACCAAATTGAGTCAACCTTCAGATCCACAATCAACAGAAGTAACGGTCAGTTCTAGGACCACATGCTTCCCAATGATGGATACCAGCATTAAATATGCAATCCAAAATCAATGCACAAGTCAGCCTCAACAAGAACTCAAAATAAACCCATCAGTAAACAAGGTTACCGAGTGCTAGACAAGCATCACCGAGTGCCAGGGAAATTCACCAAGCGCCAAAGAGATAACCGACCAACACCGATGAACACAAGAAACCAAGCAACACCAAACCAACTCAGTCAAAGCAAGAACTGAGAAACACAGACAAACTTCAAAATCTTTTTGGTGACACAGGATTGCCAAGGACCCAAGATGCTCCTATTGACTTGGTGGTTAGCACCTCCTTGGAGATTCGTGACATGGCTTAACCGCCTCCCGTGGATCGGGTTAAATCTAGCATTTGTATCGGGCATTGACAGTTTGAGCTTTTGGTGCAATGGCAAATGATTCCAACAATTGGTATTAGAGCCTTGGGTCACGGGTTCGAGTCTCCCTTCAATGGGTGTTGAAGGCTCAATCAATGCTGAGGGGGAGATTGTTGACTTGGTGGTCAGTACCTCCTTGGAGATTTGTGACATGACTTAATCACCTCCCATGGATCGGGTTAAATCTGGCATTTGTATCAGGCATTGACAGTTTGAGCTTTTGGTGCAACGGCAAATGATTCCAACAAATCCTGCATCATATACTTATCAAAATATCATTCAGGTTGATGCACATAGTTCACACTTTGGATTTTTTCTAAGGTTGTGAAAGATTGTAGAAGCTGGAACAGAAATTTGTTTATAAGTACACTGAAGGTACCTGATATGAACCAAACAATAGAGAATTACTTGGATGTTGAAGAGTTGTTTGTATATATTTTCTTTGGCATTGTTGTTAAAGGGAGAGTGAATGAATATGGAAAATCAGTTAGTGAGAACACAAATAGAGAGAGATTGCAAAAAGGGAGAGACTTCAATATTTGTTGCTGAGAACAAAGAGAATCTGAGAACTGAAAAGATCAAATCCATAGGGAGAGTCTGCATGTAATGTTGTTATGTTTTGTAGTGATTAAACATATTAAATATCAAGCTAGGGAGAGCTTACTGAGCTACATCATTTACTTACATAGTTGTAGAATACATGTTTGGTATGTGTATGGCATATTTTCATATTGCTTGTGTTTCCATCAATGCCAAAGGGAGAGATTGATGAACTACAACTGATTGAATATCTGATGAACTGAAGAAATAGTGATAAGAGATCACCGAGCTACTGAAATGATATGTAAGATGATTAAATCAGTCAATATGTTGTCATTGATGTCAACTAGTTTTGATAGTACTTATCATGATAGTTACAAACATCTGAACATCTGTTGAAGGAAGAAAAGATGAAGAACAAAGATATCTACATGAGGAAAAGATGGATATAACAGATAAGGATAAGGTAAACATTGGGTAACTTATTGATGAGTCTATGGCTTTATATTGTTGACTTGAGCATGTTACATTAATCTATTATGAAGAAGAGATTTGAAATTGTACAAGTCAATGTGGTCAGTAATTGAAGATTTATGTATACACCAAGCTAGCACAGTGTATACCGAGTGACAACATTAACTTAGCCATTTAGCTAGTTATCACCAATGCATTTCTATATTGACCGAGTATGGATGAAAATATTAAATGATAAGAACAACCGATTGAATTTGATGAGGTGGAAATTGTTATGATTTCGAGGTTAAGGATGAAGTTAGTTATGAGATCCACAACTGACAAAATTCAGAGAAGATCTAAAGGATGAGATTGAAATGTGTTATGACACATCTGCCGAGGAAGGTTTAAGTGGCAAAATGGACAAAGGAGATTAAGAGGTAAAATCTAATGGCTGATATAAAAACATTTTACTTGTCTATATAAGAGATATGAACTTTTCATTATTGAAACATGCCGGAAAGAAGAAGACTACAGAGATTTTGTGTGAAGACTAAATTCATGCATGTCTGATCAAATTGGTTATTGAAAGAACCAAGCTGCAGACATTACCGAGCGTCAAAGAACTATTTACCGAGTGAAAGTAAGTTGAGAAATATTGAGGAAGTGAAATTAATTAATGATCAACGGATTTTAAGGGCTTAGCATAAATCTGAATATTTGCAACTAAGTTGTATTTGAATCAGATCAGTATTGTATCAGTTTAACCATTGATTCAGAAAATCTCTTAACCGAGTGGAATTAACAGTCTTATGTTCTACCCTATGACATTCATTGAATGTAAAGTGTTATCTTGTTGACTCCATAGTGAATGCTGGTCAAAATTTAACTATTCATGATAAATCCTCTAACCAGGTCACACCTAACAGTGTGCATTGTAACCTTTAACAAGGTTGGTTCTTCACCGAGCTCACTTTAGAAGAGTGAATTATTTTGGGTTACCGGTCCCAGGAGGTTTTTCCCTTAGTAGGTTTTCCATGTTAAATCATTATGTTATGTGTTATTTGTTATGATTGTTTTTCTATCATACTTTACATAGTGCATAGTTGATTTAGTCGGTAATCACAGTTGGATAATTACTAGTAATCGGTTAAACTGGACAGACAGATTGATATTTTATGTTATCGAGCTCCATAATTGGTTGAAATTATTTTTTAAGGTACATCTTTGTATTTGGGACTGTAGGATAACTGATCTAACTGATTCACCCCCCCCCCCCTCTCAGTTATTCTAACATTAAGTATTTATATGCAATTAAGTTGCACATTCGGTTCAGTAAAAATTGAATTAGAATTTAAACTTAAAAGTTGAGTTAGAAATTATAATTAAAAAGTGCATTATTTTATTATCAATTATTTTTTAATCATGCAAGTGAATTGATGAAAACTAGGTGGGGAGAGCTGAATTCTATTTTTTAGGTTTTGCATTATTTAGAAACCCTAGGAGGAATAGGTCTTCTTTATGAGGGATTTTTGGGTATTGTTTTTCAATTACAACTATCAGGTTTTGGAGGAGCCCTTGGATGAATTTTGGAAGATTTTTTGGAAAGCTTGGATTTTGTAGGCATTGTTTGAGATTATTAGAAAGCTTGGATTTTGAAGGTTGAATTGGGACTTTCTTGGCTTCAAATTTTCAGGTGTGGTTTGAGGTAGGGTTTGAAACCTTCTTTTTGTAAAATTCTTTCCTTTGAAAAGATTGTTTGCTTCATGTCTGGAATTATTTTTGTGAATGATTTGGAATTGGGTTTCTATTTTAAATTAAGTTTGTTTTTGTAAAAATTTAGATTAGTTGATGTTAAATTAGATTTGGTATTCTATTTGGATGGTTCTGAAAACCTAGGAAGAAATTTTAGGGAAATTGTGTGAGTTTTCTCAATTAGAGTATTTACCCAGAAAAGATTGATATTTTATTCTCAATATGTTGCATAAATATTATATAAGAAATTGTAAGTGAAATCATAATCAATAGGTATTGGTTTTATCAAAAACCCTAGTTTTTTATTTAAGAAAATTAATTTTTAAAAAAAATAGTTATGAAATAACCAAAGAGATTTGTTATCGAATTATTGTTGAATTCATTTTTAGAAAAACAAATAAATAAATAAATAGCTTGTTGATCTGTCTTAGAATTAATTTCTAGTGAACTTTAAAAAAAAAAAAATGAAAAAAAATAAATATATATGTGTGTATGTATATGTATATATATATATATATATATATATATATATATATATATATATATATATATATATATATATATATATATATATATATATATATATATATATATATATATATATATATATATATATATATATATATATATTTATATATACATATATTATGTATATGTATATGTATATGTATATGTATATGTATATGTAGATATGTATATATATATATATATATATATATATATGTATGTATATGTATATGTATATATGTATATATATATATATATGTGTGTGTGTGTGTGTTGTATATACATATATATATATATATATATATATATATATATATATATATATGTATATG